>JAJJMB010005364.1:1906434-1957549 GCA_023531105.1 Papaver atlanticum | reverse complement strand
TTCGAGCAACGAATCTTTTTACCACTACAACTACAAAACACATTAGTATACTGGGAATCATGGCATCACAATCAGCTGCGTCTCGTGAAGACATGCTGGAATTGTGGCTGTTTTGGTTCATAAGTCTGCCAGGGACGTTTTACGCTCTACAGAACCTACGTGGCCAGTTATATCTTGTCGAGGATGTGCGCTAGGAATCACGGCATCACGACCAGCAGTGTCTCGCGGGGACGTATACTATAAATATCGTGGCTATGGATGCCTTGAGGGCCAAGGGATTAATCTCTCCCGTGAGAGTTGAATTCTGTCTATAGGGTTGAAATGACACTTTTGCCCCTTATCCAAATTTCACCATCTACATTAAGTCTCCTACTCAGGGTAGAACCTTGATTGTTCTATGATGAGTATATAGATGGTAACAAATCATTCATATGCAATTACAATTCGTTCGTCCTTTTAGACTTGCAGAATCCCCGAATTGATGTTTAGCCTTCGATTGTTATGACTCTGATCTTGGAATCGATTATGTACCTTGGAATTTCCATGGATTTTGTGTTGGACGTTAGTGACATGATAATGAAGTCTTGATGAGACAAAATTCCCATCGAATGGAATTTTTTAATTAGGGTTTACTTGGCCAAAACCCTAATTTTTTTTATCTTTGTGCATCCTTGAGCTTCTGAGCTTGTATAGGCGAGTATGTGGGGAAGAGAGAACTTTGAAAGGTTTCCTGGATGGCCTTGATGTTGGTGAGGGTCCATGAGAAAATATATGCATTTACTTTTGAAGTTACGGAGTCCCTATCCCATGTAAATTCTGAATTCAGACTTGTATCATACCTAAACCCTAATTTCTCTTTTGTTCGCGTCTGACTCCTTCAGACACTCTGGATAGGATTGACGAGGCTTGGAAGGTGTGCATATATCTTATAGGGTTGGCACCTTGTGTGATGAGATCTTGTTCAATTCCTTGTGCCACCTCTTTATTATAGAAAGTGCATACCTTTGAAACTAAGGGTATTTTCGTCAAAAACCACTATGAGCTTGATTTTTCTGTGGCATGAGAGAAACATGGAGCCTCCCTAAGCATATTCACGTCTTGAAAGAGGGATTGGCGCGTCTATGGTCCTGGTTTTGGAGATCATGAATCCGAATTCCCTGTTTTGAGCCAGATTCCCTTTATTTTCTCTGAAATTCTGCCTTCCTGGATTCCGTTTTGATTCCATTCTTCTTCGAACACTTAGAGAACTCAATATTCACGTGTATGAGGCCTTTGGAATGATTATATGAGAGCTTGGTCGGTCTCTAGCTGTATTAAGGCTTTCTTCTTTGAAAATACTCCAAATTGCAATATAAGGGTATTTTGGTCAAAATCCCTTTTGAGCTCGTTTTTTTGTTGAAGAGTAACGAGCTAAAAGGTATTTATAGATGCCTATAGAACCGTCCAAGAAAATGGGAGAGGCTCGGTCCCCTCTATTTTAGAATAAATCATTTTTTTCACCAAATTCTTTAAATTAGGGTTATTTTCGTCAAAACCCTAATTCTCTTCGACTTTGATCCCTCTGAAAAAATTCCGAGAGAATAAATCACGTCCCACTAGCCTAGGATAGCATCCTCACACATGAAAAGGGCTTTTCCACGGTTTGGAGGAATTTTTAGAAAAAAGAAAACCCTCAGTTTCCTTATTTGATCCAAATTCCTCTAATTTCCTCTTTTAACTCCAAATCTTTTTCCTTTTGCTTCAAGGCTTCCCTTTTGAAATCAAATTGAAAAAAGAAGTATTTTGGACGTGTTCTAGGTTTAGAAACCGGTCCAGTATGTTCCACAAATTTTATTCACAGTAGAATTCCTTGTTTAAGTTGAATTCCTATGCCTTCTCTTAAAACTCCTTTCCTTGCTTGGCTTGAACTCTAGTTGGACACATTGGAGGCTGAGGTAACTTTAAAACCGTGTGTATGGGTCTGGTTCCATGATTGGATAAGAACTTGATCACTTCTCTTAGCCAAATCCCCTTTTCTCCAAAATAGCCAAAATATCGAACTAGGGGCACTTATGTGTTTACTTCTGCCTTTTTTCTTGATAAGTCTGCGTTCAAGGAGGTGGAGAAACTTTGGCATGAATTGTGATTTACTTGGGTAAGGATAGAAACAAGTAGAACACGTCCTGGACTCTTTTTGGAAGTTGGTTTCCTTGTTCAAGTGAGATTCATCCTTTTATTTGAAGTATGATTTATATTGCACTCCGAAGGAAATTCGCGTGCTAACTTTTAATGCTTGGTGTACTTGAATTAAGTTATTAATAATGGTGTGCTGAGTGATAGAATCTTTCTTTTGCATAGATGATAACCTTGTTCTCCTTTCAAAACGATACTATTCTTCAAACTGATGACATAGAAGTTAGCAGAAGTACTTATCATCTTGAGTTTGCTGATGTAGATACCCATCCTTCGTTCTCCATAGAGTCATCTTTGGTAAGTCTTGATATTTGTCCATCCTTGATCATATATTCATATTCCTTCGACCATTGAATGAATAGAAGTAGTCGTATTTGTCAAGGATTCACTTTGTTTAGGTGTTCGTCAAAAAAAAACTTCAGATTAGAGACACTTAGGGAGAATGGATGTAAACCCTTCATATGGACTCTGATTTGAGTCCCCGGCCCCATATTTGAAATAAAATAGAATATTATCTCTCATGCAAAAAGAATGACTTGATTCCAAGTTCGTTTGGCCAATCAAATCCGTGTATACTTTTGACTTCAAAAATCCCGTATAAAATTTCAGGAGTTTTTCAGATTGCACTTACTTCGGTGTTAGGACCACATATCCTAGATCGTTTGTCCGTTTGAAGCGCCCTTTTTGTATGTTGTTGGGAAGACATAGAGGAACACATTTTCTTCAGAAAGTACCCCGAAATTCCTTATGAATTGTCATCAGTTTTCAAGTCTTCACGCTGCAATGTTCATCAATCTGAATTACCAAAGGAATCCTTGTTTCAGTTGGATTCTTAAAACGTTCTCTTGATTCAAGCATAACCCCTTGGAGTATTATGACTTCACTACTCTTCCTTAGCTTGGTTTAGGTTGTGAATTTTGTATTCTTAGGCCAGAGACACGTCCGTGGTATTGATTATTCGTTTTTACTCTTTGGTTTCTAGAAAACGTATTTTGCTTGATCCCTTGTTAAAGTGTGGACCCAAACAAATCCACGAGTATCTCATGAGATGTGAGATGGATTTCTTGATAAGTACAGGACTCTAGGCATGAGGGTATGCTTGAAGGGATTAGGAGAAGACAAGGCTTGAAGGGATTGTAGGAGGACAAGGTTTTAGGGGGAAAGGCCGGTCTGCGTTGTTGCTCCCTTGATTTTTAACTTATGTAATTTGAAATTTGCAGCCTTATCTGATCTTCTCTTTGTTTGTAGAGTACTCTTCATGGTGAGAATGAGTTAGATCTTGGTAGAATGCAGATGAGGCGGGCTTCAACAATTTCAAAGGGATTTCAGAAAGAGATTCGGGTGCAGAGACAACTGACCGGCATGAGGATAATTTCACATAACCCATGTCTTGACTTCGGATGAGACACTTACCGATGGATTATATCATGAGAATGATAACTTCGAACGGTCTTGCTTCTGATGATTCTGTAAACCTGGTAAACTTGGTGACAACCCATGAGAATCTTTGCTTTCAATGTGAGGTGGTTGCGAGAGTGGCTCAATTCTGTCAGGATCCGTCGGGGTGAGTTGAGTTCAGGTCCTCGTATTTTAGAGAGTTTCTTAATTTGTGCAAACCCTAGATGGCTCTGTTGCATATGCGAGTAGGTGAAAACCCTAAGTAAAATTCGTAATAGGAAGTCCTTCCTTGTGCGATCTTCACTCTAGAGGTTGTAGAAACTTCGTTTGACTTCCTCTTCAAACTTTGTTTGACTTCCTCTTCAGTGGTTGACCCCAACTATCGAACAGAAAAGACATTGCTTTCATATATTATAGAGAAAAATTAAGATCTGGAGACTGTTTTCAGGTGATAAATGCATGTGAAGTTGAACACGAGAATATATAGTTTTACAGCAACTATTCCTTCAAGTGTTTTGATGATATCTCTTGGACCATACTTCGAAACATCATTCCCTTTTAACACGTGGTAGGAGAGACATAGACATATATTTTTCATCAAGGGCGTGTTGTTGAATTTTCTACCCATTTGTCTCAGTTCGTCGAGTTATGTGACTAAAGTATGAGTCACGTCTGAGTAGAGTGGAGACTATAGACTCCTCTTCAAACTGATTGTGAACCCTAATTTGCTCCTGCATGCGTTTATTATTGAGGGATAATTCGAATGATTCTTCTACTTGATATAGTTCTGGTGTACGCGTATAAAACCTTAAAACGTCTTATCTTCTGTCAGGATCTGGGACATGGTTGAAATTGCTGAGTACAGATGTTGACGGAGAAGAATTCGACGAGACCAAAGACAGATGCGAGATTTCTCGAGATAAGTCCCCTTCACGATTTTAAAGGTCGATCTCTAGTCACCTAATCCCAAGTAATAACATGTTGTGTTGTGGGTTTGGGAAGTTGAATGGTCTTGATGTGTCCCGATCTTTTGAGACTCCTGCGCTGATCGTTTCTAAATCTGTTATATGAAAACTGGATGTCTGGGACACCTCCTATTGGCCATGCAGGTATGTGACGCATGATTCTCCGTTAGTCCCTAGTTTGATATAAGACTAGGGATTCCCATTGGCTCGGGACGTTTGGAAAATGAAGTAAGACCCTTGTAGCGTACGAGATTGAGTCTTCAAGGAAGGCAGCGATAATCTGTGGGATGGAGACGTCTTTGGAGAGTCATGTCGAGATACTGCCGCATGTGTCTTTGTGGACAAGATGAAGTTGTTGTTTCGCCTCTACAAGGTGTCTTGACAGGGATTCGTGTGAACTTCTGTAGTAAAATTATCCGTTGAGATTTATTCTTCTTTTGGGAGGATGCTCAACCGAACTTGAGAGTAATATATGCCTTCTGGTATAATTAAGGTAATAGATACATTCAGGTCCAACTGCGCAGTTGATTTTTGTTTGTTTTATTGATGGAAGAGTTCTCTGGGAATCTGCTAGGTAATTCTTCACGTGGATGAGTCGTTTTTTAACATGAGGAAATTGTATGTGATCGTCATATCTTGTCCTTCGCTCATCGCGTCTGAGCCTGACTCATGGAATAACCTGTCAATTGGATTTTCTTGACAGAAGAGACTTTGACCGAGGGAACTGATAGTATGCGCCTGAATGAGTAACGTGTATCCTGAAGCTATGGTCTCGGATCTTTCTCTTGTTTTACTTCAGTGACGGTAGCTGGTTGTAGCTGTATGTCGAGTAACGGAGTTTTATCTGAATTATTGGCACTTCAGATGTCTTTTCCCTTGGTAGGTTCAGGTGCGAAGATATTCTCTTTCTCCTTCTTGGGTGAACTGAGGTCCCATAGGAAAATGATACTGGATAATCATTGGTGTAGCCGAGATGGAGGCTCATTGATACTTAGTCGTACAATCGCTAGGACTCTTTCTCTTTCTGACGGGACGGGTATTGAGATAGCATATCAACCGGCGGCTTTGAATCTTCAGATAAGTATGAGATTTGGCCGAGCAATGTCTTGGAAGCTAGTCTCATCTTATACTTTGTCGCGTTATGGTCATGATCCTCTGAAACACGAAAACGACAAGATGCATCTCGGCTGGCGATTTATGACCTTATGTGGCTCTGCAAAGCTTTTGTCTAGGTCACAATTTTTTTGGAACCTTTCCAAGTTTTTTCTAAGTTTATCCTGTAAACGACGAAAATACAAATCCGACAGAAAAAGAACTAGGTCAATTTGATACAGAATGAAAGAGTTATAAGTAAAATAGTAAAGTGAAGTAAACTTCCCGAGTCCCCTGTGATCAGGCTGAGGGCCCTTGACCTAAACGAATTTTGGAGCAAATATTCGACAGAATCTCTAAGTTTAGAGTGTCATATGGTCATTGATGTCCTTGAGAGTGATAAGGTCATCTGGATGGTTTCTCCTTTGCTCTGTAGCGTTCGTAATGAGCTTTATCTTCTCCGGTGAGGTCGATTGCAGGCAAGATCCCATCAATGCTATTCTCAGAAGTTTTAAACTACTTCTTTAGGAAACGTGTACTAAATCTATATTTGTTGGATCTATCCCTACTGGTAACTCTAAAGGCGTTTTCAGATAAGTCTGGATGTCGATCTGAGATTTTGCAAGATTTTGTTGAGTCTCCGGGAGTTCTCCTTGGTCCTTATCCAACGTTTTCAAGGATTAGAAGTATATTTTTATGAAAATAGGTTACTTGGGCGTTTTGTTATGCAGGAAGAGATCCATGTGATCCGGGACGCACTAACCTATTCAATAAGGTCAAACTCGAAAGAGAGAGAAAGTGTTGGTAGGGATAACTCTCTCGGCTAAGTCTGTAATGGATTTATAGAGACTGAATCAATGGAACATTTTTATGTTTGGATTGTTGGAATCGTCTTCCTTCCTAAGAGACCTTGATTGATATCTGTAACTGAGTGAACAACCTCCCACTATGGTCGCCAAAATGTAGTTACCTAAAATCTGAGAAAGGTTAGAAGTGGGATTCTAGGGTTTCTGAAAGTGAGTTACAGGAGGTTGAGCACGAACAGTCTTCGCCTAAACCACGCACAGTGTCCGTTCAAAGGCTACTTCAGTCACAGGGAAGAGATTTAGGGCTGGTCTTAGGGAGGGAAGCAGATGAAGAGAGAGATCAGAGAATTCTAGGGTTTGAAGAAGAATTGCTCTGAGAGGTTATGAGAAAGATGATCGTAGCTTGGAAAAATAGAGGACCTATTTATAGCTGAATTCTCTAATCTCAGGTCGGTGAAGATAAGGATTGATTTCCGTGCCGTGCGGAGCAATTCTCCCGTCTCTTCAGGAATAGTGATAAACTAGGTTGAGTTTATCTCATTATTCCACCGCCTTTACTCTCTTATGCGGTGAGAAATAAGACGGGTATTCCTCACACGTGCCGTAGACCGCCAGACCAAAACCCTAAATGATATCCCCCCATTTGTGTAAAGATGAGTCAGCCTTTATGATGATGTGTTGAGAGAGAAATATTCTCTTTAGCCGAGTTGGCCAAGATAGAGAGATATTCTCTGATTTGTGAGAATGACTAGGATAAGTCACGTGAAAAGGCATGGAATTCCTCAGGAATCGTGTGCAGAGTGTGAAAGGAGCTGAGGATGATCTCCCTCTCTCCATGGCCGGTCACATATGTCATGTGAAGACCATATTATGTTTGTGGGTCCCTTTGTTGAGCAGGCAGAGCTCAAGAGAGCTTATCCACGTTTTTGGATAAACATGTATAGTTCAGGCTCAATTTACTAGCCGTGAGTGTGTTTGAGAGGCTGAGAAATAGGCTTGAGCCCTAGGTAAGGCGTGTGCCGTGAATCTTTCCGATATTTTGAGAAGAGATTTGAATCTCTCCGAGATTTTGCAGAGAGATTTGAATCTCTCCAAGATTTTTCGAAGAGATTTGAATCTCTCCGTGATTTTGAAGAGAGATTTGAATCTCTCTGAGATTTTGCAGACGGATCAAAATCTCTCCGTGATTTTGCAGAGAGATTTGAATTTCTTCGAGATTTTGCAGACGGATCAAAATCTCTCTATGGTCAGCTAGGACTCGTCCTGAGAGAGAAAAAAGGCTTTGTACACCCAATTAATGCATCTGCGAGACTTTGGCTCACTTGTATTTGACCAACGTATCTTGCAGAGATGTGCTAGGAATAAACTGTGTGTCCATATGTTGGGCCAACAAGACCAGTGTTGGCCTGAAAGGATGTTCTAGGAGTCCGTCGAAAGGGACCGGAGGAACAATAACCAGTGTATCTCGCGGGGATGTCCTAGGAGTTATTCGGAAACCTCAGTAAGTCGAGTCAAAGCCTAGAGCAAACATGACCAGTGTATCTCGCGATGATGTACTAGGAATCAGTCCTCGATCTCAAATAGGGTGAGTCGTGCTTACAGGAGATATGCAAATCTCCGCTCTGGGTCATAAGTCCGCCGGGTACGTATTTATGCATCTACAGAGCCTACATGACTAGCAGCATCTCGTCTAGGAATCATGGCATCACAATCAGTTGCGTCTCGCAAAGACATGCTGGAATTATGGCTGTTCTGGTTCATAAGTCTGCCGGGAACGTTTTACGCTCTACAGAACCTACGTGACCAGCAGTATCTCGTCGAGGATGTGCGCTAGGAATCACGGCATCATGACCAGCAGTATCTCGTGGGGACGTATACTAAAAATATCGTGGATATGGATGCCTTGAGGTCCAAGGGCTTAATCTCTCCCATGAGAGTTGAATTCTGTCAATAGGGTTGAAACGACACTTTTGCACCTTATCCAAATTTCACCATCTACAATCTCGCTTATCTATTTCTCGAAATACGAGTTGGAAGTTTTTTGCTTTAGCTATGTTCATCGTATTCTTGACGAGTTTAGTTGGAAACAATTTATTTGTTGGAAACTAAATATTAAGTCAAAAGATTATCATGTGAAAATTACCTTGAACATCTTATATGATTTGTTCGAGACAGTCATTTGACGTTAGCTTGGGAAGTTTCATATTGATCATTCGATCACTTGAAAATTACTTGAAGCTAATGGTATGTGTGAGATTACCATTGTATTCTTCTAAGGATGTTTCAATGATTGGAATAAGAGTTTAAAACGATTACCCATGTCTGGATACAACACGGTATGCATATCCAGTATGCGAATTGTATTGTGATGATTCAAGTCCGGAACTCTTGTTTGCGTACCTAGTATGCGAACGTATTTACCTGAGAAGGTCCGGAACTCTTGTTTGCGTACCTAGTATGCGAATGGTTTTACCTGAGTTGGGTCTGAAACGGTTGTTCGCGAACCAGGTTTGCGAACAGCTTGACTAGGCAAAGGTCCAGAGCTGTTGTTCGCGTACCCAGTTTGCAAACACAGTGGTTAAGTTCTAAAATCGGTTATGTATGATTCTCATACTCATGAACTAAAAAATTTATGATTAAAGGAATGCAAATTAACTTTGTAAACCGTGGCTTAATGTTCATGAATTGATTCTTGTATAAGTACTTTGTACGATTACGAATCAATCCGATTTCGTTTCAATTTGTTCATGAATATTTGTATAAGATAGTGAACAATTGAACAACTCTATTTGAAACACAATTAGATTCATTTGATCATCTATCATGATTGATTGATCATCATATTTGATCTAGAGGTGTTAGATGAATATGGTTAAGACAAAAGTGTTCATATGGCTAACTTGTGTTAACTGTTATTGAGCCAACCCAATATACACGTTTAGGTACGGTTACCCATATCTAAATATAAGTATGTTTCATTTGTGTGTAACAAGCTAAGACCATATAACAATGGAGATTGATTGCTTAATTTCTAAGCAGACTTAGCTTGAATCTTAAATCAGGAGTTCATCTAACGGTGAATATTGAATGCTTTGTTACTAAGCTATTTTAGCTTTGATTGTAAGCAACCTTGATTTGAAAGGCTATATAAGGGAGAACTCTAGCAACTGGAAAACCTAATCCCGACACTTCCTTGTGTCTTAGTTGCAAACTAGAGTCGATTATCCTTTAACCTAGGTTTTCCAAAACCATTATTAGGTTAACGACTTGAAGACTTCATTTGGGATTCGTGAAGCTAGATACAACTATTTTCTATGTAGTTGCGTATTCTGATCTTAGTTGTTCTATTGTATTGAGTTTTATCTTCTCTAAGATTTACTCGAGATTTATCTCCAATAGGTAAGATATAAAAAGTAATCACAACAGTTCTTCGTATCAGATTCTTGTGATTCCGCAATAACTTTTTCTGTTAATCAGTTGGGTTATTGTGAGGTGACTGATATTTCTAGGATGCTTTTTGGGAGTATAAGTACAGGGTATTAATTGGTTCCTGTTCACCTTGATCTTTGTATCAAAAGACAGAATAAAAAGAATAAAGGATAGACATATATGTGGGAACATATTATTTTATAAGTCTTCGACTTTGGGTTGTAGAAAATCTTAGTTGTGGGTGAGATCAGCTAAGGAAATCAAGTGCGTAGAATCGGTGTGGTTCTAGAGGCGTAAGGAACGCGACTGTACCTTAATCGGTGTGAGACTTGGTTAGGGCTCAACTACATTCCAGTCCGAAGTTAACTTGTAGTAGGCTAGCGTCTGTAACGGCTTAATACAGTGCATGTTGTGTTCAAAGCTGGACTAGGTCCCGGGGTTTTCCTGCAGTTGCGATTTCCTCGTTAACAAAATTTCTGGTGTCAGTGTTATTTCTTTTCTGCATTATATTTGTTTATATAATTGAAATATCACAGGTTGTGCGTAGTTCAATCACAGTTGACAAATCCGACCTTGTTTGTTGGATATAACTTGAATTACACTTGGGTATTGGTCTTTGGTACCGTCCTAGTTATTTCTCATATCAATCAGGCTCACAGATTTCCACCTGTTCGATTTGCTGATTGTATTGAGAAAGAGATAAAGCTCTATAATATATTTCCTGATTGAGTCTTACTTTTAAGTTGGTGCTCTCGGAATTATATTGGAGTTTAGTCTATACAGATTGCTGATAAGCACGTAAGTGTGACGCATTTTCACCCATAACTACATTATCTAGGACTCATTTTATTTCTAATAAAGTTTTTTTTATGTCTTTATAGGTATTTTTAGAGAAATAAGCTCTTGCGGAAAAATTGGCTCGAAAAGTAGTGTTTTACACCCAGGATAAAGTACTAAAGGCACCCCAGAAATACCCCGGAGGAACCCCGAAAAAGTGTAGAAAACATCCCATAAAAATTACTAAAGGCACCCAAGGGAAAGTGTTATTGGCACCCACAGTTTGGATAAGGGCACCCTCCAGGGACACCAGCTGTTAAAGGCGCCCATGTTTTGGATCATGACACTTCATCCTCTACATTTTTAATTTCAAAATTGGTGGGAAAATAGTGCAGACACAGGCATAATAAGGGTTGAAGTTTTGATCGTGTTCTAGGGAGATTCAAGGGCCGAAACTCATTGGGTTTGTTTATTTTGACTCAATAGAGCTAGTAATGGTCGTCGTTTATACCAGAATTGGCTAGAATGGTGGATTTAAGGATTGAACAGATACCCGGGTTTTCTTTTTGCGAAAACTCTGTTAAGATTTTGGTCAAGTTGGAGTGAGACTCGAGCACTGGATTTGGTTTCTTTGGGCCTGTTTAGACCAAACATGGATGGTATGGTCGATGGTTTCGGTTAGAATTGGCTGAATCGTCGGGATGAAGAAAATAGGGGAGTACGTGGTTGAGAAGAGATATTCACGGGATTGTACGTGTTTTCTGTGCTTGGCGTAAGATGGATGTGTGTTTAACTACTTATGGGACGTGTTTCAGACAAATTGGAGTGTGTCAGATGTACAAAGACACGTGAAGAGTTAAAACATGGAAGAAAGTTCCGTATCTTGCATGGAAATATTTGTTATTGACTGCCGGGATTATTTGGAGTTATGAGGATATATTCTCGGTCAGAATGGGTATATAGAGGCTGTTGGGATCACAAAGAGGGGTGTCGAGAGTTTGGGGAAGTTTTGGAGGCTACGGAGCGAAGAAATCACGAGTTGCAGGAAAAGTTTTCTGCTGCTGCAACTCAAGAACACGAAGAGCAAAAGCCCATAAAGGAAAGTCGTTGCAAACTGTCGCTTAATTGCGGCAGTTCCCAACTCCTTTCCAGCGACTGTGCAACAGTGTTTACAGCACTTGTCTTTTATCGTTCATTTTGTGACGATTTTTGTGCGTCGCAAAATCCCGTTCTACACCATTTTCTCTTTATTTCATCTTTGTAAACCGTTTTTGAGCCTAAATAAATATTTTGAGAGCACGTTTACTATGATGAGCTAAACCCCAAAATTGGGGCGATGGAGGAAGCCTTATTTCACACTTGGGTAATTATACTTAATTCTTTTCATGACTTTTGCACCAATTTTAATTGAAATTATGATTTGATTTAATTAGTTGTCATTTGATTAGATGGGTCATGCTTAGCTTAGGTGCTTTGATGTCCCATGCTTAACATTTACATCTAATATTTTGAGAATCTATCTTGGCAAAAATAAGAGTCACTTTATTTTATATTTTTATTGAGCTATAATTGTTAAAAGAATTATTATTTGAACCTTAAGAAATGAATTTGGTGGAATCCTAAGCCCTAGTACCTCTCGCCCACTTTGTTAATATTTTTGTATATAATTTTTATTAAATTTAAAAACTCGAATCTTCACAAGTCTTAGAGTTCGAATCCTATTTACCACTACTACAACAAAGTTGAAAACACATCAATTGTCGAACGAATTATTGGGTGTGGTTGTTATACCCCGCCTTTTCAATTGGTATCAGAGCAGGCAAACACGCTAAGACCTCATAAGTATGTGTTTGTAGCTATCTGACTCCATGGACAGAAGTGCTATCTCCATAAACGTACCACCAGTCTTCGATGGATCGAATTACTTATGGTGGAAAATTGCTATGCGTGCCTTTCTACAAGCGCGTGATTTTCAATCATGGGTTCGTGTAGTAAATGGATATAATCCTCTATTAGTTACAGTAGACGATGTAACAGTTGCAAAGGATATTGGTGATTATGATGATCTTGAGATTCTTGCTGCAAAGAAAAATTCTGACGGATTAAATGCTATAATCCATGCTATTACCCTAGATCTTCAGCACCATGTGACTATGTGCACTCGGTCTAAAGATGCTTGGGATATCTTAGAAACTGTATTTGAAGGGAATACCTCAAGCTAGGCTTCAAAACCTAAATTCTGATTGGGAAAACATTCGTATGGATGATGAAGAGTCATTTGATGTGTTTAATCACAAAGTGTCTGAAATTGTAAATGCATCTTTTGCATTGGGTAAGACTATTCCTGAAAATGACATTGTGATGAAAATTCTCAGATCGCTACCAGCTAGATACGATTCTAAGAAACATGCCATCGTAGAGGGAAACAACCTTGAAACACTTTCCAGAAACTCACTTGTTGGAAAGTTAAAAATACTTGATCATGATCAGAACACAGTCAGAATATCTGCGTTCAATGCAGTGACCAATACAAGTGAATCTTCTAGCTTGTCTTGGGCTGATAAATATTGTCCAAATCATGTTGATCTTGACAGGTCATTGATTACATAAAAGATCAAGGATATTGTGAAAAGAAACAAAAGATCTGAGAAACGACACACTCTCTCTGATGCTTCAGATGATTAATTACAAGTAATAAAATCATGTCAGTTTGTCAATAATATGCATACTTCTGAACCTATGACCTAGTGGATTGAGATACTGGTCTGGACTAATATCAACACAACTGGCATATACAAGGGAACCAGTGGTCGACAATCCTAAATCTACATCAACACAGCTGGCATATACAAGGGAACCAGTGGTCGACTTTATAATAAACCTTTATTTATTTATTATTATTATTTTTTTAACGACATGATTAGATCTTTTGGATCCAAGCGCATGCTTCTTGTCAGCAGATTACATGGTAATTCCCGTGGATCATGCATTCCACGCTTGTTTAGGCGACGGAGACAGGGAGAACACACACATATTGCTATCCAAGTGTTATTTATTCTGATTGGTCTAATTGGTCTGGTCTTTTTTTCTTTTCTTTTTTTTAGTAACTCAATCAATCTATTTCAACCAAGAAGACATCAACATAAAAATTTGCAAAAACAAAAACAGAAGTAATAAGATGATTCCGAGATACGATGAAACTATCATGTTATTTCTAACACCTGAGCTCCGTGCTTTTATGAATAGACTCTTATAGATGTTTCCATCTAGTCAGATTGGTTCCTCAACTCCTAAAACCAAAATGCTTCCATCCACTTAGATTGGTTAGTGCCATCCTTAATAGGCATAAATTTCTAGGCTCTGGAGTTTAAAATGAAACTAAAAAGTTTCTCCCATACCCCCAAACTTAAATCTAACATTGTCCTCAATGTTCTAAAGATGAAATTAAAAGTATGAACAAGGAGAAACTGTTACCATTTGAAGAAAAAGAGTTAAGGAAAGATATTACCGTGTTGCATGAGAATGGGTTACCTCCCAAGGAGTGCTAAGTTTAAAGTCTTCAGCCAGACATTGGAAGGGATTAGTCACCTCGAATCGTATAAAAGTAGTCGGAATAACTGTGGGTCTTCAAAACCAAATAGAGCTGACCAAAGGAAACTGTAATAAACCAACGAAATGAACAAGACTAGCATGCCCTTACCTAGTTTCCTGATTAAGAAATTTATATCTAATTGTGGTTCAGGTTCAGGTTCTATGAAAGGGTCTAAATAAAATATTTTCATTGGTTGCATTTCTTCATAGGTGGGAACCGAATTATTAGGTCCTAGAGTCTAGAAAAACTCAAATAAAAAATTAGAAGCACATAATAATAACCTGAATAATTGAGGATCCTTAAAGTCAATCAAATTTGACTTACACAATTGACCACGATAAAAGTGATGGTCATTTTTAAGCAAATGTGTCGATTCTAATTTCCTAAAGCATTTAGGTTTAGTCTTACAACTTAATATTCGACACATTTGGAATATAAACGTTCCCACAGTTGGAAAAAAACTATTTGGTGGGAAAACAAAGTCAATCTGGGTATCATAGCCTTGGAAAACCACATCAACCAGAGGATGGGTTTCTAACGACTGAACTTCTTCCTGGACATCATTAGGTTCGGGAAAACGAGTATGAAGGTAATCTTGTAAAATGGTCGAGGCACAGATATCAAGTCCTAAGTGAGGGGACTTTCTGAGAGTTAAAGCACATGGAGAATGATAATCACCCCCAAACTTAGAGTTTTCAGTGTCTCTAGTTAGACTAGCCACAATCTCCCTAATTTCTAGGTCATCAGATTCCTAAAAATAGGCAATTGATTCTTCTAAGTCAAGTTCACCCTCACTCATCTCTACGAGTTCATTTTCTTTGTCTAAGACTATTGTTTCTAAATCACTAGACAATAAAACAGTATTTTCATAATAAACTCGTTCCTCTAAACCATTATTGGCTTCGTAATCAAAAGGAAATACTACATCGTCTAAAACGGGGATATCTCTAGACAAATCCTCGTCCTTTTGAATAGGTTAATAATTATTAAAATTATTTGGATTTGAACTAGAAATAACATTATCATTATAAAGCTCAATTGGAGTAACAAATTCCCGATCACTATGCCTACATATTTCAGATTCTTCAGCAACACTATCCTCATCATAATCGTCATTATAATAGCATGGAAATGGTTGAACCTCATCTAAACATGTAGTGTTACCAATTCTAACCTCGTCATCTTGATTATGCAAATAACTATCATTATTTTCAAGGGTATTATTGGAAACACTGTATTGGAAATTAAGATTATTTCGAGCAAGTCTTTCGTTCGTCTCAGCCATCAGCTTGAGGGATTCCTCTATAGAAAGTTTTTCTCAATGGTGCAGTTTGTCTATTCATTTCCGACATAAACCTATTTGTTTGCTCAGTTAACTGCTTAAGAGACTCTTCTAAAGATATAGAAGGATCATAAATAGGAACAGAAGGATCATAATAAGGAATAGTTTTCAACAGTTTGATTGTATTGTCCAAAGACGAGGTACTAGCACTATAATAATCCTTATTTTTATTGCTCGTATGACCGGTGTGTGTGTGGATAGTAATTGGGCTCACCATGGTATGAACCATAACCTTCAAAAGGTTGGTGTTCCCAACCACTATTTACACTATGGTCGTAGTGTGAATAATGTCCATTTTGAAACCCAGTCGGATATTCATTGTATTGGCTTCTATCATACCAGTTCGATATTCTTAATTGCAAGGGAATTCTAAACAATCACAAACAAGGCTGACTCTACCAAATCAAACCTATAAATCTAGCAAACAACAAGCATGATGGCTCCACTTTCTAATCTCCCAAAAGGAAACTGGGTATAGTTTTAGCAAACCTCTCTAGAACGATCCGAATAAAGTAAGTCGAAGAGAAGTAGGGGAAGCTCAGAGGAGCTTTGATACCCCCACCTCTTTGGCAACGCTTCCCTGGGTTACAAGGCGACTCTAATCGACTTACAGTAATCTTCTTGAACTTTGAGTTAGGCTAACAAGATACCCAATACGGTCCTTTCAAACGACTTTCCTACAAGCTCGTTACCTTATCGATCTCGTTCTAATCAAGATTTTAGGATTGGGATCGCGTTTGGTATCGTTTTCCTAAAGCGGGCAAGAAGAGAACGGTGATGAAATCCGAACTCTTATCTTATATGGCCAGGCCTTGCCCTTTAGTAGGAAAATAAATGTCTGTATTTAATTCCTCAGCATATATGCACCTTAAGGAAGACAGTAAACCCGCTGACAGGGGATTCGCGGGTGTTTAAAAGTTTACCTCCCGTACCAGACGGGCGAAGAACCGCTGTAGTCGACTCGGGCCACTGACTCCTGTGTCAATGTGCGAACCCGAGGGGCCGAGACGATATCGTAATCGTCGTCCTTCCCTGCAAACAGTTTATATTTAATTTTAACCCTTCCTTAGGGTTTAAAAATAATAAAAGTCCAAAGTCCAATGTCCAAAAAAAATAAAAAAAATAAAAAGATTCAAAAATAAAAATTTACAAAAATAAAGTCCTATTTACAATTTCTAAAAATAAAAAAAAAATCTAATTAAAAAAAATAAAATATCTCCGTCTATTCTCCGTTCTTTCTGCTTTAAGCTTTAGCTCCAAGTCTTTATGCAATCACCAAACTCCTTGACAACTTCTTTTTCTTTTCGATCCAAACTCCAAAACCTGTAGCACACAGAAAAATACCCAAAGAACGTAAAATAGAACAAAATAATAAAAAATAAATAAAATAATAATAATAATAATCTAAAACCCTAAAAACAAGTCCGCGTCGGCGGCGCCAAAAATTGATGTGTTTTGTAGTTGTAGTGGTAAAAAGATTCGAACTCTAAGACTTGTGAAGGATTTTTGAGACTCAAATTAAACTCAACAATTAAATAAAGTTGTATCAAAAATATAAAGAAAACACCGAGACTCTGGATTCCACCATTAACCAATTAAGTGATATAATCTAATCAATATTCATGCAACTCTTTACGTTTAAAGTGATTCTAATATTTTGCAAAAGTAGATTTTTGGAATAAACAGTGTATTTCGAAAGCATAGAATATCAAAAACATAAGTCTAAGCATAATCTATCAAGAGAAATCACAATTGTTTAAGAAAAATCATTCAATCAATTCTCAATCAAAGCAAATAATCATATAAGAAATTGCAAAAATAATTAAAATAGAATTATACCACTTTTCATGGAACAATATCTTCCTCCGTCGCCTCGGCTAAGGGGTTTAGCTCCTCATATTAATAACTTGCTCAAAGTACATATTTATAACTCAAAAGTTGATTAAAAGAGTAAAAGAATACACTGTAGTCGCTGAAGGTCTAAAACAGAAGACAAAATCGTCGGTAAAGGTCTTCTGTGACTGCAGGAAACTGCTTATAAACGATACTCAGCTGCTGCTGTTGAACTACGATATTCGTCTGCGACGGTTCAGTGAGGGTCGTATGTTCTTCTTCTTCTTCTCCGGCAGCAGCAGAACTCGTTTTCCTGCAAGTTGATTTTTTCGGCTCTATGGTGTTCTAAACTTCACCTAAAGTCTTCATTTTCTTCCTAGGACTCGAACCAACTCTTTTATACCCAACAGGTCGAGTATCTTGCTTCAGAATCTTGTTTTTTTTTTCTTTCCCAAGTCACAGACTTTTTTTTTTTTTTTTTTTTTTTTTTTTTTTTTTTTTTTTTTTCTCTTCTACACGTCTTTAGAAGTGATATTATCGGTTAGATGATAGAATCAAATCACTAGGATATTTTCTCTCCAATTCTTCACGTTTGTTTCCAAAAATAAACCAATAAGTTGCCGTAGTTCACCCGTAAAATATTTTTTCCTGTTTCAAAAAAATCACCGAAAATAAGAGGATTTGATCCCTCTTTTTAACTCCAAAACATGTCACATTCCCTGTTTAATCGTAGCAAGCCCATACTAATCCAAAACATCCAAAAAATCCAAAAGAACTCATCCAAAATTCGATCCAAAACTTGCCAATCGACTGTCAAGTTTTTCCTGCCAAAAAATAAGATTCAAACGAAGGGGATGACCTCCCCTTATCCGGACCAGGGGTGCGAATAGCAAGTGGATACCACTTAGTAATTTTCTCCCATGAGCGCAAAAACCACTTTTCGAGCCAATTTCGCCGCGAAAGCCCATTTTTCCAAAAACACCTACAAAGGGATAAAATACCAAAATTAGTACTAAAATGGGTACTAACACTATACACAAAAGAGATGAAAATAGACACATAAATGCGTCTATCAATCGTGGACCGTGAGGACTTTTTCAAAGTGCCCGTGGAAAAACTCCTTAGGTTTTGGTGTTTCCGGTATTCTATTTATATTCCCTTGTGATCAAAATGCCCTTCATCCTCTTTTCTTTGAAAGATACAGAATCATGGCTCCTGTAATCAGAGAAACCACAAAAAGGGATGCAGTAGAAGCAGTTAATGTGTATCTATGTGAAGGAATCCAATCTTCAAGAAAGTAAAATGAGAAGTCTACGAATGATAATAACTTTAGGGTTATGGTGAAGGATTTCATCAGCAAAAGAAATGATTTAACTTCAAAATCTCAAATCATTTTATCTTTGGAAAAGATAGCTCACTACGAACAAATATTGTCTCTGACATAGAACACCTTGTGTGAACTGAAAACAGAGCTTAGTGAGTTAACTGACATTTCTGAAGATCTGGAAGAATTGAATGATCCCATAATCAATGGGTTTTTCAATAATGAGAAGGAATTCTCGGTAGATTCCCTGAGAAAGCTCTATGATGTATAAGAAACTTCTTATGAGAATTTATTCTTATGTTTAAGAAGGATAATTAGGGTTTGGTATAGCAATTAATGTAATTACACATAGCTATTTCCAACGATTTTCATCTTGCAATGTTTTTAGATTTATTTATTTAAATTCTAAGTTATTTGGAAGATGTTTTTGTAGTATTTAATCTTTTGTTGAGTGTTTTCCGGTTAAATTAATCATAAAGGTTCTCTTATGAGTAGTTTAATCGATGATATTTTGGGCATTAAAAAATCGCGTCAAATGAAATCCTTCTTTTCTCGTAAAGTAAGGTCGCTCATGTTGTTCTCCTGGGAATGACATCAAATGGGGGGAGAGTTCTTAAATGAACTTGTGCTTAATTGCCATATCTTTGTGGGAGTGCGGCTGTGGAATATTGTAGGAGTTATTTTGTATCTTTATAAACTCCTTGATGAATGCACTAAGTTTCGACTATGTGAAATCATCGAAACAAAGTTGATATGTTCTCTTTTAGTCATGAATTATCTCTTTGAGAATTTCATTATGATCCCGTAGTTTTCGTACCTTTTCCAATTTATATTGACAAAAAGGGGGAGAATTATTTGGTAGTTCACACTACATACATATGGTTTTACGGATCATTATGTAAGGGGGAGAGGTTTTCATTGTAAGATGGAAATATTGACTAAGGGGGAGTGATACATATCACCATATTATTATTTCAAAGTTGTGATGCAATTGGACTTTGATTCGATATAATAATACTATGACACTATATAATAATGATTGAGAATATCTATTTTCTTATTGATATGGCTACGGATCTTCAACAACAATGATGCTGAGTTGAACACGTTCAGAATCGCTGGAGTACTTGGAGTAGCGAATATTTCAAGGAAATTTGAAGAGCCAAGGAAATCAAGCATGATGGATGAGAAGCTACAAAGTGTATTTATTTTGTAATCTATATGTATTGATAGTTTTGTCACTAAAATTGACAAAGGGGGAGATTGTTAGAACATTGCTCGGTCGAACTCGCAAGTGTTTCTATCTCAAGCTTGTTTGTCAAGTTTAGTTGATCAAAACTATATACTTGATTTTTAGTATACTTATAGCTATGTCTCGGATTAGGATAGAATGTGTAGTTGAGGTTTAGACTTCACGGTGTTCACCAATTGAAGAAGAAGATCTACTGAGGAGCTTGGAGGAACTTCATCAACAAAAGGTATGTGGAGACTAAAACTTATCTATCGCTCAGAAGTCTATTCTATTCTATTTTATCTTCTAATGAGACTAAGTCGTATAGTTATATAGATTTTTACATTATACACATTTGATATTTCGAGCCGAGTTTATCTCGCTTATCAATTTTTTGAAATACGTGTTTGAAGCTTTTTGCTTTAGCTATGTTCATCGTATTCTTGACGAGTTTAGTTGGAAACAATTTATTTGTTGGAAACTAAATATTAAGTCTAAAGCTGATCATGTGAAAATTACCTTGAATATTTGTGTGAGACAGTCATTTGATGTTAGCTTGGGAAGTTTTGCATTGATCATTCGATCACTTGAAAATTACTTGAAGCTAATGGTATGTGTGAGATTACCATTGTCGTCTTCTAAGGATGTTTCAATGATTGAAATGAGAGTTTAATACGATTACCCATGTCTGGATACAACACAGTATGCATATCCAGTATGCGAACTGTATTGTGATGATTCAGGTCCGGAACTCTTGTTTGCGTACCTAGTATGCTAACGGATTTACCTGAGAAGGTACAAAACTCTTGTTTGCGTACCTAGTATGCAAACGGGTTTACCTGAGTTGGGTCCGGAACGGTTGTTCGCGAACCGGGTTTGCGAACGGTCAAGGTCCGGAGCCGTTGTTCGTGTACCCAGTTTGCGAACACAGTGGTTAAGTTCTAAAATCGGTTATGTATGATTCTCATACTCATAAACTAAAACATTTATGATTTAAGGAATGCAAATTAAATTTGCAAACCGTGGCTTAATGTTCACGAATTGATTCTTGTATAAGTACTTTGTACGATTACGAATCAATCCGATTTCGTTTCAATTTGTTCATGAATATTTGTATGAGATAGTGAACAATTGAACAACTCTATTTGAAACACAATTAGATTCATTTTATTATCTATCATGATTGATTGATCATCATATTTGATCTAGAGGTGTTAGATGAATATGGTTAAGACAAAAGTGTTCATATGGCTAACTTCGGTTAACTGCTATTGAGCCAACCTAATATACACGTTTAGGTACGGTTACCCATATCTAAATATAAGTATGTTTCATTTGTGTGTAACAAGCTAAGACCATCTAACGGTGGAGATTGATTGCTTAATTTCTAAGCAGACTTAGCTTGAATCTTAAATCAGGAGTTCATCTAACGGTGAATATTGAATGCTTTGTTACTAAGCTATTTTAGCTTTGATTGTAAGCAACCTTGATTTGAAGGCTATATAAGGGAGAACTCTAGCAACTGGAAAACCTAATTCCGACGCTTCCTTGTGTCCTAGTTGCAAACTAGAGTCGATTTTCCTTTAACCTAGGTTTTCCAAAACTATTATTAGGTTAACGACTTGAAGACTTCATTTGGGATTCGTGAAGCTAGATACAACTATTTTCTCTGTAGTTACGTATTCTGATCTTACTTGTTCTATCGTATTGATTTTTATCTTCTCTAAGATTTACTCGATATTTGTCTCCGATAGGTAAGATGTAAAAAGTAATCACAACATTTATTCGTCTCAGACTCTTGTGATTCCGCAATAACTTTTTCTGTTAATCAGTTGGGTTATTATGAGGTGACTGATATTTCTAGGCTGCTCTTCGGGAGTATAAGTCCGGGGTATTAGTTGGTTCCTGTTCACCTTGATCTTTGTATCAAAAGACGGAACAAAAAGATTAAAGGATAGACATATTTGTGGGAGACAAATTTGTTTATAAGTCTTCGACTTTGGGTCGTAGCATCTCTTAGTTGTGGGTGAGATCAGCTAAGGGAATCAAGTGCGCAAAATCCGGCGTGGTTCCAGAGGCGTAAGGAACGCGACTGTACCTTAATCAGTGTGAGACTTAGTTAGGGCTCAACTACATTCCAGTCCGAAGTTAACTTGTAGTAGGCTAGCGTCTGTAGCGGCTTAATACAGTGTATGTGGTGTTTAAAGATGGACTAGGTCCCGGGGTTTTTATGCATTTGCGATTTCCTCGTTAACAAAATTTCTGGTGTCTGTGTTATTTCTTTTCCGCATTATATTTGTTTATATAATTGAAATATCACAGGTTGTGCGTAGTTCAATCACAGTTGACAAATCCGACCTTGTTTGTTGGATATAACTTGATTGACACTTGGGTATTGGTCTTTGGTACCGTCCAAGTTATTTCTCATATCAATCAGGCTCACGGATTTCTATCTGTTCGATTTGCTGATTGTATTGAGAAAGAGATAAAGATCTTTAATGTATTTCTTGATTGAGTCTCACTTTTAAGTTGGTGCTCTCGGAATTATATTGGAGTTTAGTCCATATAGATTTCCGAACGAATTATTGGGTGTGGTTGTTATACCCCCACTTTTTCAGAAATCCAATCTATTCTTATTGGTGCATGTATTGCTGTCTCGATATTCCTCCCAGTGGCGTCAAAATTTTATAAGTGTCAAACCAACAAAATATATCATGCACTTCCTAAAGCAATGAATACAATTGTGAGTAAGGGATGGTTTATATAGAGAGCAAGTTTATTTGTTGCCAACTTCTTTTGTAACCAAAAGAGTGTTCTTTTCTTTCTTTTTTAACTAAGTTATACTAATACTAATAAAATAAAGCAAAGTAATTGGAGATTGTAATCACTAAGAAAGGATTCTAGTTATTTGTTTCATCTTCCATAACCAAATATAGTCATCAATCAATTTAAGTTAATAACCAATCTTTCTCATATCAATAATTATATCATCAAGTGCACAAAAGACATTAGTTGAATCCTTTTCACTAAATAACTTAGCGCAAGGGCCGCTCAAGTTTAACTTAACGCGGGCAATTTTTTTGTGAATTAAAGTTATACTAAGCAACCTAGCGCAGCGCGCATGATCCATATAAATATTTAACTTAGGTTAAGCTTCTACATATAATCGCATGACAACATCTCGTCGTTATCAATTATGATACGCTCTTGTGAATACAGTTCTATGACAATTTTGGATATCAACCTTTGTCTACCTATAAATATGAACTCATGTTGATTCATTTTGTAAGTTAAACAAACTAGCATTCGATCATACATACCGATACTAATAATAATAATATTATTGAACATAAGCAATAATAAAAATCATGAACATTAAAACTATTCGCCTAAATTGATTCACATGTTTACAATTTCCATTTATATCCCTAATCAATAGTAGAAAGCTGCTTACTCATGGGTTTCTCGAAACCCATGGATAATATACAAGAATAGAGGAAGAAGAAGATTGTGTCACTGTTTTCTCCTATAAGGGAAAAACAATCCGATCCAAGCTCTTTTGCTCCTTGTGTTCCCAAGTGATGTTGTGTTTTTAGGACTCTATGAAGTGTTATTATATGAATCCAACATCCTAGGTATTAGAGTCGTTTTGGGATCATGCTTCCTCAATTGAGAAGTAAAAAATGCGTCAAAAAGGTTCCCGAAAAATTGACACGTACAACTGGCATGGTCATTTCCCATGGCCTTGCCAACTATAGAGACCCAAACTCAACACATATTGTTTTTAATGAAAAAGTGTTATAGTTGACCTGTTTGAATTTCTTAAGCCATGTCAACTGTGAGCCAAAAGAAACTTGTTTATTGTTTCGATTGTTTTGTACATAACTTCTTCGTCCGATATCAAAATGACCTCCTTCTTTCTTCATTGGAATCCAATTTTTATTCTATAAAATATAGACGGGGATGTTAGAGTACTTGTTGGTTGAACCCACCAAGCATTGGTATGTCCAGTTTGATTGTAAAATTTAGTTCCAAAACTCGGAGTCGCTTGATTTGATTACTAAAGTTAACTTCTCTAAGTTAGACTAGGAACATATAAATGTTGAGACTTGATTGAAATGACGAAGGTACCGAGTACACCACAATCTTTTTGTATCAACCTACTATAAACACATCTTGTATAATCTTACAAAAACAATAGCTACCAAAAGATTATTTTAACAAGGTGTAACTTGGTAAATAATCTTGGTTCGAAACCGAACATAACTATAAGATCAATTACTAAGTGGATTAATGTACTAGTATGATTACTTAATTATAATAACAATTATAATGCATAAAGAAAAATAATCACACAACACATTATATTTGTTAACGAGGAAAAATTCATAGCAGAAAACCACCGAGACCTAGCCCAGTTTTGAATTTATTAAAATTAAGCTGGTATACAAATTGACTACCGCAACTTCGTATAGTTGATACCAAGTAAACTACCCTTAGTTACTCAGTTTCTTCAATATCCCTACGCCTACAACCAATCTGGACTAGTATAACCGGTATGGTCAATGAAGCGCAATGATGACGCTATACTGCATAGATTGTGAAGCGTAATGATAGCGTTACCCTATAGGGACACTGAAGCGCTATGATAGCGCTACACTGTAAAGTCAATGGAAAAGTAATGAAGCTTATTGGCCGACACAATGAAGCTACATAGAGGAATGCAAGGCAAGGACAAATGACGAATGCAGCATGCGATGCTTGCATTGATGTATATCTGTGGAATTGAGTTAGCCCAACTAAAGGGTGATGCAAAACATGGAATATTCAAATTATCGTCCTATGCATTATCCCAAGACTGGAAAAATCTTGGACAGTTCAAGCAAGCTAGTGATGCAAGAGTATGCATCATTATTGCCTGACAATTGGCTTTGTAAAGCAAATGATGCATATGAGCGCATAACGCATGGTGCATTATTTACATCATATTAAATGAATTTTGGCATGAGTTTATCTTGGTTTAGGCGTCCCAGTTAGTTCAACTCAAGGCCATAGCACAATGATAGGCAATAGTAGCGCATTATGGCTGAAGTGACGGTTACAAGTTGGTTATTGGCTTTACAAGCATGACAAAGTTGCGATACAAGGCTGAACGATTGTATATGGAGTTTATGACCTTGTGGGAGTGTCCATAATTGTTTTAGAACGGGTGTTGAAGGATGGATCGAGTTGGGAAAGGAACTGACTAGTATGCACAGTTATTGGCAGTTATGGAACTGCCATATTGGCCATATGGATGTCCAATGCTTGTACAAGTGTTGTGCACGGTTTTTGGCCATTGTAACCACTATATAAATAATGTAAAGGCATTAGAAAATCAGTAGGCTTGCATAGTTGATTGTGAGAGTTTTGTTGAGTTAAAGGATTGGTTCAAGAGGAACAAGTCTATGTAAGTCCATAAGTGGGGAAGTTTTGTTTATCTTCCCCATTGATGCAACAAAATAGTTTAGTTGTGTCATGTTTTATGTGTTTTTGGTTGGATGTTTTTGGTAATTAATGCGTGTCGTGAGTACAACAAATTAAATCACTTATTTTCACTCAATTAAATAGTAATATGATGGATGAAAGGTTCGTACCCACGAAGAGCAGGGAGTTTTCAGTTGTCGAATGTCACAAATGGGGGGTTTTGTTTATAGGTTGAATATAAAACAAAGTAAATAAATAATAAAACAATTAATTAAGATGTAATCAAGGATGAGAAGTATGATCGAGGAATCCTTCTTCGTTACTAAACATTCATTAAAGGAATATATTTATCTATTTGTCAAAGATCACAGATTATCATCAACAGTAGGGTAAAAGGTACGCTTAGCTACCCCCAAGACTCCTAATACCACCGAATAACAGGTATATATGCTTATCTATCAGATTCAATCCGTCTGAACCACCTTGAGGTACGTTTGCAAGATGTAATTCATTCGAATGCTTTAGGGTTTATGAATCTAGGTTTAATCCTAGCATTTGAACTCAGTACGATTGGTCCACTTACAAGTATTGTTTTTACTCACAATTGCTCCACATAATTCCTTTGCAAGGTCTCGCGATTTCTACTTGGATAAAGGGTTGCTAGACAATTACAGATATCTCAACCTTTAATAGATGTAGATCAATCAAAAAGATGATTTAGTTGGCCACCTAAACAATCAATCAATCAATCATAAATATAATCATAGTAAAAAAAAAAGATAATCTCTGTGAAGAAATCATAATAGATTTATATATTACATTAAATCATGTTTAGAACTTATAATTCATCCTCAATCAAATAGGAGTTTAGCTACTCATGGATTTAGTGAAACCCATGATATACATAAGAGATGAACGAAGAGAAATAGATTCGGTGATGGAAGAACCCAAAACCCTAGCCTCCTCTCCTTGTCTTCTTATCTCCAAAGTATTTGGAAGTCTCCTTAAATATCCCTAAGAATATTAGGTTTGGGAATACTTCGGAACTACGAAATTCAATTTTGGCAAGTATTTTCGTCACTTCTTTGAGGTAGGATCGGTCCTACCCTATATCGTGGGGATCGGTTCCTACAGTGGTAAGAAAGAATTCGATTCTCGGACTTTTTCAAAGATTTTGTTTAAGATTAATAAAAGAAAATACTAAAGAAAAACAAATTGTATCGGCCAAAGAGAGGGAGAACTAGGGTTTCGGATTCCACTACTTCTAATGGTTGTAAATTCTAATATTTAATTTCTCTAATTTAGCTTTCAAAATTACACAAGGGAATTTTGAACCCAATCTCATGCCTTCGAAAATTTATCGTTAATGACATAAAAATTCGACTCAAGCCGATAATGTAAGGCCTAATTTTCCTTCTCTTATAAAAGATTGATAGCTTAAAAACTACCAAAAACAATTAAAATGAAGCATATAAGAAGAGAAAAATTTTAAGCAATTAAAACTAATTGGAGAGTAATAATTAAAAGAAAATTAAATACTAAAAATTACATGTTATAAGTAGTTTCCTCCTCAACCCTGGAAAATAAATTAGCTACTCATATTAAAAATAAAAAAATGGAAGAAAACCGATTAATGATCTATTAAAAATAATAAGGATTGCTTACAACGATTTTTGGTTGCTAAAGATGTTCAGCAACTACAAGGATCAGCGGCTAAAGAGCTATTGCAACTGAAGCTGTAAAACGATACAAGGTTCTGTCGTTGTATAGCGACTGTTTCTGCGAGTGTTTTACCAACTTATTGTTCTTGGTGTTCTTGATCAACAACAACAGCAACACAGTTTCTGCAACCTTGATTTTCTCGATTCTGGTTCACTATTTCTTCTCCAATCTTTCCGTATGTTTTTTTATACACAACAACACCCTCCAATCCTCGCATTAAATTCCAAATATCTTTCCTTTTTTTTTACAGCAGCACGAGAATAATTTCCTGTTTTTTCCTTCTTTCACGCATCTGCTTGCAATATACACGCTCCAACACGTCACAACCCAATCCCAGATGGAGTAGAACTCGTGCAACGAGGAAATCTACACGTGATTTCGACAAACAAACCTAACATAGTTCCGAGTATATTTCGAACTCTGTTTTCTTTTTATCCACGTATTCATCCCCTTATTATCGAATCCAAGCCAACTACCTTTCCTGTTTCAACCAAACAGGCCCAAACCAGTCCAAATCCGCATAAAAATTAATGAGAATTTCGTCCAAATCTCCCACAGAAACGTACGTTGTAACTGCATTTTCAAACAATATTTTTCCCGCCAAATCTTTTTTTTTATCAACCCCCGATTATCTAGCCAAATCTGGTCGAATCAAAGGCTATTATCAACCCTGTTTAGCCAAAATTATACAACATAGGTTATCAAACTCTACAACATACTCTTCAACAATCATATGTTTTTCTTTTCTTTTAATTATGAAATTTTAAAAATGACACTTGACAGCTATTCTCGCAGGGCATATACTCCCTCTGTTTCAAAAAGACCGTCCTCTATTCCATTTCCGTCAGTTTCAAAATTGTGTCCAGCTTCTGTTTATAGGCGTATTTTTGCAATGAACTCTCTATTATAGCCTTTAATTTTTTTATATTCATAAATGCATATTAATGGGACCTAATCTAAAATATTAAAGAAATTTGTACAATTAAGGAAACAAATATATCCTTCATTCCTTTTAAAAGAAAATATATTTGGCTCCAAGAATAAAATTCCCTAAAGAGTTTATACTCCATAAATTCGATATCTTTTAATTTTCCATTTTTATTTCCTATTTACAATCCTCTTAACAATTTTAGGCAGTTTTTAATACTTGCATTATTAACATAAAATAGGTAAATAATTAAGGGTAGTCAAGTAAAGTATTATGGTCTCCCTAATATTTTGACAAAGTCAAAGCGGATTGTCTTTTTGAAACGGAGGGAGTATATTTTTCTAATTTTTTTTTTTAAATTTTATCCCATATAGGTATACGACTTTTATGTCGACGAGCATGTTTCCTCTTAAGGTGTTCCCACCAAATTGAAACATACTTACGTAGTATGAGAGCAACTAATTTTATCTTACGGTACTCTTCTACATCTTTCTAATTAAAAGTTTTACCAACAATATGTAGTCAATCAACAAAAACTTATGGAATCGACTTCCCTTGAAATTCTGGAATATCAATTTTCACATCATCGTTTCTACGGAAATTTAAAATTTTGTTAATGTTGCCTCAAAATAGCCGCATACATTACTTGAGTCTTGATCTCGAACATTGTATACGTTCTTGGAGTTCCCACACTTGTCCTCTTAAATTATCCATTTCGATGTCTCGAAGATTTCTCTCACGATTTGGAGGCTCTTCGGCATTTGAACCTCGACGAACACCATGGCGACCACCTCTGCCAACTACGATATCCCTTGCTTCCCTCTGATACCAAATTTGATATCGGATAAATAGAATCTCATGAAGATAGTTATAAATGCCAACTCAGAATAGAATCACTCGCCCCCAAAAATCCACCAAAAAATAACCGTTATTAAAGAAATCATTTCTTCAATTGAACAAATAATATTTATGATTATATCTATTTCAAATTCAAGCGTTTCTTCTGTCCAGCAATATACAACTTTATATAACCTTATTTCTATGCAAATATTAACTATCTTAGTTAATAGGATGCATGGTTGTTTATTACTTTTAATAATACTCTCTCTGTTTCAAAATTTCTTTCCTCTGTAATATTTTCGTCAGTTCCAAAATTATGTCTTACTTCCGTATATGGTCATACTTTTTCAATAAACTCTGAATATACCCTTATTTTATTTTAATTATAAATATATTTTCAAAAAATATTGAAAGAAGCATTATTATAATTGGATTTTTCTGGTGACTGGATGGTGAGCGCCGTCGATTTTTCTGATGATTGAAAGCCAGGATTATTCAACGATCGCTCATCCATCAACTCCCTTTTCGATCTCCTTTGCCTTTACATCAACATTGGATTTCCTTTTTACTGTTTCCCCCCTTTCTTTTTCGTCGATTAGGGTTTTTGTTTTCTTTTTTTAGGGTTCCTATTAGTACCATGACAAGAGCTACCAGTGTAATACTCAATTTTTTAGCAACGTATATATATATAATTAGTTTTAGATGCAAGGGAGGCCCTTAGTGAATCCGGTATTTTATTTAGCATTATCCTAAGTGACTATTAGGAGGAAAATAAAAATAAATTAGGTCTTTGACTCCTTCCGGTTAGTTCCTGATTGTATGGGGACTGGAATACTTATAGAAGGAAGTATTAAAGAATTGAAACCTAATAAACTAGCCGCCGCACTTACTTTATCAGATCAATATATTTTGGATGACAGTATTTATCAAGTAATAGATG
This sequence comes from Papaver atlanticum, assembly GCA_023531105.1. NCBI lineage: Eukaryota > Viridiplantae > Streptophyta > Magnoliopsida > Ranunculales > Papaveraceae > Papaver > Papaver atlanticum. The sequence continues at coordinate 1,927,692 of JAJJMB010005364.1, read as the reverse complement.
ATTGAGGTAAGGTGTTGATGGTGGATTTTCGACAAAGGTCAAAATCGTAAAATCATGATACTGCATGTTTCCGACCCGGCTTCAGGAACGCATGTGACGATTCATATTTTACAATCTGTGAACCGTTTCACGATCTCTGATCGAGTTCCTCTCAGAGCCATGATGAATATGTTTCTCGAAAGCTGAGCGTTCGATGCTACGCATTTCATCGTGACCTCTAGATAGAAGAATGATTGGGCGGTCCTCCTACATAATTATTTGTTTAGAGGGCATAACGCCTTCAGAACGTCGGCGACACTCGATGTTCCCTGACTATGTAGAGAGACTGTGTATAGATTCAGGCGACTCTCCTACATAATTATTTGTTGAGGGGGCTAAACGCCTTCAGGACACCAATGCTGCACGTTGTTTCCTGACTATACACCTTTCAGAACGAGTATGATGCTTCAACTATCTCATATCTCGATTCTACAATAGATTAATTCTACCGTGACATTCACCACTGAATTCCTAGAAAATAATCTATTATATCTCATTACTCCATTCCATGGCTATCCCCAGCTGATTCCATGGATTAGTAATAGATAACCATCTTATCTCATTACTCCGTTCCTTGAATTCCCCGGATGAATTCATGGATTAGTAATAGATACACAATTCATTTATTACTCCATTTCATGAGTCATTCTCCGCTGAATTTCATTAATTAGTAATAAATTTCCAACAATCGGGCATCTGACTATCACCGAGTAAGCCCCAATAATGATGCAAGTGTACTCAACAATGATGCACGAACGAGCACCCAAATGCACGAACGAGCATTCGAAAATATGGACAAACGAGGAATCCTACAAAAAATAGGAGAGAGAAAGTAATAATAAAAAAAATAATAGAAAAGAGGCGCCTAGGGATCGGGCCCACCGGCCATGCCGTCGTGGCCGGTCCCTCACGCCCTCTTCCTTCCTTCCTTTATTTATTTTTATTTATTTTCATGAACTCATGAAAACTCCTTCATTCAAGCAACTTTCCTTGTTTGAGCAAAACTCACGGTTTCTCCATATTTTCACGGTTTCATGAAAAAATAATAAAATAGGGAAAGTGTCGCGGGACCAGGCTACCTAGCCGGCTGATAGACGCATTTATGTGTCTATTTTCATCTCTATTGTATATATTGTTAGTACCAATTTTTGTACTTATTATGGTGTTTTATGTGTTTGTAGGTATTTTTGGGTAATAAACATTTCTGGAAAAAATCGGCTCGAAAAGTTATCTAAAGGCACCCAAGGGACATTTGTTATTCGGACTCTCATTTTGGATAAGGGGCACCTCGGTTGGGCACATGCTATTCGCACCCCCGGTCTGGTTAGGGGGACATCCTTCTTCATCGTTTGAAAAAGAATTTTGGCGGGAAAAATTCCAGTTTTCTGCGGAATTTTCTGTTGGATTTTTGGAGGAGTTTCAGTGAGATTCAATCACTGATTTTGATTGGGATGAACGTGATATGCCCAAACAATGGTGGTATGAGTGTTTTAATGCGTTCAGTTGGGCTGGATATTCGTTGGGAAGAAAATATGCAATCTCGGAGTACAACGTGCTTGAACGTGTGTTGATTGAGTTTTGATAGAGTTTGGTTGCTGCAGAAGTGTGGAGGAGTCAAACAAGGAAGTGTTGGAGCGTGTATACTGCGAACATATGCGTGAGAACATAAAACAGAAAAGAAAATATTCATGAGTTAATGGTTGGATATCGAGAAGATTTTTGAGTTATTACGAATGTATTCTTGGTCCTGTGACTATATAAAGGCTTTAGGAGACTCATAGAGGGAGCAGAGAGTTTAGGGGGAGAAAAGGAAGACGTTTAGATCATCAAAAAAATCGAGAAAAAAAGTTATAGGAAGTTGCCGCTTTCTGCTGGTGAAGAAGGTACGAAGAACATAAGACCCTCAAAGACCGTCGTTCTTCAACAGTGCTAGTGACGGTATTTCTTTATCGTTTCCTGTAACAACTGATTTTGTAACAAATATAAGTGTTACAAAACCCGGTTTTTATCATTTTTTCTCCCATTTCATCATTTGTGAACCATTTTTGAGCATTAATAAAGATGAATTTTGAGCATGTTTCCATGATGATGATGAGCTAATTCCCGCGTAATCAAGGCACGGAGGAAGCTATTGTTGCATGAATAATTGGTAATTATTTTACTTTTCTCTAATTTGCATTTTATAATTCACTCAAATCACTGCTTTGCAGAATTTTAATTGTTTGCATAATTTTTCTTAATTAGTTGTGATTCAATTAGATAGGTTATACTTTGTTTAGATAATCTATGCTTAAGGGATACAATTAATGTTTGAGAATATGCTTGATCATTTGTGAATTAAGAAAAAGAGATTTTAAAAATAATTAGAGTTTTGGAATTTTTACCATCATTCATTCATGTGTAATAGTGGAATCTAGTGTCTTAGTTATTTTCAATCTTAAAAAACAAAATTGGATTTAAATTTTCTCTACTTTTAGTTTAAATAATTCTAAAATCAATTGCTTTCACAAGTCTCACGAACCTTTTACTACAACAAAGTTGAAATCACATCACCGGCCGACCATGCCCTAGCCGTGGCCGGTCCTACACCTTGCAATCCTTGTTTTCATAATTATTATTTCCCTCATCCCATGAAACTCCTTCGTTTGAGCAAAAAATCATGGTTTCTTCATAGTTTCTCAAATATTGCTCAAACCATGAAAAAGCCAAAAAGTCAATTTGTCTCATGACCGACTAGGCTATTCACTAAAATATTAAAATATTATTATTTTGATATTTTTTAAAAAATATTAATCAAACGAGAAAAGTTCTACTTGCTCATTCGAGCAAAATCAAGAATTTCAGTCAAAGATCGAACTCTTCTGAAAATCCAAAATATTTCTCAAACGCACATCAGAAAATACCAAAACTCTCAGGACTGAGGCACAGACATTATGGTAACACGGGCATGCTTCATTGACCGACCAAGGCTGGCCCTAATGCTTTCAAGGAGACGGTCCCACACATTCTTATAACTTTGACCTAATTTGCTCAATTGTTCATATTGGGTTTAAACTTTTTCCAACCAACTTGGAATTTGCTCAAACGACCAATAGCTGGTGCCACGACCGCCAAGGGCCGGTATCATGCCCTCTTGGTCGGTCCCTCACTTCTCCATAATTAGGTTTTATCACCTAACGCTCACACGAGCATTATTCTAATAAATGATCAACACCAGCGTTTGATCATTCTTTCACCAAACGGTCAACCAAGGACCCTGGTGAACGCTCACTCGAGCACTTGGGCACCACATGGTCGTCCATCATCCCATGTGGTCAGTCCCTCCTTCACTCAGTAACCTATTTTCAGTAATTCATCAATTGACGAACAATTGATAAAAAATTAGGTTTCGAACAAACGCTCCACAAATCATAATTCTGAGCAAGTTCAAACACTAATAATTTTATGTTGATCCAGCAATCAACATCTTAATTAATTATATAATATTCGGTCAAGCTACCAATATTTTAATTAATATTTTATTTGGTCACGCTACCAATAATTCAACAAATGAGCAATATTTGCTCAGTTCGTCAATATTGGTTCAACAATCAATATCCAATAATTCATCACACGAGCGACATTTGCTCAGTTCATCAATATTCATCATGTTGATCCAATTATCAACATTTATTCAAGAACTATACGTCTCGACAGACATGTTCAATCCATGAATCACTGAGCATTCGTCAATCATGCTCAATTCAACAAAACTTAGACTCACCGTCTAAAAGTCAACAACTGACCTAATACACGTCTGCCTTGCAGACTCCACGTTCGTGAGACATCAATCACGTCACATGGGGGGATATTACTTAGGGTTTTGGTCTGGCGGCCTACGGCACGTGTGTTCATCCATGATGAGAAATGTGAGTAAGTCGTGAAAACGGTTGAAGGAGTTAGCAAAGTAGTGGGTGGACGGTTAACCAAGTCTCCACATGACCTGGAACTGGTTTCACTATGAATTCCAACTTTCCCACTCTTTCACTCAAGAAACCGTCACACTTACTGGGATCAATGTGTTCACTATTCTGACAATATAAATAAGTCGTTGAATCCATGATTGAACGACACAGAAAATCCACGAGATATTGAACAGACAATCCATCGTCTAACCAAGAATCATCGTGTGAGCAACACTCTCTCTCAATCATTCGAAACTTATTTACACAAACTTGCAGAAACCTTCAACACATCCACAATCCTTGATCATCATTGATCCCACAATTCTCAGCTTCCCTCCTACAGATCAACCCATCTCCCTCTTTGTGACCGAATTGACTCTGGAATGGCCATTGACTTGGTTTAGGCCGGAGTCCTACAGATTGATCTCTCGAACTCAAAGCACTCCCGTGCAGTGCATCTGTGTGAGGTTAGACAGTTTGCTCGGTTGATGAGTCTCGTATGATCGGTCGTCTCTTCACTTTCCTAAAAAATGAGCAAATCTTTTTTCCCCATCTACAGATTGGCGACCACAGTGGGAGATTAATCTATCGGTTTCAATCTCAAGCTTTCACAAAATGGTTGGTCTTAGGTCTAACTCAACTACGAAATCCAGTTAGAATCTTTCGAATGGAAACGTTCCTCCTTCCAACACTCCATCCAATGGCACAGTCGATATGGAAATCCCGACCTTGATCGAGTTGGCACCAGTACAGAAGATTCATATGAGGAACATGGACCTGATGAAAGAGACGCTGAATAACATACTGAATTTCCTCGTCAGGTTGACATCAGATTTGAATGACACCCCTACAATTCCGACACTAGCGGTTAATCCTTCAACTGATGATCACCCCCAAGCCAATAGTTTCATTACTTATGAGAAGCCGGTAGATCAGGAAGTCACACATTTGATTGAGAATCTATGTGAACTCCTGCACTTCTCTAGAGATCAACGTACGACACGTTCGTTGTACTCAACCAAATATCATCTGATGCGCGAATAGTTCCATCATCCCTAGTAGTTGAACAAGTGTCCATGGTATCTGAACATTCGATCAACAACATCACCTTCACTGAGGAGGGCCGAATGGCATAAGAAGGACATAACCGAGCCCTGTTCGTAACTGCTTCTATCAAGGATTTCGAATTCAGGAGAGTTCTCATCGATACGGGCGCTTATACAAATCTCATCACTATGAAGACTCTCAAGGAGGCTAAAGTTCCGCAAAGCAAGGTTGTTCATCATCCCATGTTAATGAAGGGTTTTGAGGGAATCCAGAGTCACACATACGGATACGTCTATGTGGATCTGAAAGTAGGACCGATTCAATCCACTGTCAAGTTCCACGTGATCAAGAAAGATCCTGTTTATCACATGATACTCGGACGACCATGGCTCCCTGACAATAAGGTTGTTCCTTCGACATACCATCAATATATGAAAGCTTTGCTCAAAAACAAAATTATCCGCATGACAAGACATCATCGTCAGATGCTAAATCGATTAAACCATCTACCACACCGCTCAAGTGTCGTCAGAGTCAAGGTACGGCTCATAAAAAATCCAACTTTATTACTAATTATGATGCGGAAGGAAGAGTCATTTATTTCCGTCGAAAAGATTAGCAATTAGCAGGGGAGGTCGATGAAAAGTCTCCCCGCCCTGAAGAATCATGCCAGAGCGAGTAATCTCCTGATGAATAAATTCAAGATGCACCACGACAGCTGCAAGATAGCACAGATTCCATAACTGACGATCTTGAGACTATCAATATCGGAACATATGAAAACCCAAGGCCGATTTTAATTAGTTCTGCTCTCTCATCTGAGGAACGAGTAGGATTAATAGGTCTGTTGAAAGAATATCAAGATATCTTCGCATGGACGTACGAAGAGATGCCCGGCCTAGATGACAAATTAGTCACTCATCATCTGTACATCACTCCCGGTTCCAAACCTATCAAGCAACCACTCAGGTAGTTCAGACATGATGTCGGGGAGCAAATCAAAGTCGAGATCCAGAAGCTGCTAACAGCAGGGTTCATCAAACCTATTTAACATCCAACATGGCTGGCGAACATTGTCCCAGTCAAGAAGAAGAATGGTCAAATCCGATGATGTCTGGACTTTAGGAACCTGAACAAATGTTGCCCGAAGGATGACTTTCCCTTGCCCAATATTGATATGCCCATTGATGCGACCAGTGGTCACGACATGTTCTCATTTATGGACGGTTACAGTGGATACAACCAAATCAAGATGTACGAACATGGTGCTAGCAAGACCGCGTTCCGAACTCCCATTGGAAACTTTCATTACACGGTGATGCCTTTTGGCCTGAATAACGCGGGAGCCACTTATCAATGAGCCATGACTGCGATATTCCACGACATGATGCACAAGCAAGTGGAAGACTATGTCGATGATGTGGTGGTGAAATACAAAACTCGAGCATCCCACCTGAAAATTCTGAAACAAGTTTTCGAAAGATGCAGAGAATATAAGTTAAAAATGAATCCTCTGAAATGTGCTTTTGGTGTCTCCTCCGGAAAGTTTAAAGGATTCCTGGTCACTACCGAAGGAATCAAGGTCGATCCAGACAAGACGAAAGCCATCACTACCATGCCTCCTCCACGCACTGTGAAAGAGCTCCAGAGTTTTAGGGGAAAGGTAAATTATATTCATCATTTTATTCCCGGGTTGGCTCAACTCATTGCTTTGTTCACTCTTCTACTGAAGAAAGGAGCAAGTTTTACATGGACGACCGTTCAATAAAAGGCATTCCAGAAAATACAGCAGATACTATTATCACCTACTGTGATGAAATCTCCGGTGCAAGGACGACCATTAATACTTTACACAGCCTCCAGTGATGTTGCTATTGGAGCGCTTCTTGCTCAAGAAGACGAGGAGGGCATTGAACGTCCGATCTATTACTTCATTCGTACGATGATAGACGCTCAACTCAGATACCAAAAAGCCGAAAGAGCATGTCTAGCATTGGTTCACGCAATCCAGAAGTTCAGGCATTATCTACTATCAAATAGAGTTGTGCTCGTGGCCAAAGCTGATCCCATAAAATTCTTACTGTCAAAACCTGCACTGATTGGAAGACCGGCAAAATGGCTACTTCAGATGTCAGAATTTGACATAGCATGTGTCCCTCCAAGAGCAATCAAAGGACAAGCAGTTGCATACTTACTTGCTGCTTTCCCTGGAGAAGACATCACAATGCTACAAGAAGAAGTTCCCGGTGAGTTTCCAGAGATCTCAAATCATCCAGGAAGAAACATGGCTCCTATATTTTGATGGATCCGCCACTCCGAGCAATGATACTGTCGGAGCAGGCGTTGTACTAGTATCTCCATCCGGTGAAGTTTTCTCACATTCGTTCAAGCTGGATTTCCACTGCACCAACAATTCGGCAGAATATGAAGCTTTCCTCCTAGGGTTGTCCTTGACCAAGCAAGCAGGAGCAATGCACCTGGAGATAATAGGAGACTCAAAGTTGCTGGTCAATCAAATGAATGGTGTGTACTCTCTCAAAGAAATAACACTCAATCCATTCAGGACCGAAGCACAAAGACTATTAACTCATTTCTCTGATGAAATAATTGTTCATACTGGCCATACCAACAACAGACATGCTGACTGTCTAGCGACTCTTGCGTCCAAACTGCAGTTTGAGGGGTCAGAGAAATCCATCACTGTGCAAAGTCGTTCTATATCATCTACCTGGATTACTCAAGTTAAAGATACTCAAGCGAGCGACTGGCGGGCACCCATCATTCATGAGTTGAGCAGTTCTCTTACAGAAGGGAAAATAAGTCTCAAAGAGTTGAAGAACTTTTTCCTGCTACACGGAGCATTGTATTATCGCAATCCTGACGGATTCTTGTCACGATGCCTTGGAGACGAGGAAGCGAGCGAGAAACTCAAACGCGTACATGAGGAAATATGTGGACAAACCCTAGTGGTCACACTTTACAGAAGACTTCAAAGACTCGGGTACTATTGGCCTTCCATGGGGGCTCAGTTGAGAATGTTGCAAGGGTCCTGTCCCAATTGTCAGACACCACCTCATCATTTGGAAGTTCTAACAATCCACCATACTGGAGACTGGAGAGAACCTTACATAAAATATTTTCATGACAATGATCTACCATTAGAAAACAAAGCGGCGATCAAACTCACCCAGAAGGCCAAACGGTTTGTCTACCTGGAAGGAATTTTGTATCGCAAAAGCTTTGGTGGGAACCTTCTAAGATGCTTGGCCGGGAATGAAATTCCCACAATCTTGAAAGAGATGCACGAAGGTGAACACCAAGGAAACAAGAAATTATTTCTCCAAATTCATGAGAAATATTATTGGCCGACCATGGAAGACGATGCAGCTGCCTATGTTCAGAGATGTCATCAATGCCAAGTTCATGGTAACCTCATTCACACTCCTTGTCTTCCATTACATTCCGTGAGCAGTCCATGGACTTTCTACAGTTGGGGACTGGATATCATCGGAAAAATCAATCCAGCATCTTCGAAGCAGCATGAATACATCATCACAGCAACTGAGTATTTCACCAAATGGGTTGAAGCTGTTCCTCTTCGAAGCACCACTGGAGTCACGATTGCAGCCTTCATCAAGGAATACATCATATGTAGATTCGGCGTTCCTAAACATATCATCACGGATAATGGAACTCCCTTCGCCAACAAACATGTTGCAGAATTGCTCGAGGAATATGGAATCAAACAGATTTTCCACACCATACTATCCCCAAGGAAACGGACAAGCGGAGAGCACCAACAAAACCTTGATCCGGATTCTTAGTCGAACAATTCATGACAATCCACGAACGTGTCTTGAAGAATTACCCATGGCTTTATGGGCCTACCGCACCGCACCAAGAAGCTCAATTGGGACTTCACCGTATTCTCTTGTCTATGGCGCTGATGCTATTCTCCCAGATGAGATCAAGATTCCCTCTGCAAGAATCGCAGCGGCCAGTGGAGTACAGTGGGATGAATCTAAAGTGTCTAATTCAAGAATTGCTGAATTGGACATGCTCGATTCCAGAAGAGCCAAAGTAGAAAAATATGTGGAAACTTACAAACAAAGGATTTCCAAGGCATACAATAAAATGGTAAGACCTCGAACATTTCAAGTAGGATATTTGGTTTTGAAAACAGCAAAGCATATTCAACAAGACATGTCCGCTCCCAAGTTCTCTCCGAAATGGGAAGGGCCTTATGTAATCATCAAGGAAGTATCCAGCGGATATTACAAAATCTTAGTTGTTAATGGAGGAGTGGAAGGGAACATCATCAATGGCAAGTGGATCAAAGCATATTATGCTTGAACGATCAGTAATAATTATATGTTAAATTTCAAAATGAAATTTATATTCCTTCAAAGAGTATGCAACATGCTCATTCCTTCTAAGTTCAAAATTTTCATGAATCTCACAAAATTCTTCCAACCATCTACTTTATTCAAAAACAAGTCTCAATCTTTTTTTTTTTTTTTAAATCTCTTAAACGCTCACTCAGAGCAAATCATCCAACAAAAATTAATTTTTACTGAAAGCCATTTCAAGCCTTTTTTGAAAATGTTCAATCTTCACTTTCAAGTCCTAGACAACTTTCTCAACTCTTGCTGATTCCAGCGCGAGAGCTTTCTCCTCTTCCATGATATCAGTTGCAGCAGAAATCACATTAGCAGCAGCTTCCACTCTATCAATCTTGATGACCTCGAGACGACGACGGAGCCAGCCTATATTGAATCGCAAGGTCTCACAGTTCGATATCATATCATCCCATCTATGCAATTCTTGGTTTTTGACGTCCCGCAGATTTGTCCTGTTCATCTCATCAATAATAGGCAACAAACCGGCCACAGTGGTCAACAAGGTTGGCATAAAACCTCTCCATACTTCAGTAGTAGCGATGTTCGTACCTCCTCCAGATCTTGGTGTAAAGGGATGCATAACACTTGGGAACGATGAAACCACCGACTAGCTGATTGTCTGTGAAGACGTTGACCATGGGAATATCAAATGGAAGCCCGACTGCTGGATACTCACGAACAGGAACCTTGGAATCAGCATCTACAGAGTTGGTTGAGTTTCCGTCAGCACAGTTGTCAGCATCATCATCGGCTGCAACCACGGACTTTCCATTCTTTCTCTTCCTAGCATCGACGACGACATGAACATCAACCTGCGATGACAGAATGTTCAGTTTCAGTAAAGTTGGAAAAATGCTTGATTGAAGGAAATCTTCAGTCAGAGACTCACGAATGTTCCAGCTGCAACACGAGCAGACCTATAGCGAGCAGGAGCTTTAACAGTCCACTTAGGCCTTAAACTGTAAGAGGAAGAATAAAGTTGATTCCCCTGATTGCTCTGCAACAAATCATTTTCTTTGGTCAGCCATTATGACTACATGAAAATAAAACAAAGTGTGCGACCTACCGAGACGGACGCCCCAACCTCATGGTTTGCCAGAGATCTGTTTTGAGAAGAAGCACTGCTACCAGACATGGTGATAATGAGAGGTATGATCGCGATCAAAATTTCTTATGATAATATACGGGAGCAGGAGAAGATGTATCGTATAAATAGAAAACCCTAAGTTTTGAAAGTCAAAACATAAGACGGTGGATACTTATCTTTTACGAATGGTCAAATCAGTTACGATTTCTACTGAGACTCTAGATCTCAAACTAGATTGCGTTGGTGATGTGAAAGAATAGCGACAATACTGGGGACTGGGGACTGACGGTTCAACCAAGCGTAGTCAATATTTTGACGGAAATTGATGATGTGTGGAAATCATGATTCCTTAGTTTGCTCGTGCAGTCATACTTCAGAAGACTGTGGTTAATTTTCACACGCGTGGGCACGAATCCGTTGAGAGTGTGAGAAGGATTGAGCAAGAAAGGGAAATAAGGGATTGTCATTCGAAAAGTAATTTCTAAATTCAACGTCTCTACAGTCAAATTACTCAAATAATCAGAATAATATCTACTTCGAAAAGAAATAAAACATCCAATTCAGAAAGATTGCGAGTAAGACTAATCATCAGAGTCATAAGATTTGTCATCGGATTCACCATCATCTTCTCCAAGTTCTCCTTCAGAATCTTCATCAGAACCCGCACTATGTACTTCTTCCAATTGGTCTTCAGGGTCACCATACATTGCATCTAAGTAATCATCTTCTTCATATTCAGCTCGAAAGTCAGCATTGGCCAATCGCTCAGCCCTCATACCTGGAGGATATGGATTAATTTTGCATTTAAAAGGCTTCCAGACAGATTCGACTTCCTCAACATCTGAGTCAGAAGCTACACCATCAGGGCGTGGTTGAATCTCATCTTCAGTTGCTAGTCTCGCTTGTTGGGCTCGCTTTCTTTTCCGCTGATAGACTGCAAGCTTTTCATCTTCATCTTTTATTTTCTGCTCCTCATGTCTCCGTTTCTCTTACGCGTCCACATAAGTCAGGAAATCGTTCATGCCTTCACGAATGGCTTTCAGATGAGCAAGGGACATACCACGTATCAGATTTCTAGCGTCTCTGAAAGGTTGATCAATATCCACACGAGCATCTACTGAATTCTTCATCTGTGGTTTGATGTTTCTCGAACATTTCCCGGAAGAGTCAGAAATATGGTCATCACCTGAAGCTGCCATTATCTGCTGCCAAAAATGCGGAGTCAAACCAATCTGGCAACAATACGCGTTAAAATGGTAACTATTAACTCTTACCTGTTTATAGTTTCACTAGATGTAGTGATTATGACGCAAAATCCCTAGAATTTGTTCGTCTCTTGAAACCTGCAAAGACGAATAAAAATTCATTATTTGAAATCATAACATGATTTTCATAAAACCATGAGTAATTCACAAAACTCTTATCATATGAACGATTCGCACAACTTGCATCATGTGAACATTTCACTGATTATCTACCGTGTGTACACACACTATGAAATCACGAATTCATGGAAACATTGTTTTCTTTCAACAATTAGTCAAAAAATTTTTTGATTTCTTTAACAAAATTCTTTAAAAAAAAAAAAAACTCACACATAATAATTATTTTTTTACGTGAGTTATTTTAATTATTTTTTTGTTTGTTTTGTTTTGCTCAAACGAGCGTTTGTCTATAAAACAAGGATCTTTTCCATTTTCATAAAGGTCCACATATTTAAAATAAAATTTTGAAAGTTCACAAACAAAATTTTATCATAAAGTGCAGGTCTATTTCAAGAATATCTTAGGAATTATTGTTTATTATTTAAACGTATGTTTCCTAAAGGTATTTGTGTGAAAGTTCATGCTTTGAAAGTAAAATTTTGATTTTCATCAAACCTCATAAGCAAAATTTTCTCTACTGCAACTACACCATGTCTATTTAAAATATATACATCTTTTTTCATATTAGGGATTATTGCTCGTTTCTTAAACTAACAAACGAACGGGCATATATTTTCTAAAACAGATTTTTCATGAAACCTACATCTTCATGCATACATATGAAATTTTGTCTTATGAAAAACTCATGAACAACTGAACCTTTAAAAAAAAGAGTTTCGAACTTACCTGGTCGGCACCGGCCGGAATCTGACCAGACGATGATCAGTGACGCCGGCGACTGTTCCCAGGCGAAAAAAAATTCCTCCTTCTCTGGACGTGAAGAGATCAAAGGGAGGTGGTCGGTCAGCTTAGGAAAAATAATTTTTTCTTTTTTAGGGTCTCTTCCTTTTTATATTAATTTTATTTCCAAAAACCTAATGAAACATGGATTTCCTTTTTGGGCTCGGCCCCGCAAACATTAAACCGACCAAAACCGGACCGATCGTCCAAATCAGCAGTGCTTCATCTCTCCGTACTCATGGGATGGCGCTCTATAATACCATCAGGGTCCTTACATAAGCATTTTCTCGTACATGACACCATTGGAGCAAATCGAGGATTCTGAAAATACCTTTGTACGACCGAGTTCAACCGCTTATCTCGTCGACTGGAAAATCACCATCTAATGCTTACTGCGGAACATGACTGTCCCTCACTAAGCAGGGGACTTAATGTTGATGGTGGATTTTCGACAAAGGTCAAAATTGTAAAATCATGATACTGCATGTTTCTAACGCGGCTTCAGGAACGCATGTGACGATTCATATTTTAAGATCCGTGAACGGTTTCACTATCTCTGATCGAGTTCCTATCAGAGCCATAATGAATATGTTTCTCGAAAGGCATCCCACTAGCTGAGCGTTCGATGCTACGCATTTCATCGTGACCTCTACATAGAAGAATGATTGGGCGGTCCTCCTACATAATTGTTTGTTGAGAGGGCATAATGCCTTCAGGACGTCGGCGACACTCGTTGTTCCCTGACTATGTAAAGAGACCGTGTATAGATTCAGGCGACTCTCCTACATAATTGTTTGTTGAGGGGGCTAAACGCCTTCAGGATACCAACGCTGCACGTTGTTTCTTGACTATACACCTTTCAGAACGAGTATGATGCTTCAACTATCTCATATATCGATTCACAATAGATTAATTATACCGTGACATTCTCCACTGAATTCCTAGAAAATAATCTATTATATCTCATTACTCCGTTCCATGGCTATCCCCAGCTGATTCCATGGATTAGTAATAGATAACCATCTTATCTCATTACTCCGTTCCTTGAATTCCCCGGATGAATTCATAGATTAGTAATAGATACACAATTCATTTATTACTCCATTTCATGAGTTATTCTCCGCTGAATTTCATTAATTAGTAATAAATTTCCAACAATCGGGCATCTGACTATCACCGAGTAAGCCCCAATAGAATGGTGCAAGTGTACTCAACAATGATGCACGAACGAGCACCCAAATGCACAAACGAGCATTCGAAAATATGGACAAACGAGGAATCCTACAAAAAATAGGAGAGAGAAAATAATTTTAAAAAAATATAGAAAAGAGGCGCCTAGGGACCGGGCCCACCGGCCATGCCGCCGTGGCCGGTCCCCCACGCCCTCTTCCTTCCTTCCTTTATTTATTTTAATTTATTTTCATGAACTCATGAAAACTCCTTCATTCAAGCAACTTTCCTTGTTTGAGCAAAACTCACGGTTTCTCCATATTTTCACGGTTTCATGAAAAAAATAATAAAATAGGGAAAGTGTCGCGGGACCAGGCTACCTAGCCGGCCGACCATGCCCTAGCCGTGGCCGGTCCTACAACTTGCAATCCTTGTTTTCATAATTATTATTTCCCTCATCCCATGAAACTCCTTCGTTTGAGCAAAAAATCATGGTTTCTTCATATTTTCTCAAATATTGCTCAAACCATGAAAAAGCCAAAAAGTCAATTTGTCTCATGACCGACTAGGCTATTCACTAAAATATTAAAATATTATTATTTTGATATTTTTTCAAAATATTAATCAAACGAGCAAAGTTCTACTTGCTCATTCGAGCAAAATCAAGAATTTCAGTCAAAGATCGAACTCTTCTGAAAATCCAAAATATTGCTCAAGCGCATATCAGAAAATACCAAAACTCTCAGGACCGAGGCACGGACATTATGGTGACACGGGCATGCTTCCTTGACCGACCAAGGATGGCCCTAAGGCTTGCAAGGAGCCGGTCCCACACATTCTTATAATTTTGACCTAATTTGCTCAATTGTTCATATTGGGTTCAAACTTTTTCCAACCAACTTGGAATTTTCTCAAACGACCAATAGCTTGTCCCACGACCGCCAAGGGACGGTATCATGCCCTCTTGGTCGGTCCCTCACTTCTCCATAATTAGGTTTTATCACCTAACGCTCACACGAGCATTATTCTAATAAATGATCAACACCAGCGTTTGATCATTCTTTCACCAACCGGTTAACCAAGGACCCTGGTGAACGCTCACTCGAGCACTTGGGCACCACATGGTCATCCATCATCCCATGTGGTCGGTCCCTCCTTCACTCAGTAACCTATTTTCAGTAATTCATCAATTGACGAACAATTGATCAAAAATTAGGTTTCGAACAAACGCTCCACAAATCATAATTCTGAGCAAGTTCAAACACTAATAATTTTATGTTGATCCAGCAATCAACATCTTAATTAATTATATAATATTCGGTCAAGCTACCAATATTTTAATTAATATTTTATTTGGTCACGCTACCAATAATTCAACAAATGAGCAATATTTGCTCAGTTCGTCAATATTGGTTCAACAATCAATATCCAATAATTCATCACACGAGCGACATTTGCTCAGTTCATCAATATTCATCATGTTGATCCAATTATCAATATTTATTCAAGAACTATACGTCTCGACAGACATGTTCAATCCATGAATCACTGAGCATTCGTCAATCATGCTCAATTCAACAAAACTTAGACTCACCGTCTAAAAGTCAACAACTGACCTAATACACGTCTGCCTTGCAGACTCCACGTTCGTGAGACATCAATCACGTCACATGGGGGATATTACTTAGGGTTTTGGTCTGGCGGCCTACGACACGTGTGTTCATCCACGATGAGAAATGTGAGTAAGTCGTGAAAACGGTTGAAGGAGTTAGCAAAGTAGTGGGTGGACGGTTAACCAAGTCTCCACATGACCTGGAACTGGTTTCACTACGAATTCCCACTTAACCACTCTTTCACTCAAGAAACCGTCACACTTACTGGGATCAATGTGTTCACTATTCTGACAATATAAATAAGTCGTTGAATCCATGATTGAACGACACAGAAAATCCACGAGATATTGAACAGACAATCCATCGTCTAACCAAGAATCATCGTGTGAGCAACACTCTCTCTCAATCATTCGAAACTTATTTACACAAACTTGCAGAAACCTTCAACACATCCACAATCCTTGATCATCATTGATCCCACAATTCTCAGCTTCCCTCCTACAGATCAACCCATCTCCCTCTTTGTGACCGAATTGACTCTGGAACGGCCATTGACTTGGTTTAGGCTGGAGTCCTACAGATTGATCTCTCGAACTCAAAGCACTCCCGTGCAGTGCATCTGTGTGAGGTTAGACAGTTTGCTCGGTTGAGGAGTCTCGTCCGATCGGTCGTCTCTTCACTTTCCTAAAAAACCAGCAAATCGTTTTTTCCCCATCTACATAAGGGTTAAACAGATTTCTTCCGTTCATCTAAGTATTTAATCAAGTTCTTGCTATTTATAATATTTTACTTTGGTTTTATTTGCTTAAGGAAGGGATTAGTGAAAGCAATATCTCTGCGTAAGTGGGGAAAAACTCGAGTGCTATACTGGTTTGAGGAAAGTTTTTCTGAATCTCTTGGTTCCGGATGTACGTAGAAGTGCTAATTAAATATCTCGTGAATCTTAGTTCAAGCTTGAGTTTTCATACCATTGTTTTCTTATTCTAAAATCAAACTGGATTAGCTATCCTAGTGGTCTCTGGGGTGAGAACATATAGCTATTGGATTAGCCTATGACACGGTGAGCAAGGTAGCATAATAGATAGATAGTCAAAACTAGATTCCAGTAGATGTCTATTTTGGTTGTTGCTTAGGTATTAGTGCTTCGTGTTTACTAATTATGTGAAATTGTATGATTTATTGGATTAGCCTGATTATGGGTGTTCATTGGATTAGCCATTTAGAACAGGTTATAAGGATTTCCAAGCTAGCTGTATATTGATCTCTAAAATTAGTTGATTCTAGGGTGTATTGAACATGGTGCTAATGATAACAGTGTTGATGGTGGTGGATATAGTACGGTACCCTTTATGAATATTGTTAGTTCATGTACGGAAACCATGGATCATGAGGTTATTACAAAACCCCTAACTTAAACGGAGTATAGGTGAGCATTATCTAAGTGCTGTAAGTGGATTTGGTCGAGTGTCGACTGTAGCCATGAGATTAGTAAGTGTTTTTTTAGTTTAAATACTATTACATGTTAATTAGTAGAGATAAATGATAAAATGAGTTTAATTGGTTAGTTATGGTAGCCATGACTAATGTTAGCTAATAGATACTTGGGTGTGTCTAAATGTTTGGACTTGACTGGTTTGGCAGTACTAGGAATATTGGTGTTTGTAATTATGCAGTGAGATCCTTAACCGGGTGATTTTGGTAGACCAATAAAGGCAGTGAGTAAGGTCTCATTCCCAAAAGAGGAGATGGGATATGTGGATACGTTCTTAGTATAATTATATATGTGCTAAGAGTACAACCGTATGTACCGATAAAATATGTTGAGTTAGTCGCTGTGGATATGTCCCAGACGAGGTACATTATGTTTGTTAGACATTGCAGATTTGTCCCGAACGCAGTTAACGTGATTGCGGATAGGTTCCGGTATCGCATTAAGGTATAAGATTTTATTAGTACACGGTAAAGATTATTAAATGGGAAGACTTTAGATTCTTTATGCAGTGACTGCTCTAATTGTAATTGATCTAATTTTTTATTTTTATTTTTCTTGTGACATTCTGGCTTACGATATATTTACCATTTTTATATGTCTCTGTGACTCGGAGATAAAGTGAACTTGTTTGGAGTTTAACTCCTGTTGATTATCTTTTTCAGGCGTTGTTAGGGATCGAGAAGGAGTCTGATTGATTCCAGTTTCATTGGATATTCTGAAGATATCTAACTGAGGGTGGACATCTACACTTCTTCTATTATTTATTTTTCCGTTATGTAGTTGTGAGGCAGTGGGGTAATTGAACTTGGGTAGTTTCTATCTTTTTCGTCGATTCAACATTTTACTTATTTGTGGATCATTTAAGGGGTGTTAGGTACACCGTATCTACTCGTAGACCGATGATTAAATAGAAAATACGTCGTTATAACCAGGTCTTCAATTTCACGGAATCCATTACCTACCATTACTCCTCCACTGAATGATATGCTGCAGACTGGTTTGGCTGGATCGTCTTCCCATTCTACTGAGGTTGCTGCTCATCAGCAACACACTATTACCCCTACCATTACATCAACACTGAATGCTTAGTGTTTGGCTGGTTCATCGTCTTCTGCAGATGATGCTGCTCATGATGGTTACTGTCATTGTCCGTTCAAGCATCTCGATGGTTGTCTTGATGGTGTTAACGGCAGGGGCTATGTCAAAAATTCCTTTTTGCAACACTTACATGATAAGCACTTCTTTTCGCTGGACAGCAAGAACGCTTGCAGAGATTTAATCTCAAGTGATTTAAACATCTATCGTGCATGGGAAAGAGTTCTTTTACAACTGCGTTTGTGGTTATGCAGCAAATGCATGCATCTACATGCTTGGAAAATGTCGTGCAAGGGAAAAAAGGGTGTTGTACACAGTGACATTTTTGTCGGACCTGTCAATGGTGTTATAGCAGATTTTCTCATTCACGGTTTGGCCAAACCAGTGGAGATTAATGGGTCAGTTGAGGATGCCAGGCATGTATCTCTTTCTCCAGATTTGTTAAATGCGGTGTTTCAAAGGCAGTTCACAACCATCACAAGCATTCCTCCCTACTGTCGACTTAACTTCTCGAGGACACTGAAGGTTTACCTTGATAAAGTACCATCCAACCCTACTGATACTTCTGCTTGGGTCTAACTTATGATGCTCCCCATATGTACCTTGAATTTATATAAACCTAAAAGTATTTCGGATGAGAAATCTAACACGAGAAAACGTCTCCAGATCGTCGCTATCAACCAGGCTCTATCATGTTGGAAGGAGACAAATGGTTGTTACACTCTGATTAATAGGTTGTTGCAGCAGCCTATTCAGAAACATACTCGACAGGTAGCTAAGAAAAAAACGGAATCGAATGCATGCAGGAAAAAGATGGGTCATGGGCACTACACAACAACGATTCGGGTATTGTCGTCTAATGGTGTTGCTCCTCGCAACGCGATTCTACTTTGCTGAATTACAATTGAAACATCCTGCTGCTCCATCACCTTCCATTCCAGCTGAAGTTGTCAACGTGGAGGACATTACCGTTGATTCTAGGGCAGTTCTCGGTGCCATTAAAAGCTTCCCTAAAGGTACGTCTTACGGCTGATACGTGTTGCGTGCTCAACATTTACTTGATGCTTTGAGTGGTGCAGCAACGGCAGTGGCGGACGACTTGTTGGCCTCCATTATAGGGGTAACCAACCTTTGGTTGGCAGGAAAATGCACCATTGTCTTGGGAGAATTCATTGCTAGTTCTCCGCTAACTCCATTACTAAACTTTGTGGTGGTTTAAGGCATATTGCTGTGGGAAATATTTGGCATAGGTTAGTCTCTAAAGTGGATTTTTTGGTGTCGGGGTACCGGTCGGTGGTGAGAGTATTTTACATGTTGTAAATAGGCTACTAGAGATGCAAGGCCAGTCAGACAAGATGTCAATGCTTCTTATTGACTTCTCTAACGCGTTCAATGTGGTGTGCAGATCTCATCTTATCAGAGAGGTTCGACTTTATTGCCTAGGTATTTCACGGTGGGTAGAGTTTTGTTGTGCTAGACCTGCTAGACTTTATTATGATCAGTACATCTTGTCTTCTGCACTCGGCGTCCAACAAGGAGATCCCCTCGGTCCCCTGTTATTTTCCATGACGCTTCATCCCCCTGTGAAGAGTATTTCCTCTCAATGCAACCTTGATTTGCATGCCTGGTACTTGGACGATGGCACTATTATTGGTGACCCTCACAGAGCCAAACGGTTTCAGTGCAAAAAGTGATACTTGGTGACTTATTACCTACAGATAAATGTTCTGCTTATCAGCTGGCTCTTCAGAACTTCATCTAGGTATGTTGATTACCTTCTACCTATTGCGTCGATGATACTGCCCCCCTTTCTATGCACTCCCTGGCAATCACATATTTTGATTCAGTAAAGAAGCAAATCCCCATCCAATTTTCAATGTCTGCAAGAGATTCCATTCCGTGGCAATGCAACCGTGTTAAACATGCACAAGATTACTTATTGGCTGTACCCATCAGTGGGATGAATCAGTGTCTTGGGCCAAGACAGTTCAGGGCCGTGGTTTGTTATCGCCTTGGCATCCCCTTGTTTGTTGAAGATAGTCTATGTTCAAGCTGTAGTAGGCCTATGGACACTTTTGGTGATCACGCGCTTCATTGTGCTAAAGATGTTGGACTTAAGTTTCGACACGACCTTGTACGTGATGTTATTGGATATTTGCTACAAGGCTGGTGTGCCTGCGCGCAAAGAAGTTGCACTGGGTTTTTGTTTGATGATAACAGAGATTTACGTCCAGCAGATATTCTCGTACACAATTGGGAGAATGGCCAAGATGTTTGCATGGACG
Source organism: Papaver atlanticum (assembly GCA_023531105.1). Classification (NCBI taxonomy): domain Eukaryota; kingdom Viridiplantae; phylum Streptophyta; class Magnoliopsida; order Ranunculales; family Papaveraceae; genus Papaver; species Papaver atlanticum. Next base: position 1,907,355 of record JAJJMB010005364.1, on the reverse strand, counting down.
TCACAAATGTCTCGCATTTCATGGGTGAAGGTACTCGTGCTTTCATCCCTGGCCAAGCCGTTTCGAATGCTATTTCGCGCAAACGTACTAAATACTTGGATAAATGCGTTTCTCATGGTTATGGTTTGGGTGTTCTAGCTTTCACTACCTTAGGGGAGCTTAGTGAAGATACTTTATGTTTTGTTAAAAGACTGAAGAATTGCTTAGTTAATAATGATGCTAGTAGTGGTGCAGGTAGCTTTATGTTCTATAGATTAGGTATTGCTATTCAAAAGGGGTTGGTGCCCATCTTGTTGCTAGGTTACCAACCAAAGTTTTGTACGAATTTTTGGATTAATTAACTCTTACGAGTACACCCCAAAAAATATAAAATAAACTACTGTTATTTAATATTTTTTTAATATTTTCAAAAAGATTTTATTTAAAATCATTAAAGATATCTATCTAAATAGGAAACAATGTGATTAATAGTATCTTTATATTTTTATCTTCATATCTTTGAGAAAACAATTATGGTAAGTGAATAAGGGTAGTCTAGGAAATCCCATGATCCGGTTAATATTTGACTTTGTCAAAACGGACTAGAATTTTGCAACGAAGGGAATACAACATAACTTAATTTATTTAAATATATTGATATTTTAATTGAACCAATGTTTTTTTCTTTTTTTCTTTTTTTGATGGTTTGGAATATTGGTATTGGGCTACATCCTTAACTCCTTCAGGGGTTACTTCCCGTAATTACAGGACCCGAACCATACTTCCGCAGTGGAAGGGAGCATGCCAACCACCAGACTACTTGATGGTTGGCAACCAATGCTTATTAAAATGCGTTTGCTAAAAATCCTCGTCATTTTCGTTTCTACTTATCAATAATGGTATCCCTTGTCAGTGTAGGCGGACTGGGAACAAAATAGTATC
>JAJJMB010005364.1:1786248-1906424 GCA_023531105.1 Papaver atlanticum | reverse complement strand
AATGGTATCCCTTGTCAGTGTAGGCGGACTGGGAACAAAATAGTATCTGACCAGATAATATTTGTATCCCTTTATCAATCGTGTTTAAATGGTATCTCGGACTGGGAACAAAATAGTATCTGCCCAGATAATATTTGTATCCGTTTATCAATCGTGTTTAATATAGAGAAAGACTGATCCTAAGGCTAACAACATATTTGTTTTCTCCTCTATATAGGTAGAGAGTTCTACATAAAGGTTTCCCTCTATCTCTATATAAAAATCACTACATAATGCCTCTTAAATTTATGTTTTTTTTATCACTATCTAATAACTCTATCTTTTGATTTTAAACATAACCAATATCTTTTATTTCCCATTGCACCCTTATAAAATTTACAAATTCCATAAAAATCCATTCCTCCATTCAGATGAAATATTCATATAGTTTGGATGTTGATATTCAAATACACGCAAAAGATTCTACAATGCCAAAATTGAAATTCAAAAATATACACGAGAATGTTTTCATTTGGCTCCAACAGCACCAAAAGCTCCTCCACAAAACCTTTACACGAGCGGACTTCATCCTCTCTTGTACTTCCCCACCAGCCCTACAACAACAGAAAACCTATCACCGGTTCACCATCAGCAACTTCCACTGTCACTAATTCATGACCAACTTGACATCACCACCCATCCATCACCACCAGTAAGTCCATTCCACCACTAGTCCAATATCCTCTCTTGTTATTACTGTGGAAGACATTAGAACATACACCACAGCTACGAATGACGAAGAGTAACAGTTGGGTACCTCCGAGTAAAATTGACAGTGTTAGTCAGTAATGCTATCGAACTCACGTCTTTCTCTCATATTCTTTCACGTCTGTATCAATCCTTGAAGTCTCCATCTCCACTGCCAATCTTTCCCGTGATCAGAACCACTTCAATGATCCAATCATCTCCTGCAAACAATCGAAACACTAACCAAAATCCATTTCAACAAACACATCTTTAATCTCTTTGTTGATGCGTTTAATTCTCAATTGAAACCCTTCATTTATACCCAATTTCGAATCACAGAGGAACCCCACAGATCCGTTGATGTTGTAACCATTTACATCAAACCCATTCGAGGTACCATCCATAGTACCAACTATTCTTTACTGCCAACGTGAACTTTTCGTCTCTACCAGTAGCTTGCATTCGCAGGTACCTCCAAGAACTAGTCCATCTGATTTCGAAATGAGAAATTAAACTCAATTCGTCAAAAAGTAAAACACCAAGCATCACTTTGCTGTAGTCTTCATTCACTCCCTCAAACCTCATTCACAAAATTTCTGTTCAAATCCTTTAGCTGCTGAAAATTTCTTTTGTTTTAGGTAAAATAACAGAAGAAGCTATGATGCTCAATCTTGGTAGTCATTATGCTCATTCATGAATACAGGAAACTAAACAAAAAGTTTCACTAGAAGATATTATACAGTAACAAATACCTTCTGTTTAAACAATACCTTTCGATGACAAAAAATGATACTCTTGAAATAAAAAAACAAACTATCACGAGTATAGGCAATATACACCAAAATCACCTATACTATTAGACTGTTCATGCTTTGGAACATCAAAACCACATTTAAAAATCGTAAGAGCTGTAGATTAAACTAGTTGCTAACAACGGAACTATGAAAGGTCTAATTGGACTAGTCGTGCAAAGATGAGTTGCTGTGCAACAATGTAGCTAGTTACGAACAACCATGAACTCACCTATGTCACCATGTAATGTTATAATCTCTACAAGCAGCTCATTCAGGACCCACCACCAGCAGTACACTACACCACCAGTCCAGACTTTTGAACACACCTACACCTCAAAAAATATCATATCAGCCCCATAGTAATTAACTTAACAAAAGAATCGAAAATATCAAAAACAAAACTTTAAGAAGTAAAAATGAAAGAACAAAGAAATGAGTTACATGGTATACAAATGTGAGAACGCATACAAGGCTCAAATGTGAATTAGGAAAAATGAACATTATGGAGTTGGTTTGCTTAAGATGTCAATTAGACCTTGCCTCAATTAAACAACGGGTGCAAAATCCACCAAGCTGGTTAAAAGATATGTCTACTACACTATTTTCTACAGGACACTTTATTATCTACACCAGCAAAATGGATACTTAACTATGGGGCAATCAACCTATCACTATAGGTGTGTGTATCTTACTACTTGTAAAAATATAATCGAGATTAAGAAAAAGAAAATAAAAAAACGAGAAGGCAAAAACAGAGAATAATCTCTTGGGTATTTTCTCAAACAGTTTCCGTTCCGAAATTTTGATGTTGAAATTAAAACTCTGTAACAGTGTACAAAAATTCATGTCAAATTCAATACTTGATAAAAAAATCAAAACATCTGCAACCAAACCCAATTCCAGATTTATACTAACATTAAAACCATAAGTAACATCCAATGCAGATTCGAATCATATCAAACCAAACCAAACCCAAATTTAAAAACCGTAATGCTAACGATTTCACAAAATAGAGATTACGAAGATTATTGAACAACGAGAAGAAAAGAAAGAACATCTTACCTCCCAAGAGATTGATGAAACCTTCTTGCTCTTCTGCTGGGGTAACGATCGAGTTTTTTTCTCTAGGAAGCAGCGGCGGAGAACGAGAGAATGAAATTTTGTTTCGAGGGATAAAAAATTGGGAAATCTAAAATTAGTTCGAGGGTAAATATGAGATTCTAACATAAGATAGAGATTGAGTGCAAAGATAACAACTTCCTACTGCTATTTAATTTCCTCTATTTGATAGAGGTTCAGCCTCTATATTGGTAGAGGTAGTGGAAAAAACAAACATCTTAAAAAGTGGGGACCACCTCTATGTAGAGGAAGGTAGTGCTTTGTTATAGAGGAGAAAACAAACATGTTGTAAGTCTTATGGTGTGCTAATCTAGCAGCTAGATTGGCAATCCATGTCAGCTAGGACAACCACCTAAGTCTTACGCTAAGTCCTATGGGCTAGATTGAGCTGCTAGATTGGCAGTTAAGTGTTGCTATTCAAAAAAAAAGTGTGGCCTAAAAGTTAACACTACTTCTCTCTCCTAGCAAGTGTCCGCAGTTCAACTAGCAGCAAGATTGAAACGCTGAATGGTTCAACGTCCAAAAAGTGACCTTAGCGCTGAACCGTTCAGCGCTCACAAAAATCACACGGATCACAAAAATCACAAAATTTGATCTGACATCTGAAATTTAAAGCGCTGAACCAAACAGGGCTGGGCTGACGTGGACTGCTAATCTAGCTGCTAGATTAGCACTCCCATAGGACTTAGGAGGTTGCCCTAGCTGACGTGGACTGCTAGATTAGAAGACCATAGGACTTAGCCTTATGGGAGTGCTAATCTAGCAGCTGGGACCACCGCTCAGCGCTGAACGGTTCAGCGCTTTAAATCTCAACCGTCATATCAAAAAATAAAATCGCTCAGCACTGAACCATTACGCGAAAAGGTGGTTTTCCCGGCGCTGAATGATTCAACGTAACTATCTAGCTGCTAGTTCACCTGCGAGCAACTGCTAGGAGAGAGAACTAGTGTTAACAAATAGACAACACTTTTTTTTTTGAATTGCAACACATTTCTGCTAATCTAGCAGCTCAATCTAGCCCATAAGACTTAGCCTAATGCAAGAGAAACGGAATAAGTATATCCAAGTTCCGTGCAAAATCTTTCTTTCGATTCTGATACCCTCGTTTAGCTGGGACTGGGAGGAACTAAGAATACCCCTTCAAATCCAGCCTAATTTGAAACTGTGTTGGTAAGTTGACAACAGGTTAAACTCCACCTGGTCTACTTGGAATTCCATTTGCGATTAGGAGATATTCAGAGTGAACCTCATACGAATCTCATTTTAATCTGTGCTTGATAAATGAGGTTGTGCATGGGTACTTGAATTTCCAATAGGATGAACCAAGTGCCAACATTTTATGTAGACTGTCACTGCCATCACGTTAGGAGACCTAAATATATCGAGGATTTTGACTTGATTTTAGAACTCAGCAATCTTGTACAACACAGTTTTTAAGATCTATGTTTAGTTTCAATGAAATTAGATAGCATCCAAAAGAAGACTCCCATTCATCTGGTACAGTACGTCAATAATACCGTCATGAACTACAAATTATTCAGATAAAACCTGCTTTCAGATCATTATAGACAACAAAAGGAGCATATAAAATCATAACCCGAAGCTAATCCCATTTTCAAGTAAATAACACTGCCAGTTTATAGCATGTCTAATGAGAAACGAACAAATGAACATAGGAGTACTGAACAAATGAACATAAGAGTACTAAATAAAAGTCAGAATCTTAACAAGATTGAGACTGTACCTGCAGAAGCTTTAGGAAGTTTTAATAGCCACTTGCTAAATTTCTTCATCCTTCTCTCTTTATCATCCGAGGGTTTTTTACAATATTTCTCACAATTACAGCTGAAAAGAACCAGTTCTTCCAAGACCATTGAGTTCCTCAGCAAAAGTTCCACAAACATGAGTTCATTAATGCGTCCTTCGATACCTTTGATCTCAACAGCTTTAAGGTGATATAACATAGATGGCAATGGTAACCCTGCCTTCCAATAATCTTTTACATCTGCTGAGTGCACCTTAATCTACATGAAGCATTCAGGGAGTTATAACTAGGGTAAATTTATAAGTGCCGCAGATGAAAAGAAAGTGGTTTATGGACTAAGTGGTTACCTCTTCGTCAAAATATGGATACATTGGATGCTCACTGATGCGTTTCTGGGTGACAATTTCAGGATACAAAGACGAAAATTCATTATCAAAGTTTCAGGGTTGAATGGGAAGAAGTAATAATGAGAAGAGTTTGTTAGTACCTGATTTATTACAAGGCTAATAGATTCAATGTTTGGAGAAATCTTGAGTGAGTTTGTTACTGCATTCATGGAGTTTCTTGAAAGGCTTGTACGCAGCTTTAGATATTTCAGATTACGTAACTGAAGAGGCTGAATATCTAAGCTACCAATGGAAGCTGAAGCAAACTTGACGCCAGAAGGAAACTAGTTAGGCATTTTATTTACACCTTCAAGACTAAAATTCGAGAACTCAATAACCTAACAAAAAGATAACGCATCTGGTGTTGGTACCAACATATTAACATCTGCAACCAGGTAACAGGTGAACTCAGAACCAAAAGAAATCACTATAACAATCAATTATTAGCTGAGATTCCTATAAATCTAACACTGCTACACAATATTGGATAAGTATAAGATGTTTGCCAATCTGTTCCCAGGTTGGAAATACGCAACAAATTGCTTCTTAAGAAGTCGACAAGCTAAAAATGGATCCAACAAATTTCAAGTTCGGTAGAAGCAAACCAATCATTGGAGAGGGAAATGATTCTCAAAAAGCAGGGTTGTGTTAGATGGGTAATAGATTCCCTAGCGTTTGTCTTAAATGCTTCTAGAATCTGAAGGGCCAAAGTGTGGACGACATGGTACAACAATCAAAAGGAGACTTGTCCAACCAAAAGAATCACTACAACAATCAAATGTTAGCTGAGATTCCTCTGCTACACAATATTGGATAAGAACACGATGTTTGCCAATCTGTTCCCAAGTTGGAAATACACAACAAATTGCTCTTAAAGAAGTTGGACAAGCTAAAAATGGATCCAACTAATCTACTTCAAATTTCAAGTTTGGGAGAAGCAAAAAGAATTCAACAGCACACTAATCACTGGAGAGGGAAATGATACTCAAAAAGCAAGGTTGGGTTAGATATGTATTAGGTTCCTAAGCGTCTATCTTAAATGCTTCTAGAATCTGAAGGGCCAAAGTGTGGACTACATGTTACAACAATCAAAAGTAGACTTGTTCAACCAAATTTGTTTTCAGGAACTGACGATTTTGTAATGAGATTATATATGCTTACCAAAACAAAGAAAATAGCCATTAAGATAGATGCAAAACATCAAGGCCCAATCTATATATATTTATCTTGCAAAGAAAGAAATATATCATACCTCAAGGGATAAACATGATAATGTCAGATTTTCCACGTTATGAACAACTCTAAAAAACTTATTGAGACGTTCAACATACAATTCTTTAACCCCTGCTGGAAGCTCCCTATCTATTTCTGGCGCTTCGTCGTCATCATCCACATCCAACACATAATTGTTATAAAGATCAGCAACAACTAGAGAAGGCATGTCGACTAGATAATAATTTTTCGACATGTAATCATTGGATAGAAAGTGCTCTAGTTTTGGAACACATAGAATGATCTTACTATCAACTGATTGACGCCAATTCTTAGAAGAATCTGAGCACTTGACGAGGTCGAATTCCACAAGTTCAGGAAACGAAAAGTTAAGATCCATTTCAGGAAACTCACAATTTGATATGACTAATTGTTCAAGTAGAGGACAACTAGAGAAGAACAGTTTAGTTAACTTTTCATCATCAAATGATAGTGAATCAATGAACATAGATTTGAGCCGAGGCAGATCAATTGAACCAGGTAAATTAATCTTTAATCGGCTTTTATCATTGTTTACCAAATTTAATACCGACAATGATTTACACGTAAAAAGGCAATGAGGAAACCGAAACCAAGAGATGTCAATACTTATGTCTATTTCTTCAACATTACGCATAACAGCAGCAATAATCCATGTATTAAGATGACTTTGTATATTCTTACTCTCTCCATTACTGCAATAAAGTTCAAACCTCTTTAAAGTAGAAAAGTCGCGAAGAATAAGTACCTTATCGACAAAATTCACAAAACTATAACCAACCGCCCGTCCTGTCCCCAGGTTTCAAGACTGAATATGACTTGAAAGCCAGTGAGGGGAGAGATGTCCAGACATACCTCCTTCTTTTAGACAAAACACTGGTTGGGACAACATACTTCATATCACCAAGGAGCGTTAAGATGTAATGAATTAGGGTTTCCGGTAAACTACTGATCCTATCTTCTGCATTACAGTAAGGTGAATTTCTTGTTTCTTCCATGTTTGATTCTCTCTATACTACGCCCTGGTTCGAGTTAGGGCATTAATTTAGGGTTTATACATTCTGGGATGAGTTTGTTTGGATTCAACAAATGATTTCAGATGCAATGAGAAAATCAGAGATCATTTAAACAGAATAATATTCAGATTTAGTATAACCCAGAGAGAGACTGACCTTTAGGCTGCTGTAGCATCCGCAACCGCAAGGGAAGTGAAACAAAAGACCGCCAATAAAAGGATTTTCAATGGAGGTTCGAGAGGAAAACCTAAAGAAATGAAAACAGTCAAATTGGGCTGGGATCGATATAACTAACTTATTTTAGCCCATTATCAAATAACGTATAGGAAAGAGACCAGATAAAAGAACAAATAAACATTTAATCGTCTCTCCTTTTGACTGAGGCCAATTGATAATCAAGGTTTTGGAGATCAATAAAAGTAGTTTCGAGAAAGGAAAAGATCAATACGGAATGGGTTTAGAGAGTCTAAGGGTTTACAGAAACCTATTAAAAGCTGTGCAGAAACATATTGGTACTAAAAAACATTTTACTGATTACATCACTCAAGAATTCAGAAACGCATCATCGTTAACAGATCCAAAATTAATCAAACACAAGATTAACCTAGCTTCGAATTATACTTATATGCTCAATAGCATTCACCATCACCAGGTACACACTTGCTGAATTCAGTCTCTCTTTTCTTTTTTCTAATGAAAAGCCCCTCCGGCTGTATTGATTTTGTGATCTCATTTTTAGTTTCTGCCTTCATTTTAGTGATGATTTGTGGAGGGCTCAGCTGCTGTTAGTTATAATTATATTTTTGTACTATATCTGTTTGTTGAATTACCTGAGAGGAAAATAATGTTCAATTTGCAATTTTGTTTTGGTTTCTTGCTATTAGATTTTTCATGCTTAATGATAAGTGTGTAAACATTTTATCAGTAGAAATGCCCATAAACGAAGTATATTTAGGTGCTTGAGTAGGATTTGCTACAAATTAGGTACTTAGGCTGTATATATATACTGTTGATAAAGATGACTTAAAAGTTCCAGTTGAATAAAAAAATATTGAGTTTTTTTTGTTGGTGTAGTTACCATGCCAAAGATTAAGGTGGTTGATTTCCAATCAATTGGTCATATTCGGTATTAGCATCCTATCATATTGCTTACATAGAATGAGTTACGTGAAAAATTTATTGTGTAATTAGATACTGAAATGAAATTGATTGATTCTACGTGTAGAGCTGAAAAAGAACAAATTTATGTACTGCAGTTAGGGTTTTCAGCGATTTTGGGTGATTATGGTTAAGCTGTATGTATTTGCATGTATTTCCCACCTAAGCCCACTCTTTTTGTCATGCACTCGCGAAACTTTGACGCGCCCACACAAATGGTTATGTAGGGAGATAAAAAAAATTTCACTCAATATGCCTATTTAATGAGAAGGAATCATACCATCATAACTCTTTAAGTGTTGGCACACTGATCAGTACGGGAAACGTTTCTTCATTACTATTACTGTAGCATTCAACTTTGCCCAGACTAGAAGAGGTAGTATAGGTGTGTGGGAGTTAGAGGAGAGAGCAGAATGGATACACCTCGGAAAGAAAGAGTCTCAGCAGTCAGCAGAAACTTGAGATAGGAGAATAATTGGAAGAAATAGAGAGTGAGACGATAGGTATATCCGAGTAGTGATACAATTACTGGTAGGAGCCGTACCTCTGTCTTCCTCATTCTGTCGAGTAAATTAACTTTCTTACTTTTCTCCTTCACTTCGGTGGCACGTCCTATCCTAACATTCTTTTTCCCTGTGTATTTCAGTACCTATCCATTTATAGGGGTCACAAGAGAGAACTAATATCCCTTCCTGGGAGTCAAACTAGTGGAATTTGTAAAGGATAAGTTATTCCCGTAAGCTTCAGAGCACCACTCTGACGACTTTGTTCATATTGAATCACAAGGATTTCTCCCTACCTGGATTCACTTACCTTTGAACGCTCGTTTGCTTTTGGATAGGGTAGTTGGTGATTGTTAAAGCAGATTGCCGATAGGCTAATCTAGAGCCAAGGCATCCGTTTCTTCTTGATATTGTGCATTCGTGTTTTATTTGTGATGCCTAAAATTTAAGTTTGTAACTGTTAATCTTTGACCTAATTCAAAATGTCTTGTATAGGACCTGCTCTTCTCTTACAACATTGCTGTAGATAGATCGGAAGAAATGACAAGGACACTAAGAAAATCTGCGGGAAGTGTTGGTCTTCAGCTTCCCGAAGTCTATCGAGCTTGATTTGTAACGGGACTCCAGTTCGTTTAAACCTACAGTTTTGGTCTTGTGCTTCTCAAAGAATGGGTAAGTTAATTGTTTTGGTTTTCACTTGGAAGTAACTATGGGGAATTTATCAACGTTTTTTCCCAAGAGCAAAAAAACACATTACAGATCAATCTAAGCTTTCTGTATGTGACTGTTCTTTTTCCTAATATTGGTTTATGATTCATTGAATGGTACATACTATTCTTTGCAATGTTATTTCTGTTGCCATCAGTATATATAAAAATGCAGTTTGAAAGCAAATATGGTATGGCAGAATTGAATTGTATGTCTGTGTTTCATTGTTTTACATTAAGGTTTGCCATCTATATGAATAATGATATACAAATATGACATTAGGTAGGATTTAGTGACCATCCATGTATCTTGTTATATATTGTGATGGTTGTGATTTATTATGGAATCTTACTGTGACATAGAGGTGAAGTAGTGAGTTGCTGACCAATCGTAAGCTTAGATCATTCATCTCTATAAACTAGAGATGATGACTCATATTAGTTCAGATTAGGCATGTAGAGAGACGAACGGCAAAACTCTCCAACGGGTTTTTCCATGTTTAAACTTCTCAGGTGGTAATAGATACTATCTTTCACCTAGTCGTCGAGAGTTTGAGATGCTTATCTTATCCAGGCAGGAGGTATTAAAGCTTTGGGTTAGGTGGTTTGGTTGGTGTTGCATTGAGGAATACAAAATGTGTATTAACTGTACACACTTATTAGAGAAAGAATCTCAACCTGCAAGGATGACCTATTGGCCACGATCACAACTAATGCTTATATAAAACGGGAACTAGGGTTATTACTTATTAGGTTCTCTGGATTAAGCAGCAAAAAAGACTACTCACTCTCTTCCATGATGTCTGATTGATTAATAGAAAGCAAAATATAAACAGAAAACTTTGTTGTGTTGGTGTATGTCCGTCCGTCGGTAGTATGAGTGTGAGTTGTATCAAATCATACTTTTCTCTTTTTCTTGTTTTTGGTCTGGAATGTGAACGGATATATTCATATTTTTTATAAGAATCCTTTTACTATATTGCTTTTATATGGTGTTATAGTGTAGGTAACAGAAGAAAAAAAAACAGACATTACTGTGCAGTAGTAGATTTTGTTATTACTATTTTTGTTTTTAGTTGTCATAGAGTCAAGAACAGCTGCAAATATCGTGCAACATGTGATCGATGTCAGTGACGGATGTCCCACTGCCGACTGAGTAGAAAATGCTTGTGCTGCTTGACTCGGTGTACATGTTTGCACTGCTGTTTTACATAGCTGGTCACAATATGTGGAATCGCAGTGACAAGCCATCTCGGTCTTGGTGGAAATCTAACGCTATATTAGCCATTTGTGATCTTCTTGTTCTTCCTGTAAATCTTATTCAAAATTGAAAAACAACACTAGTAGCATTATTGATGATTTAGTGAATAATTCGACTTTTTGATTAATTATTCTTGTACCTTCTGTACATTAATTTAAATGGGAAGTGTTTCGGATGGTAGAGCCGAATTGTTGTTTAGGGGTCAAAAATGTTCAGTTAGGAAGTATATTAAACCAACTAATATGATGATTAGTTGATTAAACCTAAAAGGAACCTCATAATGGAAAATGTTAAATTGGAGTAAGTAGTGGAACCCATGAAACAAGAAAACCACCGGAAAAATAGAGACTAGAGAATGACCCCCTCTCCTCTCTAGAAGAAAGCGAGAGGGAAAAAGTAAATGGTTTCTAGAAGAAAACCAGATTTTTATTGAAACAAGTCACATCTAACTTTGTGGACGTCAGGACTTTTTAGTCTTCTAGAAGAAATGATGCTAAGCTAAGGGGGTTTGTTCAAGTCTTCTAGAAGTTGTTTGGCTTTCTAATTGTTTGTACCATCCATACCTTCTCCATGGAAAAGATCATTTATAATCATCCCTAAAACATTAAATAGCTGTTAGTAATGTTTGTTTGTTTTTGTGATCAATTTTGCTGGTGATGTTATTCCTTCTAGAAAGCCTATCACGTGTAAATTAAAGTTTTCCTTTGATTCTTATCTTAGAATTAGATAGAAAGGTACATGTTAAAACTGGTAGGAAACAAGGAAAATGGTTGTTCTATTGGAGTTAATGCGATGTTTCTTTTCTCATCGCTATTTTTTGCTAAATCTGCTCACCCTTGCTCTGGTTAACATAATACTAAGATATTTTCACCATTGTGCTGTGTTAAGCCTCTGTGAAATTGTGGTGACTGCATAATTGAAACCTGGGGACGTTTGCAGAATACGTAAGTTAACTAGCTCCGTTCGGGTTTAGGCAGACGCATTTGTCTATGTTTTATGTGGTGGGACGTCTTTTAATTTTATAGACCGCCGAAGGCAGTTGCATTTGTTTAAAGTTGGAAAGGTTATCGACAGCCAGAATCTTCCAACCTGTAAAACTACATCTCTTCCAGCTCTAGCTAACTCTGATTTTGGTAGGATGTGATTAACCAGGTACAACTTAATGTAAAGTTTATCATCTAGGTGCTCCGTATGATTGACAAGCTTATTCTTATTCCTGGGGCTTGGTAAATGTGAAAAACTGTTACATACTTATATGGATATCCCCTTGAATCCAGTCAGGCAGATTTTGGCAAACAACTTTACAAAATTTAGAGTATCATCACATTGCTAATAGGGGTACCAGTTTTCTGGAAAGGGTATCAAATTCCATATAAGAGAAACAGAAAATATTTTGTTTTATATGGATTTAGGACATGTAAAATGGCAACCCATTAAGAGTCATATATCTCTAACTATTAGAGATATTGTGCATGTGTGTTAAGTGTGTGAGTCAACACATGTGTCACAGGTCAATTGGTCAAGTATTGATCTATTTGTAATAATTTCTTCTGTCAGATTAGCCTTATATAAGCTTTGTAAAACTCTTACAGTGTTATCTGTTTTTCATCAATAGAATTACAACTTCTCTCATGGTATCACGACGGTCGATCCTGAGATGAAATCTTTTTCTGCGTAACACAAATTCTGAAGAAAAAAAATTAACGCATCAACAAACACGAATCTAAACATCTTTTCAAATATCTTTTACAGATTCATATTTCATCAATTTGATTGAGTTTTTCATTCAAGATCTGTAATCTTGAATCAAGTTTTACAACAATCTTCATACTTTTTCAACAATCTTCACAGTTTTTGGTTCATGTCATCTACAACAATCGTTTATCAAAGAAGAAGAAATATGAGTACCTCGAATTTCGCTGCTCAGATGGGAGAATTCACTTTCCCCTTTACAAATATCTCAAATTTTGTCTCTACCAAATTGGGTCCGTATAATTTCTTGCTTTGGCGTGATCAGATGGAGTCAATTTTCGTTTCAACATGTCTTTTTGGTTATGTTAATGGTGAAGTTCAAGAACCAGTTAAGCAGATTGAAATTGATGGATTGTAAGCCTTGTGATACTCTTGTTACAAAGGGTCCAAGGCTGTCTGTCAATGATGGAGTTAAACTAGATAATCCTACTGATTACAGGGCTCTTGTTGGAGCATTACAGTATTTGACTGTCACTAGGCCTGATATTTCCTTTGGGGTTAATTATGTTTCACAGTTCATGCATTCCCCTACTGATTTACACTTGCAACTTGTGAAAAGAATTTTGAGATATTTGAAAGGTACTCTTGGTATGGGAATAACTTTGTTCAAAGGCAGTCTGTGTAGTTTGAAAGCTTATTCTGATTCAGATTGGGCTGGTTGTCAAGATACTATAAGATCCGCGTCTGGTTTTGCTGTTTTTCTTGGTCCTAATCTAGTTTCTTGGTCTTCAAAGAAACAACCCACTGTGTCTAAATCATCTGCAGAAGCTGAGTATAAATGTTTGTCAGTTGCTTCTGCTGAGTTGAAGTGGTTATCTTATCTTCTAAATGATTTACATATTACTATGGATGGACCTGCATTGCTTTACTGTGACAATACTAGTGTTTTATCCTTGGCAACTAATCCTGTGTTCCATGCCAGGACAAAGCACATAGAAATACAGTATCATACTGTCAGGGAGCTGGTGGAAGAAGGCTTCTTACAACTTCAACACATAGCTACTGAGGATCAAATTGCAGATCTTTTTACAAAGGGTTTATGCTTTCCTACTTTTGCAAGATTATTATATCAGTTGTTGGGTGTTTCAGTTTCATCATCTACTTCAGCTTCTTCTTCTACTTCTGTCAAGCATACTTCATCAGATGTTTAGCTTCCTTTTGCTTCTTACTTTACTTGTTTTAGCTTGTCAAACAATGTATGTTTTTGCTTCATTTGTTCACTGTATGTCAATCTGATACTGTCTACCAGTATCACATTGAAGGGGGTGTATTAGAGATGTGTGAGTCAACACATATGTCACAGGTCAATTGGTCGTATTGATCTATCTATAATAATCTCTTCTTCCGTCTGATTAGCCTTATATAGGTTTTGTAAAACTCTTACAGTGTTATTTGTTTGTTTTTCATCAATTGAATTACAACTTCTCTCACTAACTGTTTCAGTGTTTCACTTGACCTTTCATCTTACTCGTAAACTACACAACAAATGAACAAACCGTGTTTCCCGTTGACTCTCTGTTTCTTTTTCCTCCTCCCTTATAAATATTATTTCTCTCCATCTTATTTCTAATTCGTCTTCTACACTCCCAACATCCGTCTATCTTCTGTTTCTTCTTAATCCATCCAAAAATGTCTGGAATCCAAATGAAAACCTCATTTCAATTTTCTCCAGAGTGTTACTTATCAAACAAATCCCCTAATCACAACAAGTCCCAGAGTTCAATGTCTTTTCCAACTAGAAACTCTTTAAAGAAATTCACAATTAAATCTTCTGTTTCCTCAGAAACTCTTCCGAGAACCAACAGAAAATCATCATCGGCGCCGTCGAGTCTGTATGAGATTCTTAGAGTGAAAGAAAACGCATCAGCAGTTGAAATTAAGACGGCTTATCGAAGCTTAGCAAAGATAGTTCATCCAGATGTAGCTACTTCTGAATCTGATAGCCGCGATTTCATGGAGATTCACAAAGCTTATACTACTTTATATGATCCTACAGCGAGAGCTAATTATGACCTCTCTATTGCCCGCACCTCCGCTCGATATGGATCATCCGGTTACAGTACTGGATTGGGAAGTCGATCGGATTTTGCAGTTGTGGGCCAGATGAGAAGGTGGGAAACAGATCAATGCTGGTAACCGTCTCTCATTGGCTCAGATGCACCACTTTACTTGCCAATTTGAGCAGAGCATATCAGATCCGACCTGCTCGATTTCCTGAAACTGATCGGTGGAATTCAATCCCTTTTAACTCATTGGGTTTCCTTAATTAACTCGAAAGAGTGGTTTTCCTGGTGAGTTGTTGGATGCAGTTCTAGATTGAATTGAACTGAAAGGATGTATCTTGAGAACATTCATGAGACTTCTTTAAATAAATGCCCCATTCATGCTATGGCTGATCGTATCGTTAGAAAGGAGAAGGAATTTGAAGCATCTCCTCTGAGGATGACTTAAAGATCAAATTGCTGGTGCCTAGAAAGCTTATTCCAAGTTTGGCCACAGCTTGGCATGTAATGGAAGATTTTCCGATCACCATATTAAAGATACGGCGCAACTCACAAAGTCCGATTTCTAGTGCTCTATTCTGAAATTTAAGCCAAGTTGAACTCAATCGTTACTTATAGTGCAACTTCAGGAGTTTAATAGCTATGTTGTTAGATAAACTGACATGTTGCAAGTCTTACAGATACCGAGAGGCTTGTCTGTGGCGATCAAAAAAATGCCCCAAGTATCGTTCTGGCAAACTGTAGACTAGAAGTTAATCAACCAATAACTTTCCATTCTACCTTGTTCTTATTAACTAGCAAGTATGCCTCAAGAATAGATACGAAGGTTGATTGGTGAAAGTAGTGTAACTTCCATTTGCTTTAGGCAAGAATATATGTAACTGTAAAATTTTATCCTCATTTAAATATATATGCTTTATGGGATTTTCTTACTACAACATTGATGTGGGTCTTCAGGCTTCCTAAAGCGTATCAAGCTTTGTTAGTAATTGGAAATTGGTGTTTCACCCTTCATACAGTTTTGCATAAGTTGTGCTTCTGAAAGATAAACATGTTGGTTGTTTTGGTTCTGAATTGGGAATTTAAGGGGCGCAATTCATTAATTTCTGCTCGCAAGAGGGAAAAAAAAAAGAAAAAAGAAAAGAAAAAAACACATCTTTTGTCTAATTATGTTGTTATCAATTCACTGCAATCACCCATACAATTCTTTGCAGTATTGTTGCCGTCGCGTCTGGTATACATTTGAAATCAAATGTGTATGGTAGAACTGCATCAATCTGAAGTTCAGACTGAACAAATAATGTGTGTTGCGTTGCGTGATGTCATTAGTATGGGACTTAACCTGAAGAAAAGCATACCGCAAAACTCTTCAACAGGCTCACTCAAGCTTGAGTTTATATTTGGAACCAAAACCTTCTCAGATAATGGTATTGTTAGATAACTTCTTTTCACCTGGTCTTGGAATTTTGTGATATGCTTGTCTTCCCCATGAAGAGAAGTTAGGTGGTTTGGTTACAACTAGTGCAAAGAATCTCAACCTGCAAAGATGATTGATTGACCAATACAATGATACAACTAGTGCTTTATAAATATAAAACGATAACTAGGACTAGCTTCTCTCAAAGATAGGTCGAAGAAAAACCCAGCAGCAAACAAGAATACCCCACTCTGTTCCATGATTTCTGAATGATTACAAGAAAATAAACTAAAAACAGAAAACTTTGTTGTTGGTGAATATACATCAGTACTGTGATGTATGAGTTGTGTCAAATCATTATTTTCTCTTTCTCTTGTTGTTGTTGTGGGAATGTAAACGGATATATTCATATTTTTTATTAGGAATTATTGGACATTGTCTTCTTTTAGTTGGTGTGTCCAATATAAGATATCCTGCAACATGTGATCAGTTATGGTGATGGAACTGCAAACATTGCAACGGCCAAGATGAAAAAAAATTGCTCTACAAACCACATGCTTAGGATCTAATGTACATGTTTGCTCTATGTTTTTATAGCAAGTATTGGTTCATCTGTGTGTGTCTGCTACAATTGAGCACATTTTGTATCTCTCAGCTTTACACCATCATGGTGGATCAGCGGTTTTTTTCCTTTCAATACATTGCCCTTTGAGTCAAAAAAATACTAGAACACCGCTTCCACGGTGGGGAGGGCCGACCGAAGAAAAACAAACCATCTTTGATTGCATAATGGATATACATTTAATTTTTTAAAATTGTGCCTAAAATGATAGATACATCTGATTTTTTTCGTAAAAACTCTAAATTTGATATTGTTGTTTGTACTCATTGCGTAGATTTTTTTATAAGCTTTCCAACGAGATAAAATTTGTAAAATTCCAAAGCACGGATTTTTAGATATGTTATATTAAAGTTTGTTTTCCAATTATACCCCTAAAAAATATGATATATAAGGAGTTATAGTAATTAGACTAAAAGGGAGGAATAATTGTGTCAAGTGAAAAAACTAACCATAGACACCAAATCCAATATTTTTTGTCAAATTGTATATTTGTGTTAGGTTTCAATTTACAAAAAAGTGACCATAAAAAGGACTCCCTCCCTTCGGACCCTCCATTTGGTCGGCCCAAATATTTGGAATGGTAGTAACCAGCCGTAGTGTTCTGTGTAAAAATTTGGAATAGCTATTTCTACTCTTCTTTGTTTTTCCAGAAAATCTGATCCAAAATTGAAATACGACATAACTTGCATTATTGATGATTTAGAGAAAATTAAATCTCTTTTCTATTGTCATATGATGTCCTGTTCCTATCTTCTATATCATTTTCTCAACAAGTGTTTGGCTACGTGGGTCGGTGATTTACTGATTCTAACTTGGATATTTTGTCAGATTGCAGGCCTGCTACTGATTTGTCATCTTAACAATATAATCAACGGTGCCTCCTGTTCCTGCATCCTAGTTAGTTTTGTTTTGTGGGTTTGTTTAATAATTTTATTACGAGTCAATTGAGTATAATCCAACAAAAAATTAATGGTAATGTATATGTTAAGTTGGTGTACGAGTACTGGGCACCAATGAAACAAGAGAATCACCGGAGAAGAAGAGAAATTAAGAAGAAAGAGAGCGGAAAAAAGAGCAAAGGTTTCTAGAAGCAGCTAATCAGATTTCGATTGAAACAAGTCACATCTGACTCACTTGGCTATTATCCTTCTCAGGTCTTTTTAGCTCAATCCATGGTAAACGGCCCCCCCTCCTCTTCACAGGAAATGAATTCACTTTTATAGTAGTGCCAAGGAAGAGTGGGGCTAGCTTGTACTAGTCTTCTAGAAGTTCGGCTTTCTAATTGTACCATCCATAGTCCATACCTTCTCAGGAGAAGGATCACTGATAATCATCTCCAAACTTGGGATTAGTTGTTAGAAATGTTTGTTGGTTTTTGCAATCAATTTTGCAAGTGATGTGTTATTCCTTCTAGAAGGTCTATCACGTGTAAATTACTTTTGATTCTAATTAGACAGAAAATAATGTTGAACTCCGTGGGATAGAAGGAAAATGATTGTTATTTTGGAGTCGATGCAAAGAGATGTTTCTTTTTTCATCGCTCCTTTAGGAAAATGATTGTTATTTTGGAGTCGATGCAAAGAGATGTTTCTTTTTTCATCGCTCCTTTAGCACAATAGAACTAGATAGAGAATGATGTTAGAACTCCCGTGGAAAATAATACAAATAAGTTGGACCGCATTTTATTTGTAGATTTTATAGTCTTAAGTCCTTACTCATTATAAGGCCGGTTTCTATGGGGTGGTTAACCCATCTATTTTCCATGTCGGTGGCCTAACAAACTGGTCGCGCCACTATGGGAAATAAGTTAAACGATCGAGTCTCAACCGAGCGGTCGAGACTACACCACTAGTGGTTTTAACGCGACCGCTCGGTGTAGTTTGCACCGGTAGCGATTTAATCTCGACCGTCTTCGGTCGGTGCTCTACCGTCTATAAATACCACCATTCCCTTCAGTTTTTCATTCAAATTTTTTTTTTCTTTCCTTCTCTAAAAAGCGAACCAAAGCTATTTTTTGTTTTGAAAATGAGTAGTTCCAAAACAAGTAGACAAGAAAAAGAAACAGAAAAGAAAGGAAAATCTGCTGCAGATAGTGATATCGTATGGGTCCAGGATAAAGAAACTGAGTTCGCAAATGTTAGGCAACTAGTTAGACCTGGTGTATTACCTACGCATTTATCTAACCATCCCAGCGAGTTGGTTTACCTAAACTAAGAGGTGGGTGGTCTGAGATAACCGAAGTGTTTGGGTTCCTCCCTGAAGCTGTTCAAGAATCCTTGCGAAGATATCCTTGGCAGCGTTTATATTTCATGAAAGGAAAAAACCACAGGACTCAAGTTGTGCGAGTTATAATAGAACGTTGGTGGAACACTGCAAATACGTTCTTTTTCAAGGATTTTGAGTGTGGTAAGTTCTATTTTTCCATTCAATAGTTTAATTTTTAGTTCAGAAACAAATTTAAATATTTAGAGATTCAATTTTTTAGTTTGATTCAAATTTTAGTTCCACATACAAACATTAATTTTGTGACCATGTTGTTTTTAGGGTTCACACCATTAGATTTGTATATGTTGACGGGAATAAAATGTGAGGGTCAAATAGTACAATTTAACCAATTAAAGTGGATATCAGAAGGAAGATGGAAACAACTACTTCCCTTGTACTCAAATGATACTGAAGGAAAGCTAGATTCCAGAATATTACACTCATATGGATTAAGAGTGTCTGGGTTGAAGGCTTTTTTGAACCATTATGCTTCCAAGGGGATACACAGAGTTGAAGATTATCCCGAGCTTGAACGTATTTTTGTGTTATGGTTGTTAGGCCAAGTTTTTTTTCCCCTAATGCTAGCTCAGTGACATTAATTGGTTTTGTCGACTCTTTAGAAGATCTAACTAAAACACCAAATTATGATTGGGGTTCTGCAATTTTAGCTGAGCTATACATAAGTCTCGGTGAATGCTCGAGTAAGGATAAGGATAGATTGAATGGATTTTGGGTCGTAATTGAGGTAAGAACCACGATCCCTTTTTATTATTTGATTCATTTATCGAGTTAATTGTTAAACTGGTGGTGAATGTACTAATACAACAATGTTCGTCGATGTTATTTTTAGTATTGGTGGTATACTTACTTTAAGGTATGCGAACCCGAGCTTCATGACACACGGTTAATTTTTCCAATCGTGTACAAGTACAAAGCTGATAATTGGATTAGTCAAATTAATGATGGTCAAAATGTCTCTGCTATGCAAAGGATGCAACAAGTGTGCAGAACTAGTATTAACATTAGGACAATGTCATATACTCTTATTGACGAGTTCCATGAACCAATAGCACAAGCCATGCTACAGTTAAGCCTTAAGCGAGTTGTGTTTTACGGTCCTATTACGGGTCATGGTATCTGGTACTATGGAGAAAGACATATGTTTCAGCTACAAGGAAAAAAGGTAAAAGCAATCAACCCATTTCCAACTTCAATAATTTCACAGGATGATTGGTTGGCGTTGATAAATAATGGAGAACCTTGGGAAGAAGCTGAAGATTTGATCCAAATCCCAGATGATGACTTTGATTACTACAGTTGGTATCAAAAGGTATGTAAGCTAAATATTGTTGTTCATCCACAAAACTTAGGTAGTGTCGACTTTCCAGCAATTGGTAATTTTCCACTTACAGATCTTCCATTCCAACCTCCACCACCGATGGGCGAAGCATATATGTATCTTAGCAGTCAAATGGGGTCGTCAAATATGCCTCAAATATCTTGGGACGTCCGGACTTTATCACCTGGTGGAGATATTAGTACAGTTCCACTTAGTAATGAAGCTGGGCAACAGAGCTATCCATACTATGGTGTGGTGGCATCACCAGAAGAGTATCAGAACCAGTTGAACAATTTAACGTCTCTTTTCAATGAATTCCAGAGTTTTCACTTGAGACAGATGCAGATACAAAGGGAGAATTTGAGTTTCGAAATGCCTGAGACTCTGTTAGGGTCAAGTTCTCAAGTAGGTTTAGGTCATGATGGAATTTCCCATGGTGATAGTAGTGCAAGAAGTCGTGGAAGTCGAAGAAGTCGTCATTCTACTCCAAATATGGTGGAAGAGACTCAACTACCAACTGCAGCAGGAGCAACAGACGTGGAGATGACGGATATTCATTTCCAATCTCCTATTAGTTTCATGCCCCAAGGTCCTGTAATTACTCCTGGTGGTGGCGTAAATATGGATGCATTTAGGAAATCCGTAATTTATACCCCAACTACTCCAGCATTTCACCGATTTCAAGCTCCAATTCAACCATCTCCGGTACCTTTTCAAGGTTATGAATCGCCTGATGCTACTTAACCACCATCTCAGACTCAAAATAGTGAGTTTTCAGAGGATCAAATAGGCTTAGGGGAATACATATTTGGTGATCGTTAGTTTGATAGATAAATGTTAATCGTTAATCTGAATCGTGGTTTGAATCGTTAATGTAATGGCACTTTTGTTTGATAAATAATAATCTTCTTTTATAGTTTTCTATTTAAGTTAAAATTGATGCATTAGATTAAATTTGGGCAACACTTTTAAGATTTCATAACAACTTGCATATCGGAACTGCACTCCGTTGTCACTGAGCCACTTTGCACGACATATTTGATCAATCTCCAGCAGGGTTTCACGACTTCTCATGTTTTGAGTCGCTTCCCTTATCATACCAATATACTTGTTAACATTCTTAGAAATTATGGAGAAACGAGCACTCAACACCATCGGATCACGATTGTTGAGGTTCGTTGTTTCTTCTTCAAATTTCGGTAAAACGCGTCCCCAAAATGGAATGGCCTCTAATGCGCCATCAAAGATTGGATGATTGGTGAAGAAAACATAATTCCTGCAGATGCATTCATCTTCTAACGTGCTAAAATTGCGCTGATGTGCAACTCTTCCACTTCTTGCTCTTCTTATTTTATTTTGCACATTACCTCGAAGTTCAACTCTTTGATTTTCGGCCGCATGTTGCTCTTCTATGAACTTAGTGATAGACGCATTTATGTTTCTATTTTCATCTTTTTTATGTATAGTGTTAGTACCCATTTTTGTACTAATTTTGGTATTTTATCTCTTGTAGGTGTTTTTGGAAAAATGGGCTTTTGCGACGAATTTGGCTCAAAAAGTGGTTTTTGCACTCATGGGAGAAAATTACTAAGGGGCACCCAAATTACTAATGGGTGACCACTTGCTATTTGCACTCATTCTCTGGATAAGGGGAGGTCACCCCCTTCATTTTGAAAACGAAAAAATGGCGGGAAATTTGTTTACAGAAAACAGAATTTTCTGGTTGGAATTTTGGACGATTTTTAAGGAGATTCAAGGGCTGATTTTCGTTGGGTTAACCCTGTTAAGGATAGACAGGCTTGGTATGAGCTGTAGAATCGATAAAACAGGGATAAAGATCAAGTTTCTACAAAACAGGGAGTATTTATAGTTTCAAGATATTTTCGGTTTGTAAAAGAAAATTGTGAAGATTCTACGACAAGATTGGAGTGTATGGAGTCCTTATTTAGTCTACTGGAGAGTTTGAAAACCAATTGAAGCGTAGAGAAGATTAAACAGAGAAGAAAAATCCCGTAACCTGAGGAGAAAAAAAACCGAGAATATTTGTGGATTAACTCGAGAAATTTTGGATCTGGTGGCTATATATAGGTTGATTCGAGTCATATTTAGAGGTACGAACAATTTGGGGGAGTTAGGAGAAGTTTAGAGCCTTAGAGAAGCGTAAAAAAATCAACTGGAGTCGATACAGAAACTTTTCTGCTGCTGCGAAGAAGAAGAACACGAAGAACATTAGACCCTCAGAGTAAGTTGCAGAGGCAGACTTATTTTCATTGACAACGAGGTACGGTCGCATCTTCCTGCAGTCACCGAAGCCTTTCAGCAACCATTCCGACTTCTGATTTAGACCTTCAGCAACTGCAGAATCCGCTGTTTTAACACTTTTCTCCCTTTTAATCAACTTTTGAGCCATAAACATGTATTTTGAGATTATGATTAATATGAGGAGCTAAACCCCATTGCTGAGGCGATAGAGGAAGCTATTTTTCCAACAAAAAGTGGTATATTCTATTTTATTTATTTTATTTCAATTATTTTTATGATTATTTGCCTTGATTTATAATTGTTTGAATGATTTTTGTTAAGCAATTGTTATTTCTTTTGATAGAGCATGCTTAGCCATAGGTTTTTGATGCTTTATGCTTTGGATTTACACTTGTTATTTTGAAAATCTACATGTTTCAATAGTTTAGAATCAAATTGAACGAGAAAATTGCATGAATATAAATACTAGATTAAATCACTTTGAACTTGGAAAATAGTGGAATCTCAGCCTCAGTGTTCTTTTAATATTGATATCAACTTTGTCAGTGTTTGCTATAATTTTTAGTGATTTTTCTATTTAGTTTTGAATTTAAGTCTAAAGTTATCCTTCACAAGTTCGAGCAACGAATCTTTTTACCACTACAACTATAAAACACATCACTTAGCCATAGACATATTTTGAGCAATTGAAAAATCTAAGAAAATAGGAAGAAGGTGTGAGTTCAAATGAAATCAGAATTTTGTATTTATAGACAGATGAATTTATGTCCATTGGATTGGATCTAACGACCGATGTAGTCTTGACCGGCCGGCCTAGTTTAAGCCGCTAACGGTCTAAATAACACCGAACGGTGTAGACTGGACCGAACGGTCAAGACTCGACCGCTCGGTAGAAACTTGAACTGGCCTGGCTAAGTGGCAAATTTGCCACTTAGCCAGGCCAGTTAGCCAGCTCCATAGTAGGTGCAAAAATGCCAAACTTGAGAGTTTGCCATGCCCATAGGAACCGTCCTAAAAGCATCTCCAATGGAACACGAGCTGCCTATTTTAAATCTCAGCATTTTGTCTAGATTCTGGCCTAATCGTGTGGACTTCTTCCTTTGGATATTGTACCATAAGATCCTAACAACTATGGATCTGCTTCGTAAAAAAAGGAAACTGAAAAGACGAGGGTACCCAAATACACCACAATCTTTAAATTATCCACCTATAAGTTCTCTTACCGTAAGTGATTGTCTATGGAAAAAGTCGAGACAATACGACAAATCGGTATTCACACTTTGTGTGATCGTCTATGGATACGAGATCGAGACAATACAACAATCAAAGTGTGATTACTTGATAATAGGTCCGGACTTAACCAAACTCTATAGGATCACTATCAAGTAATACGGAGTTAACGTTTGTGTATTTTACTTTTAATTATAATAAACAATTATAATTGCGAAAATAGAAAAGTAAAAGACACGGCAAGATTTTGTTAACGAGGAAACCGCAAATGCAGAAAAACCCCGGGACCAAGTCCAGAATTGAATACTCTAAGAATTAAGCCGCTATACAAAATCTAAACCAACTTCGTATAATTGAGACCAAAAAACTAAACCTAGTTAACTTAGTTTCTTCAGTATCCCTGCGCTTTCGACATTCGATAAGTGCACACACTGGAACAATTCCTTTGGATCGTATTCCAAACAGTTTAGGAACAACAAATCTATTTGGTAACAACTCTCTTGATTCTTTCAGATGAAGATATCTCAAGTCATATGAAAAGGCTCTTCCGTTTAAACTAATAAACTCCTTTGCCTGGTTAGATCAATCTATCCAACAACTACCGAAGTAACAGAGTTTAGATTTGCAATAAATCAATATATAATCCAACAAGAAACTATAAAGCGATGCCGATCTCACGCAACTAATCAATCAAATAAATCCGATTCTAGTTGGATCCCAGCCGATCAAGGTTTGTGCTACACAAAGATATGAGAAACCAATAAGAAATCTTCTTTGTCTTCAAATCTTCTTTAATCTTCAATTAAACCTGCACAACACCACTTGAACCTCTTGTGATCAATCACGCACAGAACGGAGTATGTTAACAATGGATTATCACAAGATGTATTTAGATCTACAAACAGTTCTAAAGATCTTTTCGACACTTCGATCTAGTTTGAGTGAATCTTATATCAAAAGAGAAGATTCACAAGAATAAACAAACTAGGTGCAATCAAAGTTCAACAACCGTTAGTCAATCAAATCAATCGAAAACTAATAAACTGTAATTATCTAGTTTCCCACCAACGGTACTCGTAGAGCTTCTTGATCCCACAGAAATCTTTAAACGAGCGGTCGTAAGAGATTTCACCTAATTAGGGTACTTTACTCTCCGGATAGACGGCTCTACCAGAAACAACAAAAAGATGAAGTTTTCCTGGCTCTTAGGATAGTTTGCTAGAAGTGCAAACTTGGGTATTTATAGACCAAGGATGTCTGGACACCAAGGAATTTCCAAAATCGAATATTCTCAAGATATGCAATAAATGCCAAAATCGGTTTTCATAATTCCTGGAAATTCTTTGTCCAATATTTTTCGATATCTCTCAATATAAAATCTCCAATTAGTAAATGCACATTACTAATTTTTATTCTCTAGAGATATGCATTTAATTGTTGGTAATTAAAGCATATAAAACTAACAACCTTAATTAAAAGATTCTTGATCTCCTTGAGTAATTAAGGAATATCTTTGAACAATAAAAGATAAGAGTTACTTTTCGTGTTCAAAGTATGTTGACATCTTTTGTAAATCCTCTTTCATATTTACAATCTTGGAATCGATTATACCATACTTCCAAACAAGTTTAGAATTGGTTAATCTGTATTCCAAGACAACTATGTGATTGATCAAATATCAAAACACAATCATGGGTTCAATCGGTTCTACCAATCACTAGGATCGGTTCTACCTCAATATGGATTACGTGTGATCGAACACACAAGTTACCAGGACCGGTTACATCAGTTACCAGGATCGGTTACGTCAATTACCAGGACCGGTTACCATATACTCATGGTATTGCTTGTGATCGCTCACACCAGTTACCAGGATCGGTTACACCAATTACCAGGACCGGTTACACCATTTACAAGGATCGATTGCACAACTATTTTATGACCGGTCACACCAATTACTAGGATCGGTCACACCAATTACAAATATCGATCATACTATCTCAGGTGATTACTTAGGATCGGTTACACTAATTAATAAAAACCAGTCATACCAAATCATAAGTCAGGCACTGTGAATAGTTATACCAAGATACATAATAAGTTATGATCGGTTCTGCTAACTCACACATATTGGTAATCCAAAGATATGCAATGAATAACAATACCAATATGCCTAGTTATTTCCCTTTTGATTCATAAAATAAGCTCATGAATGTACTTCCTTTACACAAATGTAAACATTGTTTCCTATGATGAAATCTTCACCTTTACCCATACACATAATCACATTAGCATTCATAGGATTATGTCGATGTCATATATACGAAGTTCAAAAGATAAACGTTATACTTCGTATCTTAATTACTTAATACTATGATCACGTGATCATGTCTCACTAATAGAGTATAGTCATTCACAGCTTCGCAGTAATGTTTTCAATATAGCACGACTTGAAAGATACGTTAGGAATGAAACAGTTCAAGTCAATATTACTAACCTCAAGAGGAAGGATGATGTCGTCGTTGTATCTCGTTACTTCTTCACATTCTTCAGGTTTTCGAGTAATACTTGTATGTCTCATAATCTTAGACTTTTTAGTCTAACCTGTACGAAGTTGTCTCTAGTACATAATCAAGCGACTCTTAGATGAGTTTTGATTCACTAAAATATGACAACCAAACTTGACATACCAACGCTTGGTGGGTTCAACCGAGCTATGCGCTAACAATCTCCCCCTTTGTCAATTTTAGTGACAAAACTCTTAATACATGTGGATAAACAAATTACAAGAATTCATTAAACATACGCTTGATTCCAAGTTTCAACAACACAATAACCTGCATATATTCAATTAATAAATGCCGTTGTTGACATTTTAATAACAAAGCTTATACTCCCCCTAAAGGTAAGATAGGTAGATTTTCAATCCAAACATCTTTGTTATTTCTCTTTTGTAGTCCTAATAACTACAATAGCAATATGATATGTTGCTCCCCTTTAGTAAATGCTTTACTCTTTCGTTAGATATAACATTTAAGCACAATTGTCCTTTCCTTAGCGATTACAAATCACTTGTTTACTCCATATATTTCTCCCCCTTTTTGTCACAAAATGACAAAGGTTCGAGCAAATAAAGGTCAAACCGAAAGGATCTTACAAATCTAATAGACTTGTACAACCTATAAGAGTTAAGCACAAAGGTTTCACATACCACTTTTGAACCAATATCAAAACCAAAACTACAAGTAATTTGGTTTTAATATGTTATCAAGGAAACAATTGCCCGAAGCAATTTCCCCTAATAGTTTAATAAATTGACTAAGAAACTTAGTTCCCTTGCTAAACCGATTGTACACATACAATCGCTTATTTCGATAAGACCAAAATAAAGATCAGAATTGACTTTATTTTTCTCATCAGGTTCTAATTATTCAAACAATAACTTAGACCTTTCACTTTAGACAAGACAAGCACTACACCAAATTTTGGGATTAGAAACACAACGAAGCCGTTATGAATCGGGGTTGTAACGGCCGTCGCCTGTTTCAAAAGGGGATATTACAATTTTTTCGCAACGGCAATGTAGCCGTTAAGAATTTGGGTTGTAACGGCGTTAGTAACAGAGGGGAGCCGTTCCGAATTGACACGTGGTAACAGCTCAGGGCCGTTACGATTTTTTTGCAACAACGTGGTCGTAACATCTTCGAGTCGTTACTACGTGGCAAATTAGTAACATGCCGGAGACGTTACTATGTGGCAAGTTGAAACAGCTTCGAGCCGTTACGAATTTTTTTGTAACTGCAAAAAAATTACTGCCAGTCAACATTGACCAGGTCAAGGCTGACTGGCAGTTCATTTTCTGCCGGAATTCTAAATTCAATACCCTGCATACACCTTTCAATACATTCATCATCCACACTCAACAATAATTTCTTCAATCTATTCATAACACATTCATATAACAAAAGAACTGAAATTTCTTTTAGTACCAAACCTTAGAAATTTGATACTTAACAAAAAAAAAAAAACTTAAATACATGGAACTTACAAATCTTGAAGCTGCTTTGTTCTCCACCCTTTCTGATCAAATAGAGCATCATTCAAATAACCGCAACTAAGCTTTGCAGGCTTAATTGAAAGCTTGGGCATCAGAAAACTCGATGTAGGCAATCCTGCAAAATACAACAGGAAGCATTATTATGACAAGTAAACTCCGTAAGAAATAATGTTCAAAATACGCAGCAAGTAAATGCAAACAAGCAATAATTACATAGGTGTAACACCAGATAGAAAATTTACTAAGCCCTTGCAGCATGATGGTGTCAATGTACATGTTAGTTGTGATGATTATTAAGTGATTGACAAACCCATTGATTGTAATACAATAAGAATCAAATGGACACAGTAGATGGTACTGGGCATAAAAATGTTCTTGAGATATATGTTGATGTGAGGTTGGATTTCAAAAGTGCAATGACATATAACGAGGAGCTAAGTGATGTTCATACAATGGCTAAACCTTGTTGGCGAAATATGAAGAGAAGTGTGGTTGCAGATTTTACCTAAAGTTTTCCAAGAGGTATAATTTGTTATTACACGAGTGCAGGGGAATGATGGTCCTCTTACGTGCCAGTTACAGCACCATCTTATAAGCAAAGAAACATCTGCAATAACCTGCGAACACAAAATTTATGTATAGTTTGATGTTGGAAGTAAGCAACACAACAAGTTATGAATTTATCCTTGATGGTGTCAATTTCCATCAAACTTATTATACAAAACAGAATAACCATTTAAAATGATGTCTGGTGCAACTAACACATGTATAACATCTTCAACAAAAATTCAAATTCCAAATCATTAACAACACTCCTAGTGATTCATTGCTTTGTTAATTTGCAGGTCAAGAGTTTTAACTCCTAGTCATTCATCTATATTCTGGCAGTATAGAATATGAAATTAGGAAACGCAAAGATACTTAACTAGTTAACCGCAGCTAGGTAAGATGAAGCTTTATAAGTTGGCATTATCTTTGGTCCTGTAACAAACCAAAGTCCATAAGCTCTCTCACTAGAACTGAGTACAATTGTAAGAAATAGGAAATCAATCAAGTAAACAAGTGAAGTACTTACCTGGTAATCTAGAAGGTACACAAGTTGATGCCAACCCCACTGCAGTTCACTTCCCACCAGCGCAATACCTCGCAAGTATAAACTGAGTGTCAAATCCACAAATTTAAACTTAATAGTACAAGTATAACCAAGTGAAGTACTTACCAGGGATTGATATTTCCCCGACTGGCTACTACTACTTCAACTGACCTTGTGTGAAGTCCCTGTGCATTCACATATAACATAACGAAAACCACCTACATATATATATAAAAAAATGATGAACTGAAAGAAAATATCCATTTAGAAGCCGGTTTGTGTTCACATATATAGAAAAAAGTTAAATTGGACCCAAAAAGTTGCTTCAGGTAAAGCTCTTCTTATGCACAACTGCATAAAAGTATCCATATCAGTCACCACACACAAAAGTGTGAACCGCAAAAAAAGATCAAAAGAAATCCTAAATACTTTTTATGCACAGCTGCATAAGAGTATGCGCATCAGTCAACATACGTACAAAAGTGTGAACTACCAAAAAAATCAAAAAAAGATCCCAAATACTTTTTATGCACAACTACATAAGAGTATGCGCATCAGTCAGCATACGTACAAAAGTTTAGACTGCACAAGTATAACAAAAAGATCCGTATAAGTCAAGGCAGATATTACGCGATGCTCAAAAAGGCTAAGATCTATTAGCTCAAAAAGTAAGAGATGGTGTGTCTTTGTTTGAGAGGCACATCTTTGGATGAAGCACATATCCTCCAATTCCAACTTCTCTGAAGGTCGCTGCATACTTGTTAGCTTTCACAGTGATTGTATCTGGCTTGAGAATATCGTCGATACATACCTTGGCAAGATGTATAGGTATAGGATCTCCGTGAAACTGATTTGCTAAAGCACCAGTACAGAGCTCACTAGTTGCAACTACTTCACCCTCGAAGTCCAGTAACGAACAAAGCGGCAAACCACGTACTCTTGATCAAGCTGGTGATACAGTATTCCCAACAGGTGAACTTGTCGCAGCTGGTGATATAGTATTCCCAACAGGTGAATTTGTCGCAGCATGTGAACCTGTTTGAAGTGAAGCAGAAACATCGCATGGGGTATGCGAGGCTACATCTCTTGAGGTGCTAGGCACGTTCGAGCCAACTGATACTGGAATTGCATATTTAATTTCATCCACTACGTGGCACAATTTCACAAAGCCATAAATCAGAACACCCACCTTGCCATCTATTTCTTCCACCGTCCCACCAAGACCACCCTCCTTCGCTTTCAGTTTATTTACCTTGTAATGCGCTGGAGCAGAAAGATTGATTTGCGTACGAGATATAGGACCAATAGAATGAACCCGTCCTCTAGAATCCGTCCCAAAAGCTTTAGTAATTGCAAAAGGTTCTTTTACTGGAAGAACTGCATCCTGTTTTTCTTTGATCTCATCTTGGGCCTTCTTGAGCTTCTCCTGTAGTGTTGAGCATAACAACCGAGTAAATTCTAATATCTTAACTACCTAGTACATAGTTTTAAAAGAGTTGAAATAACTGTAAAGTAAACTGACTCACAGCGAACGGCACCGCGCTAGGTAAAATAGAACCACCTTCTTGTGTATGAGCTTTAACCTACACATCCTCAGGAGTGATCACTGCATCAGGATTTGCGTCCTCCTAAATTTACAAATACAATGTGAATCATATACTTGTCCATAAGAGGTTGAGGTAAGTTGTGAATATAATCGAGTTACAGGTAAGTTGTGAATATAACAAAGTTTGAGGTAAGTTGCGAATATACGTACCAGTTCAGCTCTAACCAAAGCATGAGGTTTGCGACTAGTACAATGTGTGTAGCTATATTATTCTCTTTTCCTCTTATGCTCAATTTACTTTGCGCTTCCTTTTCTTCTCTTTCATTTTCGCAAAATTTTATCCAATCCTCTGATTTGACACTTGGTGGAACATTTAGAATCTTTTCTTCATGAGTAGGGAGCACACCATAGTAGGCAATGTGTAATGATAGACGCATTTATGTGTCTATTTTCATCTTTATTGTGTATATTTTTAGTACCCATTTTTGTACTAATGTTGGTATTTTATCCCTTTGTAGGTATTTTTGGGGAATAAACATTTTTGGGAAAATTGGCTCGAAAAGTTGTTAAAGGCTCCTGGGAGGACACTTGCTATTCGGACTCTCATTTTGGATAAGGGGTAACCCATTTCCAAGCAGCTGCTAAGCACAGACCGGCACTGGATAGGGGGAGGTCACATTTCTTCTCAAATTTTCAAAACAGATTTTGGCGGGAAAATTTTGTCAGAAAAACATAATTTCTGTTTCGAATTTTGGATGATTTTTAAGGCGATTCAATGGCTGATTTTCGTTGGGTTAACTCTGTTAAGGATAAACAAGTATGGTATGAGCTGTAGAATCGATTAAACAGGGATAGAAATCCGTGTTGGAGCAAAACAGGGAGAATTCACAATTTGAGTTATTTTCGGTGTACAAAAGAATTTGTGAAGAGTTTACGGCAAGATAGGAGTGTATGGAGTCCTTATTCAGTCCTAGGAGAGTTTAAGAGAGTTTGGAAACCAAGTTGACGCGTAAAAAGAAGATTAAAATCCCGTAACTTGCTGTTGAAAAAGAACGAAAATATTTGGATTAACTCGAGTGATTTTGGGGTTTGGTGGATATATATAGGTTGATTCGAGTCATATTTAGAGGTACGAACAATTTGGGGGAGTTTGGAGAAGTTTAGAGCTATAGAGAAGTGAGAAAAAAATCAACAGAGTCGAGTTCAGAACTTTCCTGCTGCTGCTGAGAAGAAGAAGAAGACGAAGAACATTAGACCTTCAGAGTTAGTCGCAGAGGCAGACTTATTTTCAGTGACAACGAGGTACGGTCGCATCTTCTTTCAGTCACCGAAGCTCTTCAGCAACGACTCGGACTTCTGTTTTAGACCTTCAGCAACTACAGAATCCGCTGCTTAGCACTTTTCACTCTTTTAATCAACTTTTGAACACCAAATATGTATTTTGAGCAAGTGATTAATATGAGGAGCTAAACCCCTTAGCCGAGGCGACGGAGGAAGCCATTGTTCCATGAAAAGTGGTATAATTCTATTTTAATTATTTATTGCAATTATTTTACATGATTATTTGCATAGAACTTAAAAGCAAAATTGGTTTTTATTGAGTAGTTGTGAAGTGTTTTGATGGGACATGCTTAGTTTTAATACTTTTGATGTTTCATGCTTCGTGCTTACAATTATTACTTCAAAAATCTATTAGAGGCAAATATTAGAATCACTTTAAAGAATAATATTGCATGAATATTGATTAGAGTTTATCAATTAATTGGTCAATGGTGGAATCCAAAGTCTCGGTATTTTCTTATTATTGTCAAAACAATTCTATTTAATTTTCGAAAATCCTTCACAAGTTCGAGCAACGAACCTTTTTACCACTACAACTATAAAACGACATCATGTAACTCAGACTTGAATCTCCTCCATGGACCAGCACTGGTCTTCAGAATATTTTCCTTTGATGTCTCAGGTACATCAAATTCATCCTGGAAAGAAAGAACAAATTAATGCCTTACTAATTGGCAATAATCATAAAAGAAGTTAAATGACGAGTGAACAAAAATCATGTCTCGGGTAAGTATTGTACCTTAAGGGTATTCCAAATATCCTTCTTATACTTTGGAGCCACAACATTCCATCTTTTATATGAAATAGGCACATGTGTATGAGCCAAGGCGCCTTTCCGGTGACCTAATGTTGTTGCGTTCCTGGAAACTGGTTGTCCATATTCATTGACCTCTACTGCTGCCATACCCTGTGAAATTCAAACATCAAAATAAGGAAAACCGAACATAGCTAAAAGAGAGCATCCACGTTAACAAAAGAGAGCTACCTAACACCTCAAAAATAAGTGACCAAACAAATAAAACCAAACAATTCACCAAAAGATAGCAGTCATGGTATATATTGTTGGGTAAGGTAAAACACATAGCAACAGTTTCAGTTCAAACTATAGAATCAATAATGAGCAGCTTTTCCAAATTCTCATTGTCAGTAAGAACTGACTGAAAAGATGTAGGAACTTCAAATTTATCTACTGAAGACGTTAACCGCTGTCGTGAGTGCAACACCACGGACCATACCTCTTTAGTAAGATCCTTAGAGTAGAACACTTGTGTAGCTTTAAATGCAAGGATAAACGGCTCATCCACCACTGTATTCATGCTTCTCATTTTTGACAAGTTGACCTTTACAACCTTTGAAACTGCATCTACTTTGCAAGCATTCTTATCTCCAATACTAACCCAATCACAATAAAAAACAGTTTCTTCAAAGTCAATATAGTTCAAGTTGATGATCTCTTTAATTACGCCATAATAAGTTATTTCTGCTTCCTCGGTCGACTTTGCTTGAAGCCTTGTAACAGCTTTCATTGACACACCGCTGTTCTGTGATACATTCTTCACCCCACAACCGAGTTTGCTAAAAGTAAACCCATTGACTTGGCATTTCTTATATGATTGTGCCTTGAAGAGTGGTCCTTGCACGAGTCTTTAAAGTGTTGAATCAGTTTCTTTGGCCTTTAACAATTGTAATAGAGCATGGCAGGGTCAGTATCACAACCAAAACCATAAAAAGTTGTACTCAAACCACTAGTGAAATCTTTACAGTAACATATTACCTCGTTAAGAAACCATAGATGAAAACTCTTTGAGCTCTGACCATTAGACGTGCCATCGTTAACATAAACATCATACTTCCTACAGCCAAATACCAATTCAATCAGATGATGCAAACATAATAAACCAATTCAAAATGGCCAACCATAGTGCTTGGCCTTGAAATAATCGTTCTATAAATGAGTTTTGGCCTAGGTTGAACAACTACATTTTGCAATTTTATTAGAAAAATAAAAAATCTCCAATGTTATCCAGTGCTTGTCCTTTTAAGCAAAATATCTTGCATTTGAAAGACTGATTAAAGTTTGAAAGACAAATTATAGTGGGTCTCCATTCAGCTGAATAATTGAGAGAATAGTTTCTACTTTTATCATGTGAAACCATAAATTACAGCTATATATTGATAAGATAACGACTAGTGAGTGAGTGGTACTGCACAAACATGTTTCACAAAAGTTTGCATATTACAGTTTTGTCAAGCAAAATTCTATCATGTTTCGCAAACTAAACAAACATGAATCCGAATTCATAACCTTTTACTGGAACAGTAGCAATCATTCTACTAAAATGCACTAAGTCAGAACTGTGTTGCTAGGCTCTAACATGGATATTTTCATTTATGCTGAGGAGGACTAAACAAAATTCGGAATTGAATGAGACATAAAAGATTTAAGTAAAAGTTACCTTTGCCAGTCATCTATTCCAACATACTTAGATAGGATCCAGTTGCGGCATTGTTCAAATTGTGCTTGAGTAAGAGTAATCGGGGTTGCAGTACTTAGAGGCATTTCATCAGCATCATCACAGTCATCATCAAAAAAAGCCTGCCGAGTATGTTTATGAGTACCATCACCATCATCTGATATGTCCTCCATAAGGTATAAGCTAGCTTCTCGCAACGCATACCCTCTTGCAATGCACCCTGTTAGAGCACTGCTCGGTCAAACTCGCAAGCGTTGCTATCTCAAGCTTGTTGTCAAGTTTAGTTGTCAAAACTATAAGTCTTGATTTCTAGTCTACTTATAGCTAAGTCTCGGATTAGGATAGAAAGTGTAGTTGAGCATTAGACTTCACGACGTTCATCGATTGAAGACGAAGAACTACTAAGGGGAGCTTGTGGAACTTCATCAACAAAAGGTATGTGGAGACTTGAACTCATCTATCACTCAAAAGTCTATCTACTCTATCTCTTATTTAAGACAAAATTCGTATAGCTATATAGACTTCAATTATGCACACTTGATATTTCGAGCTGAGTTTAACTCGCTTACATGTTTCTCGAAATATGTGTTGGTAAGCTTTCGCTTTAACCAAGTTCATCTTATATTCTTGATGAAAGTCAAAAGATGATCATGTGAAAATCGCATGGTAACATCTTACATGATTTGTGTGAGACAGTCATTTGATGTAGACTCGGAACATTTTGTATTGATCATTCGATCACTTGAAAATTGCTTTGAAGCTAATAGTTTGTGTGAGACAGCTATTTTCGTCTTCCGAGAATGTTTCAATGATTGAAATGAGAGTTTATAATAATTGGATATAAGCATAGTATGCGTACTTGCATATATGTAATCCAAGTCCGGGAACCATGGTATGCATACCCATATGCGTACTGCTTGGTTTGGTGAAGTCCGGGTACCAAGTACACATACCGGTACGCGTACTTCCGTGAGGTTCATGTCCGGGAATTTCTGCTGAGTTTGGATATTGATTTGGTATGCATACTGATCGCTGTCGTATGCGTCAAAAATAAAATTACTTTCTTACTACTTAAAATATATAATATAGCAAGGGAAAGAAAGGATCATTCCCATAGAGAGGTCTTGGGTTGTCAATTTGTTTTGATTTCATATGTAAAATGATGGGGGGATTTTCTGATTTATGTAAAGTAATTTAAAATAAAAGCAAATAAACAAAAGTAAACAAATCAAATGAGGATGAGAAAATATTGGTCAAGGATTTCATCTTCATTCAAAAAACTACAGCTGCAATCAAAATTCCTGCACTTCACCAGCTCAATCCCATAACCTGTGAAACCTAAAATTCATTTAATTACTGCAATCTCCATCAACTTGTTCTTGTCATCAATTATAACACAGTTCATCTTTTAGACTTTCTCAAATGCCCCTGATAATCGCCAAGTCCAACAGCAACACCTCCAACAGCTTCACAGCAACCCGTAGATTCTGATTCCATTTAAGCTCTCAATCTCCCAACACAGAGCTTCAATTTATCCTCCATCTTGATTTCTTGTTCATCTCAACCTCTCAAAACCCTTCATCAATTTCTTCTCTGATTTCTCAGCAACTCTCAAACCGATACCAACCCAACTTCTAAGTCATCACCAGAAGAACAACCATTTCATCAATTTCTTCCTCAGACGCAAACCCATCGCTTAATTTCTCAAATCAAACTCATAATCAATTCAACCTCAGAAAAACCCTAAGTTTCTTAATCTCAATCTAATTAGTAACAGCAGCTGCTCCTCCTTCATCTCGATCTGAAACAGCAGTGATTGAATTTTAGATAGTGGTAAGAATGAGTTTCGTAAGACTTGTAAAAGCAATTGAATTTAGATTTATTTAAACTAAAAGTAGAGAAAATTTAAATCCAAATTTGTTTTTTTTTAGAGTGAAAATAACCAAGACACTAGATTCCACTATTACACATGAATAGATGATGATAAAAATTCCAAAACTCTAATTATTTTTAAAATCTCTTTTTCTTAATTCACAAATTATCAAGCATATTCTCAAACATTAATTGTATCCCTTAAGCATAGATTATCTAACCAAAGCATAACCTATCTAATTGAATCACAACTAATTAGGAAAAATTATGCAAACAATTAAAATTATGCAAAGCAGTAATTTGAGTGAATTATAAATTGCAAAATTAGAGAAAAGTAAAATAATTATCAATTATTCATGCAACAATAGCTTCCTCCATGCCTTGGTTACGCGAGAATTAGCTCATCATTATCATGGAAACATGCTCAAAATTCATCCTTATTAATACTCAAAAATGGTTCACAAATGATGAAATGGGAGAAAAATGATAAAAATCGGGTTTGGTAACACTTATATTTGTTACAAAACTAATTGTTACAGCAAACGATAGAGGAATACGGTCACAAACACTGTTGAAAAATGACGGTCTTCAAGGGTCTTATGTTCTTCGTACCTTCTTCACCAGCAGAAAAATTGTTTTTCCTGTAACTTTTTTCTCTCGATTTTTTTATGCTCTAAATGTCTCCCTATTCTCTCCCTCAACTCCCTCCGCACAGTGAGACCCCAACAACCTATTTATATCAACCAACACCAAGAAATCTCGCTAATAAATCCAAAATATTTTCTTTTACTCGGGGATGATATTCTTCCATATTTACATGATTCTTCCCTTGTTTATCTCCTCCACGCATCTGTTTTATCTCCACAAACTTCTTGCACGCTGATAAGATGTTAAACTCACTCTAATCTTCACGTAATCTTCCACATAATCTCATCGACACATGATATTCTCATTTCTCCCTGTTTTCTTCTTGCGGATTACTCAGCCAAATTCGGTCGAACCTAAAGCCCAAAACATGTTTATTAGGTCATATCACAACTACCCATAAAAAATCAGCCCTTTAGTCTCTTCATAACATCATCAAAAATCGATCGACCCAACTGCCAGTGAAGAAAAGCAATTTCCCGCCAAAAATCCATTTTCAAATGATGAAGATGGGTGCTAAAGATGAATTTGGGCTACACATAGCCATGGGTGCCCCTTATCCGCTGCTGGAGTCCGTATAACACTTGTCCCTTGGGGTGCATTTAGACAACTTTTCGAGCCGATTTTTCCAAAAATGTTTATTCCCAAAAATACCTACACACACACACAAAATACCATAATAAGTACAAAAATGGGTACTAACAATATGCACAGTAGAGACGAAAATAAACACATAAATGCGTCTATCAAGCAGCATCCTGTCTGTTGAATCCCATTTCTCCCTTGTCTTGAAACATAGTGCCTCCTCTTTCTCACCTCTCTCAATTTCAGATGCAAATGATTGAGATAGACCAATCTAGATTTTAGGGCTGTGTAATGATGGGAAAAGCTATAGGCACCCAACAAATTGATGCAGACAGCCACATTAGCAAACTAGCTCAGCTGGCTACCCCTTCTCCATGGATAGACTCCGCATAACATCTCCTGTGAAATGACCTTTTTTCCTCTTTCGCTCCAAATAAATGATTCCTTTTGCTCCAAATGACTCCATGACACCTGGTAAACTCAAAATCAATCATAAGATACATAATTTACAAGAAAACTCACGAAGAAAGCATAAACAATAGATAAATATCAAGGTGTTTTAGACACCTATCAAATTCTCCCACACTTAGGCTTTGCTAGTCCTCGAGCAAATCAAACAAAACTAATTCTAAGACATACGACTCCATTTCGTCGAGGATACGGTCACACTTAGCACGTATAACAAGCCTTTGAACCCCTAGGTGTCCCTAGTGGACGAGTTATAGTCTCGTGAGGGTTTACTAGAGACATACCCACAAAATCTACTTTTCCAACTTACAAGTTCTCTGAAATGATAGCATCCAACACGCTAAGAAGACATAAATATTATGCACACTAGTCATAAGAAGTTAGACATATATATGAACACAATCTCATCCTTAAAAGTTGAGAGAGAAATAACCATCCCTTATCGAAAGAAATTCAGGTTCGAGAGTGATCGAAAGTCTTGACTCTGCCTTTAAAGAAAGGGTTTTATGAAGTCTCTCTCAATAATAAATAACTTTTTTATGGGTCACACATGTGTCCAGGTAGGAGTGAAGAAAGAATCCTGCGACACCTTGAATGGTAGGAAGGAAAAAACCCTCCGAATTGTTTTGAAAACCCACTTTTTTTTTATCATTTTTGAAAACCCTTTTTTCTGACGATCTCTAAGAAAGGAAATCAACCACTTTACGAAGGAGGGAATATGCTTACTTACCTCGTTATCTGTTCAACGTGCAGTTAGCACCACTCTCACAGCATCCATAGAAACGTCTTCGGTCTTCAATTCTTGTCTTCATCTTCGTCTTCGGTCTTCAACTGTCGATGATAACTCTTGAACTTCGTAGAATCTTGACAATGTGATTCCTTCCTCTAATTCCTTGTTGCTTGAAACTTCATTATGAATATTCCTTCTTTCCATTGGCTTTATTAAAAGAACGAAACAAAAAATGAACTAAAACAAACCAAATATGATACAATGACTTTTTCTTGTTTCTTTTCTTGTCTTTTTCTCTCTTCTTTTTTTTTAATTTAATGAGACAAGAAAAATAAAACAAATACAAAATGAAAACAAAACAAAATAATAAAACTAGTAATGAACATAACGGAATTTTCTCGTCTTTTTTTTTTTTTTTTTTGTGAAGACAAGAGAAAATGAAATACAAATAAAGATAAAATAAAAATGCAAGTACAAAGGCCATGGTGTAAGTACTTTACCACTTTATTCTTCACAACCTGTATTTCTCGATATCATAAACTTCTTGAACTCTCATCTTGATAATCTTCCCTCTTGTACATAAATCTTCAACTTGTAAGAAATTCTGCTCCTTGCCTTGTTGCTTTACTTGAATATGAAATCTGCTCATTTTTGTACCGTTGCTTGTGAACCTTGAACGTCTTCAACTTTCCTTCGAAATTGTGATGCTCCGCTTGTTGATGATGATGGTGTTTCTATGGACCTGTTGGTGTAGAGAGATAAAGTGGATGGTGCTAACTGCGAACAAGATTACAAGTGGTATGTAAGTTAGCAATTCGATGTTACCATCATGATTGATAAAATAGCACTCAAGAGATAAAAATAGTGCTTCTATTGGTGGGAAGTTGGGTAGCTCACCATTCTACCCTGAGTTTACGTACGGTGGCACACACTCTACAATCACATATTTAGACACGTTCAAAGAAGTAAAGGTCGGTGCCTCTCATGATGTAACATGGGTAGCCTCCATTATAGGGGATCACAACTCTAATACCGAATTCAGTTTGCACCTCATTTTCCACTGGCATGGTTAAATCAGACTTTATCTCTCATACAAGCAAGAAACTCGATCACGTTCTCTGTCATCTTTAAGTTCAGTCACTCTTGTTAGAATTTCGATGTAACCTTAGCAACATGTATACTATGTGACTCTAAACTAACTACAAGTTGGAGTTTTTCATGCACTAATTGAAAAGACGAGGGTACCCAAATATACCACAATCTTAAACTTTTCCACCTATAAGTCCTCTTACCGAAAGTGATTATCTATGGACTGAGTCGAGACAATACAACGAATCGGTATTCACACTTTGTGTGATCGTCTATGGATACGAGATTGGGACAATACAACAATCAAAGTGTGATTACTTGATAATAGGTTCGGACTTAACCAAACTCTATGGGATCACTATCAAGTAATACGGAGTTAACGTTTGTGTAATTTACTTTAAATTATAATAACAACAATTATAATTTCGGAAAAAAAAAGTAAATGACACAACAAGATTTTGTTAATGAGGAAACCGCAAATGCCGAAAAACCCCTGGACCTAGTCCAGAATTGAATACTCTCAGAATTAAGCCGCT
The DNA here is from genome assembly GCA_023531105.1 of Papaver atlanticum. Classification (NCBI taxonomy): domain Eukaryota; kingdom Viridiplantae; phylum Streptophyta; class Magnoliopsida; order Ranunculales; family Papaveraceae; genus Papaver; species Papaver atlanticum. The sequence continues at coordinate 1,866,412 of JAJJMB010005364.1, read as the reverse complement.
ATACAAAATCAAACCAACTTCGTATAGTTGAGACCAAGCAACTAAACCTATAGCTCACCTAGTTTCTTCAGTATCCCTGCGCTTCCGACATTCAATAAGTGCACGCACTGGAACAATTCCTTTGGTTCGTATTCCAAACAGTAAAGGAATAACAAATCTGTTCGGTAACAACTCTATTCAATCTCAGTGATATGAGTTAGACAAAGGCTCTTCTGTTTAATCCAATAAACTTCTTTGTCGGGTTTAGATCAATCTAATTAACAACTATCAAAGTAATTGAGATTAGATTTTGCAATCAATAATATGATCTACCAAGATACTAAATACTGATGCCGATCTACGCAACTAATCAATCAAATCTATCAAAGATAAACCGATTATAGTTGGAACCCAGCCGATCAAGTTTTGTGCACACCAAAGATTATGAAACCCAATAAGAAATCTTCTTCGTCTTCAAATCTTCTTCAATCTTCAATAAACACCTGCACACCACAACTTGAATCTCTTGTGATCAATCACGCACAGAACGGAGTCTGTTAACAATGGATTATCACAAGATGTCTTTAGATCTACAAACAGTTATAAAGATCCCGTCGACACATCGATCTAGTTTGAGTGAATCTTATATCAGAAGAGAAGATTCTAAAGAATAAACAAACTAGGTGCAATAAAAGTTCAACAACCATTAGTCAATCAAATCAAATCGAAAACTAATAATACTGCAATTATCTAGTTTCCCACCAACGGTTCTCGTAGAGCTTCTTGATCCCACAGAAGTCTTTAAACGAGCGGTCGTAAGATATTTCGCCTAATTAGGGTACTTTCCTCTCCGAATAGACGGCTCCACCAGTAACAACACAACAAGGTAGTTTTGCTGGCTCTTAGTTTGCTCGAAATGCAAACTTGGGTATTTATAGACCAAGGAAGTTTGGATACCAAAGAATTTCCAAAACCGAAATATTCTTAAGATATGCAATATATTTCCAAATCAATTTTCATAATTCCTAGAAATGCCCTGTCCAAAAATAACCGAAATCCTACTAGAAAATCTCCAAATAGTAAATGCACATTACCAATTTTTATTTTCCATAGATATGCATTTTAATTGCTGGTAATTAAAAGCATATAAAATTAACAACCTTAATTAAAAGATTTTCAACTTATTTCGGTCCGGGATCTCCTTGAGTTATTAAGGAATATCTTTGAACAATAAAAGATAAGAGTTACTGAACATGTTCAAAGTATGTCGACATCTTATTTCTTTGTAAATCCTTTTTCATATTTACAATCTTGGAACCGATTATACTACACTTCTAAACAAGTTTAGAACTGGTTAATCTGATTTCCAAGAACTATGTGATTGAACAAATATCAATACACTAATCATGGGTTTACGGTTCTACCAAACACAAGGATCGGTTCTACCTTAATATGGTTACTGGGACCGGTTACATCAGTTACCAGGATCGGTTACCATATTATCATGGTATTACTTATGATCGGTCACACCAATTACCAGGACCGGTTACACCAATTACAAGGATCGACTACACACTCTTTTGTGATCGGTCACACCAATTACTAGGATCGGTCACACCAATTACAAATATCGATCATACCATCTTAGGTGATTACTTAGGATCGGTTACACTAATAAAAGTCATACCAATACATAAGTTAGGCATTGTGACTAGTTTTACCAAGATACATAACAAGTTATGATCGGTTCTACTAACTCACACATATTGGTAATCCAAAGATATGCAATGAATAACAATACCAATAAGCCTAGCGATTTCCCTTTCGATTCATAAAACAAGTTCAGGAATGTACTTCCTTTAAACGAATGTAAACATTGTTTCCTAGGACGAAATCTTCACCCATACCCATACACATAATCACTATAGCATTCATACGATTATGTCGATGTCTTATATACGAAGTTCAAAAGAAAAGCGTTATACTTCGTATTCTAATTCCTTAACACTATATCTACTAGAGTATAATCATTCACAGCTTCGCAGTTATGTTTTCAATATAGCACGACTTGAAAGATACGTTGGGAATGAAATAGTTCAAGTCAAAATATTTCTAACCTCAAGAGGAAGGATTATGTCGTCGATGTAGCTTGTTACTTCTTCACATTCTTCGAGTAATACTTGTATGTCTCATTATCCTAATCTTTCTATCCTAACCTATATGAAGTTGTCTCTAGTACATAATCAAGCGACTCTTAAATTGAGTTTTGATTCATTAAAATATGACAACCAAACTTGACATACCAACGCTTGGTGGGTTCAACCGAGCTATGCTCTAACACTAATTTACAACAAAAAAAAATGAAAAATTTACAATGCAAGCATAACCACTCCCCCACACTTAAACTTTACATTGTCCTCAATGTAAATTGAGTCATCCAAGCAGAATCAATGTGGGAAATACTACATGAAATGTGACAAGAAATCAGAAAAATACATACAAGACAAGAAAAAACTAAAAACAAGACAAGAAATAAAATAAAAGATAAGATAAGAGATACAAAACCAATGGGTTGCCTCCCATGCAGCGCTTGGTTTAAATTCGGCAGCCCGACTTGCAAGACGAATTCCCCATACACCAATAATCTGAAAAATTGGGGATCCACCCATAGAACCTGTTTTGGAAATACTAACTTCACACAAATATTAGCACAAGAAAACAGAATTGAAGCTATCGCCCCATAGAAGTATCCCCCACACTTAGTCTTTTCTACACTTGGAAGTGTATAAAGAACATAAAAATCAAGAACTTCTATGGTTTCTTCTTTGCAAACATCCTTAGTATGAGAATCAAATGTTTCTAATGGTGGATATCGAGAAACGAAGTCATTTAACAATATTCTCGAAGCACATATATTCAAGCCAATAAAAGGTAAAGAAGAAGGATTAATAGGCAAAGGGTTAGACAAACCTTACTCAATCTCTTGTATTATGGCATCCTCTTCATCCTTATAGAATTCAAGTGAATTACTTACCTCTTGTATATCGTGGTCCTCTATCAAACCTTGTAACAATTCTTCATTCGTCTTTGCCTTAACCAAAGTCTCAACGTCAACATCATCATTACAATCATGTGCAAGCTCAATTGGGTCTTCCACAATATGGATCAAATCGGTCATATTCTCAACACACTCCACCTTGTTGTTCGGCACATACTCTTTTGCGGATGCAATTCTGTCCATAAGGAATTTCTTTAGAACACTCATTGCATCATCCTCAAGCTCTACCTTTTGAATAGGTTCTTGATCATTATTAAGATCAATGCTTGAGTAAGCTACACTAGTGTCATCATATTCCTCTTCGTCTTTATCTTGATCCCAAAAAGATTCCATTGTACATCCTTGGGAAATATCACCATGAGCTGGTTCAAGCGATGCATCTTCATCACTGTCACTTTCATAGTTATCATAAGGTTGGTCCTCGCTGAATTTAGTGTTGCTAATCTCTAACTCATCCTTTTGAATAGGTGAATGATCATTATTACGATCAAGAGTTGAGTTAACTACACAATTATCAACGAAAGTTCCCAAGGATTGGCCTTTTTCAACATTAGCATCAATCAAATATTCATCACAAACCATATGCACATTAAAATTATCCATATATTCCTTGCATTGATCAATGCCTCTTCGCAAGTTAGCAATACCTTCACGAAGTTCTTGGAATTGCTCTTCTCTAGTCTCTTTATCTTTTTGAAACTTTTGTTGTACAAAGTTGAAAAATTTGTCTACAAAGTTAGAGACTTTTTGTTCACGAGCATAAGAATCCTCCCATCCTTGTGGTTGTTCACACACATACCCGCCATAAAGTTGTTGAGGAAAACCATAAGGTTCCATGGAATATTGGTCATAACCAATGAATTGGTTTTGATTATACCCCTGGAATTGGTAGTTGTCATATTGTTGAGGTTGTTGAAAACCGTATCCATTAATGTAGTATGCCCCTTCCATGAGAAACAAGTACCTGAAATAAGATTCTCAAACCAAGATTAAACACCAGAAAATAAGAAATGTAAAAACAAAAAAAAAAACTAAACTAAAAAAAAAAAAAAAAAAAAAAAAACAAGTAATAACCCGCTGCCTCCCCGGCAGCGGCGCCAAAATTTGATCGATGTCGTAATCGTCAAAAATAAAATTACTTTCTTACTACTTAAAATATATAATATAGCAAGGGAAAGAAAGGATCATTCCCACAGAGAGGTCTTGGGTTGTCAATTTGTTTTGATTTCATATGTAAAACAATGGGGGGATTTTCTGATTTATGTAAAGTAATTTAAAATAAAAGCAAATACACAAAAGTAAACAAATCAAATGAGGATGAGAAAATATTGGTCAAGGATTTCATCTTCATTCACAAAACTACAACTGCAATCAAAATTCCTTCACTTCACCAGCTCAATCCCATAACCTGTGAAACCTAACATTCATCTAGTTACTGCAATCTCCATCAACTTGTTCTTGTCATCAATTATAAAACAGTTCATCTTTTAGACCTTCTCAAATGCCCGTGATAATCATCAAGTCCAACAGCAACACCTCCAACAGCTTCACAGCAACCCGTAGCTTCTGATTCCATTTAAGCTCTTAATCTCCCAGCACAGAGCTTCAATTTCTCCTCCATCTTGATTTCTTGTTCATCTCAACCTCTCAAAACCCTTCATAATTTCTTATCTGATTTCTTAGCAACTCTCAAACCCTATGAACTCAAACCGACACCAACCAAACTTCTAATTCATCACCTGAAGAACAACCATTTCCTCAATTTCTTCCTCAGACTCAAACCCATCGCTTAATTTCTCAAATCAAACTAATATTCAATTCAACCTTAAGAAAACCCTAAGTTTCTTAATCTCAATCTAATTAGTAACATCAACTCCTCCTCATTCATGTCGATCTGAAACAGCAGTAGCCTGTCTGTTGAATCCCATTTCTCCATTGTCTTGAAACACGACGCCTCCTCTTTCTCACCTCTCTCAATTTCAGATGCAAATGATTGAGATAGACCAATCTAGATTTTAGGTCTAGGTAATGATAGGAAAAGCTATAGGCACCCAGCAAATTGATGCAGACAACCACATTAGCAAACTAGCTCAGCTGGCTACCCCTTCTCCATGGATAGACTCCGCATAACATCTCATGTGAAATGACCTTTTTGCCCCTTTCGTACCAAATGAATGATTCCTTTTGCTCCAAATGACTCCATGACACCAGGTAAACTCAAAATCAATCAAAAGATACATAATTTACAAGAAAACTCACAAAGAAAGCATAAACAATAGATAAATATCAAGGTGTTTTAGACACCTATCACGTACCAGTTCACATACTGGCGAAACCCAAACTTAGTCCGTCCACTATGGTATGCGTACCCGTTTGCATACCTAGTAGATAATGTTCTAAAATCGGTTTGTTCATGAACTAATACATTTATATAATAAGGAATTCAATCTTTTACAAACCGTGGCTATAATGTTCATGACTTGATTCGAGTGAACCAAAATCGATTTTGCTTCAATTATGTCTTGTGTACTTCTATGAGAATATAAACAATCGAACAACTCTAAAACTAGTTTCATTTGAGTCATTTGAACTAGTTATGGTTAATATGAATAAGGTTGATATGAAAGTGTTCATATGGCTAACATCGGTTAACTATTGTTGAGCCAACAACGTGCACACGTTTAAGTACGGTTTAATATCTAAATGAAGTCACTTTTAATTTGTGTATAACAAGCTAAGTTCGATCTAACGGTTAAAAGATATTAGTTTGAGTTTAATCAGGTTTTCATCTAACGATGAATATTGAATGCTTTGTTACCAAGGTAACTTAGATTGCAAACCATGATTTGAAGACTATATAAAGGAGAACTCTAGCAACTGGGAAACCTAATCCCCACACCTTCTGTGTGATACTAGTTGCGACTAGAGTCAATTCTCCTTTAACCTTAGGTTTTTCACGAAACCTTGTAGGTTAACGACATAAAGACTTCATTGGGATTGTGAAGCCAGACCCAACTATTTTCTCTGTAGTTGCGTGTTCTGATCTTGTTGTTTTCTATCGTGATTGAGAACTATCTTCTCTAAGATTTTCTCGAGATTTAATCTCCGATAGGCAAGATAAAAAGTAGTCACAAACATCTTCGTCTCACAGTTTGTGATTCCACAATATCTTGTTTCGCTACCATACGATTAAGATTATTGTGAGGTGATTGATATTTTTAGGATGTTCTTCGGGAATATAAGTCCGGTATATCAATTGGTTCCTGTTCACCTTGATTTATCAAAGACGGAACAAAACTCATAGGATAATCTGTGGGAGACAGATTTATCTATTTAATAGACTTTTCTGTATGAGACAGATTGGTTTATCAAGTCTTCGACTTTGGGTCGTAGCAACTCTTAGTTATGGGTGAGATCAGCTAAGGGTATCAAGTACGTAGAGTCCTGCTGGGATTCAGAGACGTAAGGAGCACAACTGTACCTTGATCAGTGTGAGATTGGTTAGGGCTCAACTACATTCCAGTCCGAAGTTAACTTGAAGTAGGCTAGTGTCTGTAGCGGCTTAATACAGTGTGGTGTTCAAATCTGGACTAGATCCTGGGGTTTTTATGCATTAGTTGTTTCCTCGTTAACAAAATTTCTGGTGTCTGTGTTATTTCTTTTCCGCATTATATTTGTTTATATAATTGAAATATCACAGGTTATGCGTAGTTCAATCAATTAGTGAATCCAACCTTTGGTTGTTGATTATATTGATTGACACTTGAACATTGGTCTTTGGCACCGTTCAAGTTGTTTCACATAAGAATCAGGCTCACGGATTTCTATCTGTTTGATTTGCTGATTACATTGTGAAAGAGAGGATCAACTCTTGGATATATTTCTATTGATTGAGTCTGACTTTCTAGTTGATTCTCTTGGAATTATATTGGAGTTATCCATACAGATTGCGAAGCAAAATATTGGGTGTGGTTGTTAGACCCCCGCTTTTTCAATTGTTATCAGAGCAGGCAAACACGTTCAAGACCTTACAAGTCTGTGTTTGTAGTGATCTGACTCTATGGCAGAAGTGTTATCTCTATAAACGTGCCGTCAGTCTTCGATGGCTCGAATTACTTGTGGTGGAAAATTGCTATGCGTGCCTTTCTTCAAGCGCGTGATTTTCAATCATGGGTTTATGTTGTTAATGGCTATAATCCTCCAATGGTTACAGTAGACGGTGTCTCTATTGCAAAGGATATTGGTGATTATGATGCTGTCCAGATTCTTGCTGCAAAGCAAAATTATGACGGATTGAATGCAATCATCCATGCCATTACCCCATATCTTCAGCACCATGTGACTACGTGCACTCGTTCTAAAGATGTATGGGATATAGCAACACTTGTGAGTTTGACCGAGCAATGCTTGGGATTTGACAACAAACTTGATATAACAACACTTGTGAGTTTGACCGAGCAATGCTCTAAAACTTTGATTAATAATTAGTTGTACGTATAAGCGCTTCCTTGCTTGGCAGTTGGTACGTAATGCAAACTTTGTCAAAATGTTGCACTAATAGGCCTACATATACACATGCACCGAACAAATCAATTAAAATGATTACCAGTTTAGAGTTTTCAAGCAGCTAAACCAAGCAAATATTTTTCTCTTTTTTCCATCTTTTCGTGGCTGTCATATGTTTAAACTAGGTTGAAACTGGTTTCATCCTGTTTTAGAGTAGGTTGAGTTTAGTTTCACCAATGTTTAAGCTAAGATAAAATTGGTTTCATATTGTTTTAGAGTAGGTTGAATTTGGTTTCACCAATGTTAAGCTAAGATGAAATTTGGTTTCACCCATGTTTAGATTGGAATGAATTACTAGAACGAAACTGGTTCCATCCTGTTTTAGATTGGCTAAAAACTAGTTTCATCCTATTTTTATCACATTTTTAGCAGTCTGGTCATATTTTTTATAAGTTGAACTCAATCCAGCGTTAAATGCCATGTTTTCTAGCTACCTCTAAATTTAGTAATGTTGTCTTCCATCAACCTGGTTTATGGAAGATACAGAATGGTAAGGTCATTCAACTATTGAGGTGGTTGTTTTTTTTTTTTTTTTTTTTTTTTGATTGGTAAAGAATTTGATGCTAGCGAGTTTCGAATTCAAATCACTGGTATCATCACCCAATGATTTTACCACTGTACTACAGTGGCACCGACAACAACGTGGTTGTTATACTGTTGATGCTCCTGTTGCGGTTAAGTTGGTCATGGTGACTCATAGCTTATTCACAAATGACAACACCCAACCACAATGTGGCTGAGATAGCTTATTTACATTTAGCAATAAATACATTGCAAGTCAAATTAATATTCTTTTACTTGAATCTTCTTTGGTATAAAGTCTGCAGTATTAATTGTTTTTGGTTATCTTTCAATAATAAAAAATCCTACTCTGGACCCAATCTTGCCATTTCTCAGTTTGATAAGTAGTGTTTCCCTTGCTTATTAAAAGCTCGTCTATTCATTTTACAGCCATCACTTCATATACACAGTACCATATTACTAAACGGGACATTAATTTCAGGCCGTTATGTAGATATAAACTAAATGAGAACATACTAGCCTGTTTTAAAAATATTAAGACAAAAGTTTGGGTGTAATACCGGATTGAGGATATGAAAAAAGCATCTTTAGTATTTTTGGGTATTTAAGCGGCATTTATTTTTACATGTCTTTTACAATTTATTTATTTTTGAAGTTTATTGAACCACTTTAAAATGTGAAAACAATAGACAAAAAACCGAAAACCAGATTGACCAATAATATGGAATGCAAGGTGTACCCCGATTTTAGAGGGCTTCCCAAATTCGGACAGTCGTGACGACCCTGTTTCAATGTCCTGAAACAAACGTTAAAACGATAAACAAGCATTAAAAATGGTTTTAAAATCACACATTATAGTAATAAAATTTGGTTCGATCCACATTATTAAGTTAGCTCCAGATCCGTGGCTCCACATCTGAAGCAGCAGGTATGTTTCAAGAGGCAAAGGAGGGGGAAATGTTCTAGAAGGCTGCCTCAGCCTAATTATTACTGTTGCTTTCTGTCTTACGCTGCTGTTTGTTTCGCAATACAATTATAAACATGTCCTACATGTTGGATAAGGCCTACTAATTTAAGCAAAAAGGTAAACTAATCATATCAAATCAGATTTTACTCGTAGACAATGCCTAACCATTGACTAACCAGTAACTAACATCCACCGAATAAGCAGGACCAGCAGAATGCAACCTCCACACGCTAAGCAGTGATGGCTAGATGATTTTGCATGCTTGTTTCTATGGACTCACTTTTTTACGTTCCTCTAGCATTATAATCTTCGTAGAAGGTTCCGCAGACAAAGGTAAATGACATGACATCTCTATTACTCCTTTCCTATTAAATTTTTTGCAATCCTGGATCATGGGAGTTCCAATTCCAAAGTTATTTGTTTTCCAAAACGCTCTTATTTATGATGCATGGGTGTCATACAATTTAGTTCAATGTTAGAGTGCAGATATATAAATTAGGAAAGTAAGAAAATATATGAAAATTAGGATGTGTTTGATTACATAGAAAGAAACAATTCCATGGAATCAGTATCCTGGGGGAGACAAGGAAAAACTTTCCATGGAATTTCGTGAAATTGAGTTCAAAACATACTTTAGGTCACGCTTTTTTTACAATTCCATGGAAATAGATTTTTGATCAAATGACGAAAAACACGTTATTTCCATAGAAAGATGGCTAATTCCATGAAATTAACTCCTATCAAACACAACCTTAGATGTTTTCTTATTATAAGGGAATACACCTTCTCCGTCTTTATAATAGGCACAGAGGGAGTAAAACGCTGTTATACGGGGTTATTAATTTCCCTGGCATATAATATTAAGTAAACTACAAAGGTAAATGACATGACATCTCTATTAGAACGCTGCTATACTGGGTTATTAAATTCCCTGGCATATATTATCAAGTAAAAAACCACGATTATTAAAAGCTGGTACCAGTGTTAGCGAGGCTGGTACCAATTCATATAAGCCAAAATACTTACATGTAATTCCGACCGTTAGATCATTAAAATGATACCAGCCTCGATAATGTTGGTATCCATTTTTAGGTTAGAGCAAAGGACTGAAAATCCTTGTGTTAGCCTCGTTAATGTTGGTACCCGTTTTTAGCAATCATGTAAAAAGCCACCCTTCAACTATCATATAGAGTTCGTTAATTTTTATTGGAATTCAATAATCCCTAATAGGCTTGTAGCAGCTTAGTGTTTTTATATAAGGGTAATTTGCATTGCCTCCCCTGGCAAGATCGCTAATTTGTGTTACCTCCCCTACAGACATTAAATTAGTAAAACCTCCTTTCGTCATATATTCCATCCAAATCCAGCTAGCTGACTCGGCAAAAATGTACAAGTGGCGCTTTTTTTTTTTTTTTGTAAGCTACCGAAAATGTCCTCGTCTTCTTCTTCATAGTATTTTTTTTTTCTTTACGGTCAAACAAAAAAGAGAAGGGAATATATCTAAACCTAAAATTTCTAAGAAAAAGAACCTATCTTAAATTTTGGTGTGGTTTCAATGTGAATCCCGGACGGAACTAATATGAAGTAGAGATGGATCCAAGTATTGAAAATCAAGAGAAGCAAATGAAACAGGTAATTTATTTCTTCATTACCGACCATTGTACTCTCTAATGGCAGCTTCCGGGTTCCGGCGATATTCTCCATCTCTCTCCGTACTCGAGGTGATAAAACCAAAAACCAAAAACCAAATGAAACAGGTAAACTTGTCCTTGCAATTCCACCATTATATTTGTGATATCCTCCAACACTTTCAACATTCAGAAAGGACATCACCTCTGATGCAACAACAAACCCATTAATGTTATTTTCCGAAGGACATCACCTCTGATTCCACCAGTAATGGTACTCCTTTCAGATCGAGATCATAAGGCTTGATTGGTGCAGCACTTTCTGAATGACGATCTAATTTCTCACTGAATTTGGCAGAACCCACTTTCTGAGGATCAGCCAAGGCCACTATAATCGCCGGCTTAATTGGTACTGCCGCTTGCTTTCAGATCATGGTCGCGAAGCTTAATTGGAGCATCCCTTTCGAATTGACGATCTAATTTCTCGCTGGCATTAGCAGAACCTACTTTCTGAGGAACATCTGAGGTCATCATCATTGTTGGCTTAGTTGGTATGGCCGCTTTCAGATTATTAACTCGTCCGTCTTCATCTCCATCTCCAGCGCCATTATTACTACTACTACCGTTGTCTCTTTCTGTTGTCAACTGCTTTAATTGCTGATTGAGTTTATGGGTTGGACAAATCTCACGGGAAGAGTATTCGGATCTACGAGATGGATTTTTTTGGATTTTTTTTTTGAGATTCCATAACCCATACTACACCAGTTCAGCGGTGAATTGCAAGTTTGTATCATATTTTCAAAAATCAAAAATCAAAAAAGTCAGTTGCAGGTTTAATGGAAAAGAATGAGATATGTGGAGTTAGCTAATGGAAAAGAATGAGATATGTGCAGGTTTCCACGCGTACATTTTTGCTGAGTTAGCTAACTGGCTTTGGACGGAATATATATGGAAAGGAGGTTTTACTAATATAATCTCTGTAGGGGAGATAACGTAAATTAGCGATCTTTCCATGGGAGATAATGCAAATTATCCTTTTTATATATCTTCCTTTTGTATTTTCAGATTACTTTCTTCACCACTATTGACCTAGTTAATCGGTCATGATGTTGTCAAAGTGGGAGAATACAACCTATAGTTCAACTTCAACCCACGATACTAGCCTCCTCTTGTACGTCATTGAATTCTGATTTGGAACGATGCACGAGTATACCATTCATGGATGAAATTTAAGCATTTGATCATTTTTTTTTTTTTTTTTTGAAGAATACATTTTATTAAAAGGAAATTAGTTTACAATTTGTCGTAGGTATGTGGTACTCACGGAATCATGAAATAGAATTTGACTAATAAAAAATGGGATTGCCTGGTCACATATTTTGGTTGATGAACTTCCCGTTTGACTTCCATCTGTCGCATGATTGGCCAAACCATCTGCTGCTTGATTTCCTTCCTTGTGGTTGTGCTGAATAACAGCCAGCGGAATCTGTCGAAATCTAATTTTTATTTCCTCAATCATCCCTGTGCCAAGGTGGTGGTGGTGGGTGGGTGGGTAGAGAAGGTGATGAAACGCAGAAGGTTCTCTGAGTCGGTTTCAAAGAGAACTCTTGGTCATTGCCTTTCTGTTTCTATTCTTGAAGACAATAGCAGAGCCCAAGTTTCTGCAGTTAAGGCAGTCGTAATTCCTAGTGGCTGAGCTAGAGCCACTAAGGTCCGTGCGTCGGAATCTCTGCAGATGAACCCTGCCTCCGCAAAACCTGGGTGACCCATAGCTGCTCCATCTGTGTTAATCTTAATCCAGTTGATGTTTGGAATGGACCATCCTAACGATATTGTTGATATCCTTTTGTCTCTTGTTGGGTGGTTAAATATCGGTGCATCTCCTGGTATGATTGGCGGTGAGGAGTGTAGTGCCCCGGAGAATTCTTGTTGCAGTTTTTGTGCCCAGGCTAAGATTTCTTCCGAAGTTGTTTCCTTTTGTTGGTATATTAGAACATTCCTAGCTAGCCATAAGGTCCAGAATAGAAAACAGAAAGAGGAGATTACAGATGTTGACGCAGGTTGCTGAAGGATTTGGGAAATGGTTGTCTGAGGCATTAAGGTAAACATGGGTGGGGGATTGGAGTTTGCTGTATTTGAAAGTTGAATGAGTAAGGTGTTCCAGGAAGTAGTTGCCGTTGGACAATGAATTAGAAGGTGACTTGCCAATTCTGGATCAGCGTTGCATCTGGGGCATATGTCTGAGTTGGTCAAATGGATGTGATGTATGAGTGAGAAGGTTGGTAATCCTTCATTGATTGCTTTCCACAAGAAAAGCCGAATTTTTGGTGGACATAGTAAAGTCCATAGGAATTTGGTAGGTGGTAGAGGGGTGTGAGTTGGTTGACCATGGGTTAGACATTTATATCCCGATGAGATACTGTAGTTTCCAGATTTTGAGTGTGGCCAGATAATTTTATCCTGGGGGCTATTTTGGGGGAAGGTGGATGTTTATAATTTTTTGGACTATAGGATTGGGAAGGGTGCTTAATTTTTCCTGATTCCTGGAATGGGAGATTGGGTCGATGATAAAATGATCAAGTTGGGTTAACTTGTGCCTCATGAAAAGACGACAATGGATAAAATTCTCAATATTTTGTAATCAGCTCATGGTACCATATCAAGTATTTTTTTTGGCGAATTTAGCACTTTCTTTGGCAAATTATTTATAAGGACTCAAATGATCTACGTACATAATAATTTAAGGACACCGATGACATTTTTTTAGGTATAAATTATTTTTTTGAGATTTTTTTCCCCGAAAGAAGAACACCAAGAACATCACAAAGAAGAAGAAGATAAAGTGTACCACGTGAACCCCAACGTACGTGCATTATAAGTACATGAACTCCTACTTGCAAAATTAACGAAGAAGTTGAACACCAATAAGTCAATAACTCACATGAACGACATCTCTGTATACCACATGCACATGTACCTCTCCCTAATCAAGTTCAATATTTTACAACATATATACGTACGTGCATCTTTACGTTCTCATTCAAATGAATGTATAAAAGGAGTCTTTTGGTCTTCTATTAAATAGCTCAACTAGTCTGCTATAACTATGATGACCCAATCTGTTCTTGGTTCTCTTGTTTCTCATTATCCTGTTGTTTTCTCATGCCCAAAAAACTTACTAGTCGAATAGATATTATCCAGAAAAAAATCAAGTGAAAAAAAAAAGTTATAAAAACACTCATTTCAAGGAATTGAAGGCTTAATTGCATGTAGGCTAAGCATGGATCATATTGACATAGCCCTCCTTGTTAAAGTAGCATGGAGAATTATCACTGAACTCATTGCTTTATGATTTCAAATTCTGAAACATAAGTACTTCCCCAAAGAAGTCCCCTTCATATTGATCTCAATAAGCAAGGATCTTAAGTGTCAAGGACTTTCCATTGTTAAATATATAATTCCAGTTGGGAAGTTTGAGATGGCAAGAGCATTTATATATGGAAGGACACTTAGATTCCTCACTGGGATCATCGTCCTTCTTCATCCTTTGTGTTTGCTAATATGAAGAATGTTGATCAACTTATTAGTCCGGATAATAATTCTTGGGATTTTGATACTTTACATGCTTTGCTTGACTGTAATATTATTCGATAAATAAGCAACATCATGATCCCTATGGAAAATGTTGATAAACTTAGGTGGGATCTCCTTCAAATGGGATATTTACTGTCAAACCTTCTTATAAAGTTTTAGGCTCTGTTAGTTGCCCTGTTACTAACCCATATGTTGTTCCCTTTCTCTGGATGAAATTTGGATAACTTATTTTCCTCCTAAAATTCTTCATTTCCTCGGGAAACATGGGCATAACTGTTTGGTTATTAGAGGCAGAATTGCTAAACATGTTAATGTTATTGGTAGCACTTGTTCCCTTTGCAGATCTGAGGGTGAAACTGTGCAACATGTTTTCTTAGATTATAGTGTATCTAAAAGAATTTGGTTTTCTCTTGAAAGTAACCTTGCTTCTATAATTGCTCATATAAACTTTAAATATTGGATCTCTTCATGGTTTTCTAAATGTTGACTTCAGAACCCTCTTATTGTATTTACATGCTTCACACTATGGCATATATGGGAGTTTAGATATCCCATGGTATTTGATAATAAGCAATTACAGAAAGAATCCTAAATGAGATAGTTTACCTCATTCCCCTGTTGGGGATAGTGTGACGAGTCTGTCACAAGAAACCATGTACCTTTGAAGCTTATTCCTAACACCTAGTTTACTAAAATCAATCCTGATGCCTTTTTACTAAGCATAACAAGTGTATGTGCATTGGCTAATAATGTTCAGTGACATGGGAGGTACCCAAAGATGAGGGAAAGGCTGAAGCAAGTGCAGCGTTGGAGGCTATCAAGCTAGCACAACAGGAGCAAATAACCAACTTCAAAATTGAAGGTAACTACCTATATGTTATTAGAGTAATTAATGGAAGCTTGACGACGGTCCAATAGACAACTAATAGTCTTACCAGTGATTGTATGAACTTCTTAAATCTTTTAATTCTTGGTTATGCTCTTATATACTCTTACTAAAGAAGTGGATGACAGTTTAGCTAAGAAGTGAAAAAAGCGGGGGTCTAACAAACACACCCAATATTTCGCTTAGCAATCTGTATGGACAAACTCCAATATACTTTCGAGAGAATCAATTAGACAGTCAGACTCAATCTCAAGAAAAGTATATCCAAGAGTTGTATCTCTGTTTCACAATGTAATCAGCAAAGCAAACAGATAGAAATTCGCGAGCCTGATTATTATGTGAAACAACTTGAACGGTACCAAAGACCAATGTTCAAGTGTCAATCAATATAATCAACAACCAAAGGTTGGATTCACTAATTGATTGAACTATGCACAACCTGTGATATTTCTATTATATAAACAAATATAATGCGGAAAAGAAATAACACAGACACCAGAAATTTTGTTAACGAGGAAACCGCAAATGCAGAAAAACCCCGGGACCTAGTCCAGATTTGAACACCACACTATATTAAGCCGCTACAGACACTAGCCTACTACCAAGCTAACTTCGGACCGGAATGTAGTTGAGCCCTAATCAATCTCACACTGATCAAGGTATAGTTGCGCTCCTTACGTCTCTGAACCCTAACAGGATTCAACGCACTTGATTCCCTTAGCTGATCTCACCCATAACTAAGAGTTGCTACGACCCAAAGTCGAAGACTTGATAAACAAATCTGTCTCACACAGAAAAGTCTATTGAATAGATAAATCTGTCTCCCACAGATAAACCTATGAGTTTTGTTCCTTCTTTTGATAAATCAAGGTGAACAAGAACCAATTGATAAACCGGACTTATATTCCCGAAGAACAGCCTAGTATTATCAATCACCTCACAATAATCTTAATCGATTAACGAAACAAGATATTGTGGAATCACAAACGATGAGACGAAGATGTTTGTGACTACTTTTCAATCTTGCCTATCGGAGATTAAATCTCGAGCAAATCTTAAAGAAGATAGTACTCAATCATGATAGAAAACGGCAAGATCAGAACACGTAACTACATAGAAAATAGTTGGGTCTGGCTTCACAATACCAATGAAGTCTTCAAGTCATTAACCTACAGGGTTTCATGGAAAACCTAAGGTTAAAGGAGAATTGACTCTAGTCGCAACTAGTATCACACCGGAGGTATGGGGATTAGGTTTCCCAGTTGTTAGAGTTCTCCTTTATATAGTCTTCAAATCAGGGTTTGCAATCTAAGTTACCTTGGTAACAAAGCATTCAATATTCACCGTTAGATTAAATCCTGATTAGATTCAAGCTAATATCTTTCAACCGTTAGATCGAACTTAGCTTGTTATACACAAATGAAATGTACCATCATTTAGATAAAGGTAACCGTACCTAAACGTGTTCACTTAGTTGGTTCAACAATAGTTAACTAATGGTTAGCCATATGAGCACTTTCATATCAACCTTATTCATCTTTATCATAACTAGTTCAAATGACTCAAATGAAACTAGTTAGAGAGTTGTTCAATTGTTTATATTCTCATAGAAGTATACAAGACACAATTGAAGCAAAATCGATTTTGATTCACTCGAATCATTTCATGAACATTATAGCCACGGTTTGCAAAAGATTGCATTCCTTATTATATAAATGTATTAGTTCATAAACAAACCGATTTTAGAACAAAACCTACTTAAGTATGTAAACGGGTACGCATACCTAAGTAGCCGGACTGAGTTTGGTTACGCCAGTACGCGTACGGGTATGCATACCACTTACACTTCCAAACTCTAGCAGAAATTCACGGGACTTGGACTTCCGCCAGTATGCGTACGGGTACGCATACTTAGTTCCCGGACTTTCAACAACCAACCAGTACGCGTACGGGTACGCATACCATGGTTCCCGGTTTTGGACTTTACACAAATGTGATTACACACTATGTTTATATCCAATCATGGTTACATGTTCTAAACCCCCATTCCAATCATTGAAACATTCTTGGAAGACGACAATAGCTGTCTCACACAAACTATTAGCTTCAAAGCAATTTTCAAGTGATCGAATAATCAATACGAAACATTCCGAGTATACATCAAATGACTGTCTCACACAAATCATGTAAGATGTTACAAGGCGATTTTCAAATGATCATCTTTTGACTTTCGTCAAGAATAAAAGATGAACTTGGTTAAAGCGAAAGCTTACCAACACATATTTCGATAAATTGATAAGCGATATAAACTCGGCTCGAAATACCAAATGTGTATAATTGGAGTCTATATAGCAATACGACTTTTTGTCTCAAATAGGAGATAGAGTAGATGGACTTTTGAGTGATAGATGAGTTCAAGTCTCCACATACCTTTTGTTGATGAAGTTCCACAAGTTCCCTTTAGTAGTTCTTCGTCTTCATTAGATGAACGTCGTGAAGTCTAAAGCTCAACTACACTTACTATCCTAATCCGAGACTTAGCTATAAGTAGACTAGAAATCAAGACTTGTAGTTTTGGCAACTAAACTTAACAAACAAGTTTGGGATAGCAACGCTTGCGAGTTCGACCGAGCAGTGCTCTAACAATCTCCCCCTCTGTCAATTTTAGTGCCAAAACTATCAATACATATGGATTACAAAATAAATAAACATTATAACTTCTCATCCAAATGCTTGATCTCCTTGGTTCTTCAACATTACTCGAAATCTTTGTCACTTCCAAGTACTCCAATGATTCTAAATGTGTTCAACTCAGCATCATCGTTGTTGAAGATCCGTAGCTATAACAATGAGAAAACAGTTGCTCTCAATCATTGTTATACAGTGTCATAGTATTATTACACAACATCAAAGTTCAATTATATCACAACTTTGACAACAATACTATGGTGATATGTATCACTCCCCCTTAATCAATACTTCATCTCACATGAAAACCACTCCCCCTTACATAATGACCATATGTATTTGTAGTGTGAACTACACATTAATTCTCCCCCTTTTTGTCAATATAAATTGGCAAAGGTACGAAAACTAGTGGGATCCTAATGAAATTTCCATAGAGATACTTCATGACCAAAAGAGAAAATATCAACTTTGTTTGGATGCAATCATATAGTCGAAACTAAATGCATTCATCAAGGAGTTTATAAAGATACAAGATAACCCCTATAATATTCCACAGCCGCACTCCCCACAAAGATATGGCAATTAAGCACAAGTTCAAATAAGAACTCTCCCCCATAAAATGTCATTCCCGAAAGAACAACAAGAGCGACCTTACTTTCACAAGAAAAGAAGGATTTCTTTGGACATTAACAAATCACATGAAACATGAATTTGTATCCAAAATACTCAATTAAGTTAACCACAAGAGAACCCATGATTAATTTAATCGGAAATCCTCAACATAAGAAAAAACTTACGGAGCCACACAGTATATTCATAAGAATATGGATCAGGGAAAGATCAATACTACGGAATATTCAAAGATTCATTCTATTTTTCATCAATATTTGCATAGAGACATATAATAGACTTAATCTTTGTAAACAAAAGTTCATCCTATCTTCCATCAATATTTGCATAATGACACAATAGGCTTAACTTTTGTTTGTCAAAAGTTTATTCAATCTTTTATCAATATTTGCATAATGACATATGAAAGACTTAACGTTTGACCACGTATGGGACAATCATAGTTCATGGACGCAAACACACATATCCCATAACAAGTTGCAATATATGAAACCATAAAGATTAATACTGCAAAATCATCTTCCAAATAAACTTTAGAATTTAAATAAATAAATCTAAAAACATTGCAAGATGAAAACCGTTGGAAATATCTATGTGTACTCACAATAATGGCTATTCCAAACTCTAGTTATCTTTCTTAAAACACAAGAATAAATTCTCATAAGAAGTTCCTAGACATTAAGACCTTTAAAAAATTCTTTATCGTCCCCGAAATCCTTGTCGTCAACAGTCATTAGAACATAAGGTTCATGGAGATATGAGTCAATTTCAACAAACCTTCTTGACTGATGCCGAACCAGGGCCTTCTGAATTTCAAGAATCCTAAACACAAAAGCCTTTATTTTCTGTATCTCCTTTCTTATTTCCTTCAACTCTTCAAGAACCCCCCAGAGAACTTCTGTTGATTAGAAGGAGTAGCTCTTGGTTTTCTCACATTCCTCCTTTTTCTTTTCAAAGTTGAATGTACAGGAGATTTATATTTTTCCTTCATGATTGATGGCTTAACAATCATATTAACATATTTTCCATCAGAAGACATAATGCTTGGATTCTCCATGCCAGTATGAAATTGTGAAAGGAATTCACAAATCAGACTCAACAAGCAATCTTGTGATAAAAGAGTTTTCAGAGAAGGAAAAAGGAATGTAGGGTTACAGAACCTTTATACACTAAAGGATTCACGTACGCACAACTCTTAACCCCAAAGAAGGCAGAATTGTCGATTTTAACCCTATTTTATTGCTCAAACAGAGTAAAGTCTTTTAAATATCAATTAGATATGAAAAGATGGAAGAATTCAAAAAACGGTGAAAACTCGACCAAACAAAAAAAAACAAAAAAAAAACTTTTTTTTTCCCCCCCTAAAGCCTGAAGTATGCAAACCCTTATCTCTTTTTGAACCAGGCACATGAGACAAGATATACAACCAACACAATTAAGTTGTGATGGGGTGAACAATAATTTGTCCACCATAATCTTCATGCATGGAATTCTTAGAATCCTGTTTCATAGACTGTCTAGACCTCATTTTTTCTCTAGTGGTCTAATTTTTTCTTTGGAAATTAACTTCTTCGGAGAAGAGATGAGATTACATAACTCAGACGACTTCTGAACACGTTTGAGCTTGTTTGCTAATCGATTTGCTCTCCGCTGAAGTTTGCTGACATATCTTATCCTATGTTTGTACTTGAAATATTTGGAGAGTTCATGACCCTTGAGAGTAAAATAAGAACATGTCAATATGGAGGATGGTTCAAACGTTATAGTTGTGCCTGCTGTTAGGCAAACGGTAGAACCTGAAAAATCAGACATAGACTTTCCAGTGAACAATGAGAAATCCATTTTATCCTCCATGGTGGTCGAAGTTTCTCCTGGAAGAATATCGAGATTGATGTACCTATTGCTACAATTATCAAGGTCGATATTTTCACAGAGGAGTGCAACACTAGATTTTTCTTCTTCATTAGAATCATATTGATCAGACATTTCATCAAGAGTTGCAGCAAGACCTTTGTTTCCAGTGTATTTTCTACGGTTTGGGCACTCATTTGAAAAATGGCCAAAACCTTTACACTTGAAGCACTGTGGCATATCATCATCATCAGTATCGTCAGTATCCCTGTTTTAGGAGGAACACGATTATGGGGTTTAACTGATGACTTAGGTTTGTCTCTAGTGAACCGTTTACTTCTCTTCAAAAGAAGATCTCTAAACTGTCTTGTAATCAAAGAGACTGACTTGTCAAGATCTTCATCTGATGAATCAGTCTCAGAAAGATCATATTCAGAGATGCCAACACTTTTACTTTTATCAAGTAATTTAGTGTTCTTTTGTGCTTTGAAAGCAACATCCTTCCCATACTTGGATGTATGCTCATGATCAAAGATCTTTAACTTCCCGACCAGAGTATTTCTGGATAAAGTATTAAGGTTATTTCCTTCAACGATGGCATGTTTCTTAGAATCGTATTTGGCTGGCAACGATCTGAGAATTTTAATCACAATGTCCTTTTCAGGAATAGTCTTACCCAATGCAAAAGATGCATTAACAATTTCATACACTTTGTGATTAAACTCATCAAATGAATCCTCATCAGCCATGCGAAGGTTTTCCCAATCAGAACATAGGTTTTGAAGCCTAGCTTCTTTCTCAGAGGAATTTCCTTCGAATACAGTTTCTAAGATATCACACGCATCTTTAGACTTAGTGCACGTAGTCACATGGTTCTGAAGATCTGGGGTAATGGCATGTATGATAGCATTTAAACCGTCAGAATTTTGCTTTGCAGCGAGAATCTCGTTAGGTTAATATCTACAAATATCCTTAGCAATAGATACACCATCTACTATAACCATTGGAGGATCATAGCCATTAACAACATAAACCCATGTTTGAAAATCACGCGCTTGAAGAAAGGCACGCATAGCAATTTTCCACCATGAGTAATTTGAGCCATTGAAGACTGGTGGTACGTTTATAGAGATAACTCCTCTGTCCATATAGTCAGATCGCTACAAACACAGACTTATGAGGTCCTAAACGTGTTTTCCTGCTCTGATACCAATTGAAAAAGTGAGGGTCTAACAACCACAACCAATATTTCGCTTAGCAATCTGTATGGACAAACTCCAATATACTTTCGAGAGAATCAACTAGACAGTCAGACTCAATCTCAAGAAAAGTATATCTAAGAGTTGTATCTCTGTTTCACAATGTAATCAACAAATCAAACAGATAGAAATCCGCGAGCCTGATTATTATGTGAAACAACTTGAACGGTACCAAAGACCAATGTTCAAGTGTCAATCAATATAATCAACAACCAAAGGTTGGATTCACTAATTGATTGAACTACGCACAACCTGTGATATTTCTATTATATAACAAAATATAATGCGGAAAAGAAATAACACAGACACCAGAAATTTTGTTAACGAGGAAACCGCAAATGCAGAGAAACCCAGGGACCTAGTCCAGATTTGAACACCACACTGTATTAAGACGCTACAGACACTAGCCTACTACCAAGCTAACTTCGGACTGGAATGTAGTTGAGCCCTAATCAATCTCACACTGATCAAGGTACAGTTGCGCTCCTTACGTCTCTGAACCCCATAATCTAGCAATACATAGAAATGTATTTCTTAAAACCCATAAAAATAATAATCAAAAGAAAAACGATCAAACCAAAATCGTCCTCGTCGTTTCTTTTTCTTATACTTCAAAACACCATGCGGCCGCCTCCTTTTCTTCTCTAGTTTGTGTCACCAACCTTCAAAGAAATCTCAGCCGCGCCTCCCCCCCTCTTTTTCTTCGTCTTGGTCTCTATATATAGCTTCTGCGGGAAGTCTAAACAAAACCTAGCAAATTTCCAAGGCCCAGTCCACTCCGGTCCAATACTGGCTCCAGTTTCCAAACTCCAACATCTTCTGTTAACGGCAAACAGCACCAAGCACCACACTAACATCCACCGAGTAGAGCCGGTCCAATCCCTGACTGATTCGTTCTTCCCATTGCCAAGTCCGGCTACTGCCTAACTCCATCTTCGTTTCTAACTGCAACCAGGTCACGACCATAGCTCCTTCTTGTTAACCAGCAGCAACATCTCTTTCCATTCATCCATTCTCATGACTTTCCTAGCTAAGATATAAGTCCCCATACGAACTGACCAAAGATCCATGGAACTAACTTAGAGAATAAATGTCATTGCTCAAATCCATGGCAGCCACACGTTACTGCATTCGATCAAACAACCAATTCTTCCCTTGTTTGAACGACAGCAAATGATCAGGTCTTGATTCTAATGCTCCCATGACACACAACTCAGTCCGTACATGGCTCATATCCTCAATGATACAAACTCAGCATACTCGAGGCTAACTTTTGTTTGCTGCCAATTCTTTCTTCATCAAATCAATACCTGCAATGGACCCATTTCAGTTCTCGGCATCAAGACCACTACCGGACCACCTACAACTCTCGATCAACCAACACAGCCATTATCTGACCATCCAAGCAACACCGACTGCCAGCTCTCCAACTATTGCTGCTTTTCAGTTCAACTGCAAAACATCACCGGCTTCTTCGAAACTCAGGTCAGTAACGAGACCAACAATAGCTACAGCACTACCTTGTTCTCTAACCAACTGCCGTTAACATTCCTTTCAACTGACTATTCCAAGTCACCAGCACTAATCGAGTTCAAAGCCAAAACAAACCATTGCCCCTTCAAACACGTACAGCACTACTACTGCAACCAAATATATCAGCCACCAGAAATCCATCACCGGCTTGTGAACATAAATCCATCACTACCATTCAATCAGTTGTGTCAACGGTAGCAAGACACGGCCACCACCACCAGCAGATTCAACTCATCCTCATGCACCTCCAATCAACGCCTGCAAACCCCAGTTCATCACCAGCACCAAATCTTCGCAAAGAGCTGCTGCAGCTGTGAATACTTCCATTAACATCAAACCCCATTGATATGTATTTATCCACCGAATCCCATTCCCTTTTTTCGTGAACAGCTCCATTTAGTTTCTTGGATGACAGAACACTCGCAATTCTCATTTAACCTCTGTTGGATATGTGAGTTAAGGATTGATATTCTTATTGTACTACCATGTAGTACATACTCCACTGGACCATGTGTCACTCAAATGAGTTGGAGAGTAGTAGGCCTTGGGTGCACGATACTTCCCCATCCTAGTGTTTTACACGTATGGATCTCAGAAAAAAAACATAATTCTTTCTTTGTTTCCACTTTGCTCCGCTGGTAAGGTGGTGCAACAGCCCACTGACTCATTATCAAGCTTTGACTCCTTGGAGGCCATGGGAAATATTAAATGTTTCGTTGCAAACAACATTTAGCTTTTCATTGAGCCGTTTGTTTCCGGGATGCGCAGATTAGCTTATATTTCCTGCAAATGATTTAAAACAATCTTATTAGTGAAATAGCGAAGCCTAGCTAATGTAATTATGGGTATAATTGTGTCGCACTCACGTGCTTATCAGTTTATCAATTGGTGCCTGTTCACCTTGATTTATCAAAAGACGGAACAAAATTCATAGGTATTTGTATGGGAGACAGATTTATCTATTCCAATAGACTTTTCTGTGTGAGACAGATTTGTTTATCAAGTCTTCGACTTTGGGTCGTAGCAACTCTTGGTTGTGGGTGAGATCAGCTAAAGGAATCAAGTGCGTAGTATCCTGCTGGGATCAGATACGTAAGGAACGCAGCTGTACCTTGAATCAGTGTGAGATTTATTAGGGTTCAACTACAGTCCAGTCCGAAGTTCATTGGTAGTAGGCTAGTGTCTGTAGCGGATTAATACAGTGTGGTGTTCAAAGCTGGACTAGGTCCCGGGTTTTTTTTGCATTTGCGGTTTTTCTCGTTAACAAAATTCTGGTGTTTGTGTTATTTCTTTTCCGTATTATATTTAGTTATATAATTGAAATATCACAGGTTGTGCGTTGTATTGATCAATTAGGAAATCCAACCTTTGGTTGTTGATTGAAATTGATTGATCCTTGAACATTGGTCTTTGGTACCGTTCAAGTTACTTCTCTTATATTCAATCGGGCTCGCAAATTCCTATTTGCTGATTGCAGATTGAATTGAGAGATAGAGATATAAACTCCTGTATATACTTTTCTCTAGATTGAGTTTGACTGTCTAGTTGATTCTCTGGAAAGTATATTGGAGTAAGTCCTCTCAGACTGCCAAACGAATTGTTGGGTGTGGTTGTTAGACCCCCGCATTTTCAATTGGTATCAGAGCAGTCAAACACATTAAAGACCTTATAAGTCTGTGTTTGTAGCGATCTGATATGGACAGAAGTGTTATCTCTATAAAAGTACCACCAGTCTTCGATGGCTCAAATAACTTATGGTGAAAAATTGTTATGCGTGCCTTTCTTCAAGCACGTGATTTTCAATCATGGGTTTATGTAGTTAATGGCTATGATGCTCTCGTTGTTGCAGTAGGAGATGCGACCGTTCTAAAGGATATTGGTGCATATGACGTTGCTGAGATTCTTGCTGTAAAGCGAAATTCCGACGGTTTGAATACAATCATTCATGCCATTACCCCAGATCTTCATCACCATGTGACTACGTGCACTCGGTCTAAAGATGCTTGGGATATCTTAGAAACCGTATTTGAATGGAATACCAGTGAAAAGGAAGCCAGGCTTCAAAACCTAAATTCTGATTGGGAAAACCTTCGTATGGCAGATGAAGATTCATTTGATGAGTTTAATCACAAAGTGTCTGAAATTGTTAATGCATCTTTTGCATTGGGTAAGACTATTCCTGAAAAGGACATTGTGATGAAAATTCTCAGATCGCTGCCATCTAGATACGACTCTAAGAAGCATGCCATCGTTGAGGGAAATAACCTTGATGCTTTCCCCATAAATACGTTGGTTGGGAAATTAAAGATCTTTGATCATGAGCATACATCCGAATCCGGAAAGGATGTTGCTTTCAAAGCACAAAAGAACACTAAATTACTTGACAAAAGTAAAAGTGTTTGCATCTCTGAAGATGATCTTTCTGAGGATGATTCATCAGATAAAGATCTTGACAAGTCAGTCTCTTTGATCACAAGACAGTTTAGAGATCTTCTATTGAAGATAAGTAAACGGTTCTCCAGAGATAAACCTAAGTCATCAGTTAAACCTCACAATCATGTTACTCCTAAAAACAGGGATGTTCACGAGACTGATGACGATGATATGCCACAGTGCTTTCAGTGTAAAGGTTTTGGTCATTCTGCAAATGAGTGTCCGAACCGCAGAAAATACACTGGGAACAAAGGTCTTGCTGCAACTCTTGATGAAATGTCTGATCACTATGATTCTAATGAAGACGAAAAATCAAGTGTTGCGCTTCTTTGTGAAAATATTGATTTTTATAATTGTAGCAATACATACATCAATCTTGATATTCTTTCAGAAGAAAACTCAACCAGTCTGGAAGAAAAGGTTTACCTTTTTGTTGGAAACACTCTGTCAAATTTTTCAGGTTCCACTATGTGTCTAGCATCTTGCACATCTCGGGCGTCTGAATCATATTCCAGGTTGACATGCTCTTATTGTTCACTCAAAGGTCATGAACTTTCAAAGTGTTTCAAGTACAAGCACAAATTAAGGTATGTCAACAAACTTCAACGAAGAGTGAATCAATTAGCAAACAAGCTCAAACTTGTTCAAAAAACCTCTGAGGTATGTAAGATTTTATCTTCTTCGAAGAAGTTAGTTTCCAAGGATAAGACAAGACCACTAGAGAAGAAAGTATGGTCTAAACATTATGAGAGACAGGGGTCTATGAATTCCTTTCAAAAAGGTTATGGTGGACAGATTGTTGTTCATCGCAGCACAACTTGATAGTGTTGTTTGGTGCATCTTGTCTCATGTGCCTGAACAAAAGAGACAAGATTGAGCACACCTCAGGCTTTAGGAAAAGAGAAATGTTTCTTTTAAGTGTTTTTCTTTCTTAGCTTTGTTGTGTTTTGCAAGTTTGGAATTCTCCCATATCTAATTGATATTGGAAAGGACTTCCCTGGTCAATTAATAAAAGATGGTTATTCTCGACAATTCTACCCTTCTTAGGGTTGTGAATTGTGCGTGCACAAACCTGTGTTTATAGGCTTCGTAACCCTGCATTCCTTTTTCCTTCTCTGAAACTCTTTAGATCTTAAGACTGCTTGTTGAGTTTAGATTGTGAATTCCTCTCACAAACCCGTACGCATATGGATACTCCAAGCATCATGTCTTCTGATGGAAAAGATGTCAATATGATTGTTAAGCCATCAATCATGAAGGAAAAAGAAAGATCTCCGTTACCTCCAACTTTGAAAAGAAAATGAAGGAATATGAGGAAGCCAAGAGTTGTTCCTTCAAACTCTCAGAAGTTTTTTGGTGTTCTTGAAGAGTTGAAGGAAACAAGGAAGGATATTCAACAAATAAAGGCTTTTGTTATGAGAACTCTTGAAATTCAGAAGGCCCTGGTTCGACATCATCAGCCTAGAAGGTTTGTTGGAATTGACTCCTTTCTTCACGAACCATATGTTCCCATGGCTGTTGACGACAAGGAGTTCGGGGAAAATAAAGAATTTTTCAGAGGTCTCAATGTCTTGGAAACTTCTTATGAGAATTTTATTCTTGTGTTTTTAAGAAGGATAACTAGGGTTTGGAATAGCCATTATTGTGAGTACACATAGCTATGTCCAACGTTTTCATCTTCAATGTTTTTAGATTTATTTACTTAAATTCTAAGTTATTTGGAAGATGATTTTTGCAGTATTAATCATTATGGTTTCATATATTGCAAATTGTTATGGGATATGTTGTTTACGTCCGTGAACCTTAACTGTCCCACACTTGTTCAAAAGTTATCTCTATTATGTCGGTATGAAAGTATTGATAAAAGATAGAATGAACTTTTGAATACAAAAGTTAAGCCTTTTATGTCATTATGCAAATATTGATGGAAGAAAGGATGAACTTTTGTTTACAAAGATTAAGTCTATTAAATGTCATTGTGCAAATAGTGATGAAAAATAGAATGAATCTTTGTTTATTCTGCAATATTGGTCCTTCACTGATCCACATCTTTATGCATATACTGTGTTGCTCCGTAAGTTCTCTTATGTTGAGCATGGCCAATTGAATTGATCATTTTTGTGGCTAATTCAATTGTGATTTTTGGATACAAATTCATGTTCTCATGTGATTTGATTATGTCCAAAGAAATCCTTCTTTTCTCGTAAAAGTAAGGTCGCTATTGTTGTTCTTTCGAGAATGACATTTTATGAGGGAGAGTTCTTTTTGAACTTGTGCTTAATTTCCAAATCTTTGTGGGGAGTGCGGCTGTGGAATATTATAGGGGTTATCTTGTATCTTTATAAACTCCTTGATGAATGCATTTAGCTTCGGATATATGATTGCATCTAAATAAGTTGGTATGTTATTCTCTTTTGGTCATGAAGTATCTCTATGAAAATTTCATGAGGATCCCACTAGTTTTCGTACCTTTGCCAATTTATATTGACAAAAAGAGGGAGAATTAATGTGTATTTTCATACTACAAATACATATGGTTTACGGATCATTATGTAAGGGGGAGTGGTTTTCATGTCGAGATGAAGTATTGACTAAGGGGGGGTGATACATATCACCATAGTATTGTTGTCAAAGTTGTGATACAATTGAACTTTGATTTTGTGTAATGATACTATGACACTGTATAACAATGATTGAGAGCATTTGTTTTCTCATTGTTATCTCTACGGATCTTCAACAACTATGATGCTGAGTTGAACACATTTAGAGTCATGGAGTACTTAGAAGTGACGAAGATTTCGAGCCGTGTTGAAGATGCCAAGGAGATCAAGCATTTGGATGAGAAGCTACAAAGTTTTATTTATTTTGTAATCCATATGTATTGATAGTTTTGTCACTAAAATTGACAAAGGGGGAGATTGTTTGAGCACTGCTCGGTCGAACTCGCATGTGTTGCTATCTAAAGCATGTTTGTCAATGTTAGTGATCAAAACTATAAGTCTTGATTTGTAGTCTACTTATAGATGTCTCGAACTAGGACATAGATTGTGTAGTTGAGCCTTAGACTTCACGGCGTTCATCATTTGAAGACGAAGAACTACTAAGGAGATCTTGTGGAACTTCATCAACAAAAGGTATGTGGAGACTGAAACTCATCTATCACTTGGAAAGTCTATTTCTACTCTATCACCTATATTGAGACATAAGTCGTGTTACGATATAGTTTTCTTTTATACACATTTGAGATTTCGAGCTGAGTTTAACTCGCTTACATATGTCTCGGAATATGTGTTTGCAAGCTTTCGCTTCGACCAAGTTCATCTTATATTCTTAACGCCAGTCAAAATATGATCATGTGAAAATTGCCGAGTAACATCTTACATGGTTTGTGTGATACAATCATTTGGTGTAGACTTGGAATGTTTCGTTATGATTATTTCAATAACTTGAAAATTGCTTTGATGCTAATAGTGTGTGAAAATGGCTATTGTCATCCTCTAAGAAAGTTTCAATGATTGAAATAAGAGTTTAGAACACTTAACCATTATTGGATATGACATGTTGTGTACTCTTGCACATATGTAATCTATGTCCGGGAACCATAGTATGCGTACCCGTATGTGTACCTGTTGGCTTGAGAAATCCGGGAACCTAAGTATGCCCACCCGTTTGCGTACTGGCGTAAGGTTCATGTCCGAATATTTCTGCTGGGTTTGGAAGTACGCATAACCGTTTGCATACTGCGAAACCCAATCTTGGTCCGGGTATTTCAAGTATGCGTACCCGTTTTCATACTTGAAGGTTAAAGTTTTAAAATCGGTTGTGTTCATGAACTTAAACATTTATAAAATAAGGAATGCAATCTTTGCAAACCGTGGCTATAATGTTCATGAATTGATTCGAGTGAATCAAACCGATTTTGCTTCAATTGTGTTCTTGTATACTTCTATGAGAATATAGCAATTGAACAACTCTTTAACTAGTTTCATTTGAGTCATTTGAACTAGTTATGGTTAAGATGAACAAGGTTGATATGAGAGTGTTCATATGGCTAACCTCGGTTAACTATTATTGAGCCAACATGGTGTACACGTTTAGGTACGGTTACATAAACCTAAATGAGGGTACATTTCATTTGTGTGTAACATGCTAAGTTCAATCTAACGGTTGAAATATATTAGCTTGGTTGAATCAGGTTTTTCATCTAACGGTGAATATTGAATGCTTTGTTACCAAGGTAACTTAGATTGCAAACCCTGATTTGAAAACTATATAAAGGAGAACTCTAGCAATTGGGAAACCTAATCCCCACACTTCTATGTGTTACTAGTTGCATAGCTAGAGTCAATTCTCCTTTAACCTTAGGTTTCTCACGAGACCCTGTAGGTTAACGACTTAAAAACTTCATTGGGATTGTGAAGCCAGACCTAACTATTTTCTCTATAGTTGCGTGATCTGATCTTGCTGTTTCTATCGTGTGTGAGTGCAATCGTAAGATTGGCTTGAGATTTATATCTCCGATAGGAAAGATAGAAAAGTAATCACAAACACCTTCGTCTCATCGTTTGTGATTCCACAATATCTTGTTTCGTTAATCGATTAAGATTATTGTGAGATGATTGATAATACTAGGTTGTTCTTCGGGAATATAAGACCGGTTTATCAATTGGTTCCTGTTCACCTTGATTTATCAAAAGACGAAACAAAACTCATAGGTATTTCTCTGGGAAACATATTTATCTATTCCAATAGAGTTTTCTGTGTGAGACATATTTGTTTATCAAGTCTTCGACTTTGGGTCGTAGCAACTCTTATTTGTTTATCAAGTGCGTAGTATCCTGCTGGTATCAGAGACGTAAGGAACGCAACCTTGAATCAGTGTAAGATTGATTAGGGTTAAACTACAGTCCAGTACGAAGTTCATTGGTAGTAGGCTAGTGTCTGTAGCAGCTTAATACAGTGTGGTGTTTAAAGCTGGACTAGGTCCCAGGGTTTTTCTGCATTTGCGGTTTTACTCGTTAACAAAATTCTGGTGTCTGTGTTATTTCTTTTCTGCATTATATTTTGTTATATAATTGAAACATCAAAGGTTGTGCGTTGTATCGATCAATTAGGAAATCCAACCTTTGGTTGTTGATTGAAATTGATTGATCCTTGAACATTGGTCATTGGTACCGTTCAAGTTACTTCTCTTATATTCAATTGGGATCGCAAATTCCTATTTGCTGATTTAAGATTGAATTGAGAGATATAGATATAAACTCCTGTATATACTTTTCTCTAGATTGAGTCTGACTGTCTAGTTGATTCTCTAGAAAGTATATTGGAGTAAGTCCTCTCAGATTTCCAAACGAATTGTTGGGTGTGGTTGTTAGACCCCCCGCATTTTCACTTATTATATAAATGTATTAGTTCATGAACAAACCGATTTTAGAACATAATCTACTTAAGTATGCAAACGGGTATGCATACGTAAGTAGCCGGACTGAGTTTGGTTACGCCAGTGCGCGTACGAGTACGCATACCACTTACACTTCAAAACTCCAACAGAAATTCACGGGACTTGGACTTCCGTCAGCACGCGTACGGGTACACATACTTAGTTCCCGTACTTTCAACAACCAACCATTACGCGTACGGGTACGCATACCATGGTTCCCGGTTTTTGACTTTACACAAATGTGATTACACACTATGTTTATATCCAATCATAATTACATGTTGAAAAGACGAGGGTACCCAAATATACCTTAATCTAAAACTTTTCCACCTATAAGTCCTGTTACCGAAAGTGATTGTCTATGGACTGAGTCGAGACAATACAACGAATCGGTATTCACACTTTTTGTGATCGTCTATGGATACGAGATCGAGACAATACAACAATCAAAGTGTGATTACTTGATAATAGGTTCGGACTTAACCAAACTCTATAGGATCACTATCAAGTAATACAGAATTAACGTTTGTGTATTTTACTTCTAATTATAATAAAAAAAATTATAATTGCGGAATAGAAAAGTAAAAGACACAGCAAGATTTTTTTAACGAGGAAACCGCAAATGCAGGAAAAACCCCGGGACCTAATCCAGAATTGAATACTCTCATAATTAAGCCGCTATACAAAATCTAAACCAACTTCGTATAGTTGAGACCAAGCAACTAAACCTATAGTTCACCTAGTTTCTTCAGTATCCCTGCACTTCCGACATTCGATAAGTGCACGCACTGGAACAATTCCTTTGGTTCGTATTCCAAACAGTAAAGGAATAACAAATCTGTTCGGTAACAACTCAATTCAATCTCAGTGATATGAGTTTGACAAAGGCTCTTCTGTTTACTCCAATAAACTCCTTTGTCGGGTTCTAGATCTATCTATTCAACAACTACCAAAGTAGCCGTGTTTAGACTAAGCAATCAACCAATATAAAGTCTATCAAGATACTATATAGTAATGCCGATCTACGCAACTAATCAATCAAATCTATCAAAGATAAACCGATTATAGTTGGATCCCAGCCGATCAAGTTTTGTGCACACCAAAGATTATGAAACCAATAAGAAATCTTCTTTTTCTTCAAATCTTTTTAGATCTTCAATAAACACCTGCACACCAAAACTTGAATCTCTTGTGATCAATCACGCACAGAACGGAGTCTGTTAACAATGGATTATCACAAGACGTATTTAGATCTACAAACAGTTCTAAAGATCCCGTCGACACTTCGATCTAGTTTGAGTGAATCTTATATCAGAAGAGAAGATTCTCAAGAATAAACAAACTAGGTGCAATCAAAGTTCAACAACCGTTAGTCAATCAAATCAATCGAAAAATAATAACACTGCAATTATCTAGTTTCCCACCAACGGTACTCGTAGAGCTTCTTGATCCCAAAGAAGTCTTTAAACGAGCGGTCGTAAGAGATTTCGCCTAATTAGGTTACTTTCCTCTCTGAATAGATGGCTCCACCAGTAACAACACAACAAGGTAGTTTTGTTGGCTCTTAGGATTAGTTTGCTCGAAATGCAAACTTAGGTATTTATAGACCAAGGATGTTTGGACACCAATGAATTTCCAAAACCGAATATTCTCAAGATATGCAATAAATGCCCAAATCGGTTTTCATAATTCCTGGAAATGCTTTGTCTAATATCTTCCGAAATCTCACTAGAAAATCTCCAATTAGTAAATGCACATTACCAATTTTTATTTTCCAGAGATATGCATTTAATTGTTGGTAATTAAAAGCATATAAAATTAATAACCTTAATTAAAAGATTCTTAATTTATTTCGGTCAGGGATCTCCTTGAGTTATTAAGGAATATCTTTGAACAATAAAAGATAAGAATTACTGAACATGTTCAAAGTATGTCGACATCTTTTTCTTTGTAAATCCTTTTTCATATTTACAATCTTTGAACCGATTTACCACACTTCCAAACGAGTTTAGAATTGGTTCATCTGATTTCCAAGAACTATGTGATTGATCAAATATCAAATCAACAATCATGGGTTTACGGTTCTATCAAACACAAGGATCGGTTCTACCTCCATATGGTTACTGAGACCGGTTACATCGGTTACCAGGATCGGTTACATCAATTACCAGGACCGGTTACCGTATACTCATGGTATTACTTGTGATCGGTCACACCAGTTACTAGGATCGGTTACACCAATTACTAGGACCGGTTACACCAATTACAAGGATCGATTACACAACTCTTTTGTGATCGGTCACACCAATTACTAGGATCGGTTACACCAATTACTAGGATTGGTCACACCAATTACAAATATCGATCATACCATCTTAGGTGATTACTTAGGATCAGTTGCACTAATAAAATTCATACCAATACATAAGTCAGGCACTGTGAATAGTTTTACCAAGATACATAACAGATTATGATCGGTTCTACTAATCCACACATATTGGTAATCCAAAGATATGAAATGAATAACAATACCAATATGCCTAGCGACTTCCTTTCGATTCACAAAACAAGTTTATGAATGTACTTCCTTTAAACAAATGCAAGCATTGTTTCCTATGATGAAATCTTCACTTTTACCCATACACATAATCACAATAGCATTCATACGATTATGTCGATGTCTTATATACGAAGTTCAAAAGATAAGCGTTATACTTCATATTATAATTCCTTAATACTATGTCTAACTAGAGTATAGTCATTCACAGCTTCGCAGTTATGTTTTCAATATAGCACGACTTGAAAGATACATTAGGAATGAAACAGTTCAAGTAAAAATATTACTAACCTCAAGAGGAAGGATGATGTCGTCAATGTAGCTCTTTACTTCGTCACATTCTTCGAGTAATACTTATATGTCTCATATCCTAGTCTTTCTAGTTTAACCTATACGAAGTTGACTCTAGTACATAATCAAGCGACTCTTTAAATGAGTTTTGATTCACTAAAATATGACAACCAAACTTGACATACCAACGCTTGGTGGGTTCAACCGAGCAATACTCTAACATATGTTCTAAACCCTCATTTCAATCATTGAAACATTCTTGGAAGACGACAATAACTGTCTCACACAAACTATTAGCTTCAAAGCAATTTTCAAGTGATCGAATGATCAATACGAAACATTCCGAGTCTACATCAAATGACTGTCTGACACAAATCATGTAAGATGTTACAAGACGATTTTCACATGATCATCTTTTGACTTTCGTCAAGAATAAAAGATGAACTTGGTTAAAGCGAAAGCTTACCAACACATATTTCGAGAAACAGATAAGCGAGATAAACTCGGCTCGAAATACTAAATGTGTATAATTGAAGTCTATATAGCAATACGACTTTTTGTCTCAAATAGGAGATATAGTAGATAGACTTTTGAGTGATAGATGAGTTCAAGTCTCCACATACCTTTTGTTGATGAAGTTCCACAAGTTCCCTTGAGTAGTTCTTCGTCTTCATTCGATGAACACTGTGAAGTCTAAAGCTCAACTACACTTACTATCCTAATCCGAGACTTAGCTATAAGTAGACTAGAAATCAAGACTTACAGTTTTGGCAACTAAACTTGATAAACAAGCTTGAGATAGCAACGCTTGCGAGTTTGACCGAGCAGTGCTCTAACAAGAAGCTAGAGCTAGTCACCACTCAATCCATTAGGATCAGAGTATTTTTTATTTTTATTTTTGCTGTAAACTCATGTGTGACGAGCCTTTTGTAATTTGATTTATTACTTATAGATTTCTCCGTTATATAAAAAAAATTTAAGCATGCTACTTCATAATCATAAACATGATAAGTAAGTACATTGATACAATAATTTAGATAATTAGGATTTTATTAAGTAGCATATTTCGTTGCCTAAATTTGTTTTCCTTTTTTAATATAAGAAAATCATTGAACATAAATGGGGTATAAACTT
This sequence comes from Papaver atlanticum, assembly GCA_023531105.1. Taxonomy (NCBI): domain Eukaryota; kingdom Viridiplantae; phylum Streptophyta; class Magnoliopsida; order Ranunculales; family Papaveraceae; genus Papaver; species Papaver atlanticum. The sequence goes on along the minus strand of JAJJMB010005364.1, from coordinate 1,831,396 downwards.
TTGTATTGTATATCAATAGAAAAAACCTCAAACCAAACAACTACTCATACCAACCTATCTAGAAAACTGCAATGCACAAACTTGTGCACTGGATCTACTATTCATCTTTAATGCTCGTGGGGGGTAATTTGTGTAATTTCCACGTATTCATGATATACAGTGTCTGCGGTAGAGCCAGAAAGTTTTGGCAAGGGAGACAAGTATATATAGGATGAAGGATAACATCGTCGCATTGTATTGCGGCCTAAGACCGCAACAAAATTTTTAAACGTTTTCCCCACCAAGTAATGTTTTATGGTACTAAATTGATAAGAATCAATAGTATGCATACCGCACAAAATGAGAGACTCCCACTCGTGTTGTTGTTCATGTTCTCTACTTTGAACAAATTAGAGGAGTTAATGGTAATGTAGATACCAAAAATCTACTATGCCACATGGCACAAGAATAAATAGGGAGTAACTTAATATTCAACTACGGCGTACACTATATCTCTTTTTAAGCTGCTTAGTCATTAAGTTATCTCTGTCCATGCTTGGCGCACTACTAAAGGTGGAAGCAACTTAGTACGTTATAACGGAGTACATCGCAAGGTCCGAAACACTTCCAAGATTGCTTAATTATTAAGCAATAAGCAGTATAGTATAGGCACGTGGGTGTGTTTGTTTGTGAGAGGCGGCTGAGCAGTTTACACAACATTAAATGTGAAGGCGTGTGCTCTTCAACCACGTGGGCTCGGAATACGTGGCACCCTCGGGATAAGTAGGTGAACGGCTAATGAAGGTATCATATTGACCAATGACCATCATATCTCGATGGAACAGAAGACAACAAAGATGTCCCAAACATAGAAGGATCTATAAATACTCATCCTTCTCTTGAGAGAAGGGGGACTTTTGGGTTGGAGAGAATTAAGGAGGTGACTCTCTCTCTATGCTCTCTCTACACTTTTACAAGAGCTTCATTCTCCCTTTGATGGAGTTGCTCTATCCTTATGTAACAAGATCAATTATAAACTTAGCATCTTTACCCGTGGACGTAGGTTAGAATTAACCGAAGCGAGTTATATCTTGTGTGATTTATTAACTTTGTTCCACTTATTATTATTTACTTGCACACTATTCTGTCTGTTATATTGAGCTATCTGTTCATCAAAGATATCTCTTTATTTAGCTTATTTGCTTACTTGCCTTTGTATTTCATACATTTCTTTGTTTTCTTAGCATCTGTTCTTACGAAGTATCTTTACTTACTTAGCATATCATCTCCTCAGCGGATCTCATTTCGAACGTATCTTTATTTATTAGTATCAGCTCAACTGTGGTATCATTGCTAACTTAGTATCTGATCCACTGAGCTGATCTCATAACGTAGGTTATCAGAAAATTAGTAACCACATTAACATAAATATGCTACCAAGTTTCTGTCGTGAAGGTAATTTTCAGAAGGTGTAATATCAGTTAACTATCAACCAGACGAACTAAGGGGGACAAATATTCAATTTGACCAAACTATCTCTACTGATTTTGTGTTTACGGAAAACTAGGCTACTGTACACTGTCCAATATGGAATCAGTTTGGACGGAAAAATCTAACTCAGCCCAGTTTTGGATTAAATTAATTAAATTGTGTTTTCCATTTTACGATGTTAATAAACAACCTAAAAACTCAATACCATCCCTCACTCCAGAATAAAAATAGCACTGGTGGAGCTTACCCTCTCTCCTATTGGTTGGTGAGTGTAACCGCGCGCTCTCATTGGTTCGAAGAAAAACCATTCGTATTCGTCGGATGAAATTTCGTGAGATATGGTGCATTGATCTGACATTGTGCGGTGTAGATTGGGTGGGTGGTTGGGACACACACGACGGACGGCCCTCATTATCTAAAAAATTGCTATATTAATTTCATATATTTATTGTGAAAATCCTGAAAATAAAGAAAACTACTATATTAATTTCAGACATTTATAATTAAAATAAAAAAAAATCAATTCAACATATTTATGGAATAAAATAATAAGATTTATATTTTTTAAATCTTTTATAATTTCATGTATTTATTATAAAAAATATAGAAAGTAAAAACAACTATTATATTAATTTCGTACATTTACGACTTAAATAAAAAAAAATCAATTCATCATATTTATGGAATGAAATAATAAGATTTATATTTATTGAATCATTTATAAGTAATAAAAATCTAGAAATGACAAAGAAAACTACTATATTAATTTCGGAAATTTATGATAAAAATCCAGAAAATAAAAAAAAAATCAGATTCATAATACTATATTAACTTCGGTATTTATGATAAAAATTAAAAATGGCTATATTATATATATATGATAAAAATAAAATAAAAAAATCGGATAGACACGTTTATGGGGTAAAAAAATCATATCTATATTTTTTGGATCTTTTATATAGTAGAAAAATTAGATTTATCTTCATATATTAATTTCTAGATTTCGAGAATTCAGAATTAAAATCCAAAAACATGATTACTTACCTGAACGTAATCGGTTCAAGTTCCATTAATATCGTGAGTTTACAAATGTTGTAGGTGTTATATTTATATTTCCATACGTAGCGACTAAATTCCATAACAGTTCTAATGATTTTTTATCTGATTTACATTTTTGGATCATTTTTAGGATAAAAATACTATGAATTATTATTAAAATCATAATAAAATAATAATGAAATTCGGTAAAATCTATAACCACAAATCATGCATATCTCCGTTCCTAAATATGCTAATATTTTGTTGACTAAAATATTTGAGCAAGCAAATATACTATCCAAATATATAGAAATTATAGATTCTTTTTTCTATTTTTGAACACGTAAATATACGCGTGAAAGAAATGCTTGATTCTTTTTCTATATTCCAAAAATATAAAGATATAAAGTATTTAAACAAGTAAATACACGTGTGAAAAAAGAATCAATATTTTTTTGTGGAAAAACACCGTAAATATCTACCCAAAAATATAAAGATTATTTCCTTAATAACATTATCATTATTCAGACATTGATTAAGTATTATTTCCAAAATATTTTTTCTTTTTAAATGGAATTTGTGGGTATATAAACCATTCGAACAAAATCCAAACCCCTAATTTTCCACTTTGCTTTTTTCTTCTAGGGTTCTTTGGTTCATATTTATTTATTTTGTTGCCTTTTTTTATTTTTTTTGCAATTTATGTTTTGTTGGCTATCGATGGTTTTGTTATCTGATATGATTTGTTGTTTGTTTTGCAGATGCCATCAATTGGCACTAATAGCTGCAGCAATGGCAATGTGAGCAGATGATTACTAATTTTGTTCAGGATTAATAACATAAAGAACCTAGATGAAGGTATATTTAAATCTCTAGATGAAATAATTTGCATGATCTTCGTTGTTTTTTTTAAGCCCATGTTGTGTTCTACAAAAACATGCCCAAAGCTATATTTTATTCTCCTGCATTTAGTTTGTCCTCTTCTGTTCTAGAGGTCTGATGTTAAATATGACCTTGATCAGGAGTAAGCTGAATTTAGATAGCCAAAGCTGCCAAACACGCTCGATGGAGGAAGTTGTTAATGAGAACGAGAGACAAAAGGTAAACAACTATTATTTATATATATAATAATAATAAAATAATACTACAAATGTATTATTATGATTTATGTTTTCAATGTTACTACTTTAAAAAATAAAATGGTACACCCTTTTTGAATGTATAATAAGTCTTCACACGTTATGGTTATTTTTTTCATGTCCACATAAAAAATTAAATACATCGTACTTAATGTACAGTAAACCCACACACATTATGATTTTATTGTATACGTGATTAAATACATTGTTTGTACTGCCTTAAAATTTCTGGATGTGGTGATAATATTGCATGATTAGATTCTTACATAGTGTGTTCATGTCTGTGTTGTACATGTAGGCAAGGGATTGTCTTGCCGATCCACAAAGTCACCATATATAGTACTGAACTCAATATTCAACCTATTGATCCTCATTCAATTTTTTTGGCTACATTACGGCTTCCAGTTGGAACTTCCAGCAAGTGTAATGTTCCTTAGTGATTGAGGTAGATGTATGTCTTTTAGAAATATTACTGTCAAGAATGATTACTATCTATTGGAATTGGACGTATCTCTTTCTCAAATAATTCGGGAAATATATCTGGATATGTTAGAAGGAAAAAGAGATGTTGATACAAAGTCTAATGAATATCCGTTTCGAACATTTTTTGTTAATTTTGTAGGTAGTTTTACACAGGGGTGGGGTGCTCCAGCACTCCGAAGGAAAAGTTTACATTGACGTTTCCACAGTAGATCCTGAATCCAAACCCACTACTTTCGGTTAGAATCTTGGTAGTGTTTGTTTTACTCAGAGATTTGTTCTCTCGGAAAGGATGTTAGGCACTAGACAATGTTTCTATGTATGAATCTCTTCTCCACCACTTAAATTATCTCTTAATTAGATGTATTTCGTTTAGTAAATCTAATTGTGATCATTTTTGTTTATGTATATATTTGATTTATGTTTTTTGGCTTTTTGTTTTTTCATTTGCATTTAAAGATTATTCAAATATGATTGTTATATATTTACTTTACACTCTCATACCAAGTTATTTTGTCTTTCAGGTATGGAAAGGCAGTTCTAATTAATTAGATCGTGCTCTCGACAAATGAGGCTGTGAAAATACACAAAACGAGTTTTGTAGGTGATTGTTTCCCATATAGGTGTTTTTATTACAACAATTTAACAATTAACATTATGCAAATGAATACTAATTAGGATTTCTTTGTTGATGTGCTTTCTCATTCTATGTTGATTCAAATCAGTCTAGATAAATACTTCTCTGCTAATTGTTAAAGCAATGGTTTTGATTATTGTTGAGATTTCATATTTATGGCAGAACCTGTAGCGGAATTGCAGGACTATTTGGCGGGCATTTATTTATGAGAAAGTCAACTAGAACGAAAAGCGTTTTATGAATATTACTACAGGAAATCCAAGGTAAATAATGGTCTTACTATATGTCGTTAAATTTTACTGAGACCTTTGAATAAATTTTTTCTATGTGAGTGAAGATTGTACTGCGATATTTTCATCTCAATCTTTATTGAGCAGTTCTTACAAATACCAAGTTGTTAGTACTTTCATGGAGTGCTTTGGAAAGATCTGCACTATTCTATACCTGCCGATTTTAAGTAGTTCTTACAAATACCAAGCTGATAGTACTTGCATGGAGTGCTTTGGAAAGATCTGCACTATTCTATACCTGCCGATTTTTACTTGCAATTGATTCTACATACACTATTCTCAATCATTGTATACAATTAGCTCCGGTATTGCTAAAAGCTATTAAAATGAAACATTTCCTTTGTGTTGATGCTACTTAATTCTTTGACTATATGCTAATTTATTTACCACCTAGAAAATTAGGTCTGATGATATGGTTTTGATGGGGAAGGATGATCTTTTTTGGAGTCAGGGAAATTTTCAAAAAGATGCGAAGATTCACTTGCTGATGCTTATTATCTTGATGCAGTTGGACCTTTATGCTCATGCTACTAACTAAAAGGTTTTTAAGGTGCTGGAGTTTAAGGTATTGTAGAGGTACATGCTCTGAGGTTAATACTACGTTTGAATTATATCCTTTTGGTTTATACGCACTGAATGTATATTTTCTTTTGGTTTATATCCTTTTCTTTTTCGTGTGGTGTCTAATGAACGATGTAAAGAAGATTGATGATAGTACCAAGCAAGAGATGGAAGACGAAATGTGTACTCTGGATAAGGAGAATTGTACAGCAAGACATGCACTTGGGATGAAGTCGATAAAAAAGAGGTTCAATCAGACGAGGTCAGGAATACTGGATCATTTGCTCGGTCTAATTTTTGTAGTTATTTAGTCGTAGTGTGATCAATTGCATAGTCATGGGATAGTCCATCCACTGTAACCTTACAAATCGCAACACCACAGACCTATGGTGAAGTCTCTTACTAATTCTTTTTGATAGATAATTATGCATCCATGCATGGTCTGAGTTGTTTGTTTTTCTGTAGCAGAGATGGAGTAATTGGTAAAATGACATGTGGCTGGTAATGAATAACCATGACTTAAGCCTGAACGTTAAGCATGCGTGTATAGTGGACGTTTTTGATCTTGCAACATGACAAATCGTTGTTTTTCCATTGTATCAGGGCATAAAATAAGAATTTTTACTTTACTTTTCGTAAAAGATATGAATACCAGCTGTTTGAAACATTGCACCTTGAAATCACCGGCTGTTTGGAATCATATCAATCGATTATGAACTGACATCTCCGTCCATGACTATAAATTCTTTATTTTAAGCCAGCTAATTTTGGTAAATTTCCAATTTGTTTTAGGTTTCAGTCATTTGAAAGAAACTCAATATTTGATGAATTGCTTAAAAAAGAATAGTTCTTCAATGTTCGTTTAAAAGCATACAGAATATTGTACATATAGAAAGCCTTATCAAATCTGATAAAAAAATATTCAATTTGATACGGTACTTGATCAATCACACGCACGAAATATAGGTTTGTTATCGAAGGTCTATTAGATGATTGTTAATCTTAAAATGCAATTTTTGCTGAAGAACTTGATTTTCATTGCATCATATTGGAAAGAATGAATTCCCTTTGTATCCTTTCTTGAATCTTAATAATACTCTTTAGGTGTTTGGATTGGATATGCTGAAAATATATATTCATTTGTTAACGTTAACTGTTGATATTCATTTTGAGTTTGCTTGAGTTGGCCTCTAGTAATTGTGTCAAAAAGACTATGCAGCTTACTTCTTCTTTTTTTGTACTAATTCACTTCAAAATTCAATGGCGTTTGATGTGCAACGTGCACCAATTCTAGGTGTCCATTTGATTGACGAAACCCCAAAGGAATCAGATCAATTAAGTCGTATAGTATTTGTAAGTCTCATCAATCATCAGATTTTAAAACTTTAAAAATTCAATTTTGCTCAATTGTTTTTTACAAGATGGCTTTCAGAGGACTCATCAGTGTTTTAGTCAAAATAAATAAATAAATGGTCAAACGTCTAACAAAAAAAAAAATGGTTCAGACGGAGGGAAAACAAATTTTGGTTAACTCATCTACCAAGACAAATTTTAGTTGATGATTTGATATTATTGAAGGTCGTATACGGTTTCATACTTTGTTGATCTATGTTTACAAAACAGGATGTAATAAAAGATTTTTCTGAGTTTATTTTTTCTGTCTCTAAATCACCATGGAGGAAGCAGCAAGTTCATTTAGTGATGAGAACTACTCTGGAATGGAGAATTAGATTTCTGAAGGAAGTACTGAGAGGTATGAAATGTGATTTTAGAGACAAGATTACATCTTCTTTGAGGGGAAGCACTTTATATGTTTTCCACTATATAGTTGGCAATCTACTTTATTTTAGTATCGTGTCTTTAATATCAGATATTGACACAACTATATAGTGAGTGGAGGCAGGAGGAGCAGTGGATACGACCGCTTAATTTTTCATTTAACTAGAGTGAGTTGGAGGCAGGAGGAGCAGTGGATATGTAAGACCCACCGATTTTCACGGGCTTAACTGAAACCCATTTGTGTACCTTTAACAATTTCGGGTGCCTTACCGGCGGATTATAGTTTCTAATAGGTGGTTTGTCTTAATCTAAACCACTGGTGCCTTAATAGGCCTAGTGCATGATTCACACATGTCACGCTTTTGGAAAATAATATAAAAATGAAGGGGCAGAGTTCAGATTTTGGGATCTCTTATTTGTTTTCCCTTACTCCCTTTCTCGGTGCGCCTGAAAATTTTGGTATGGTTAAAATTATGCATGCATCAACCTAGTGGAGATTAGAGTAAGTGAAGTTGTGGATTCGGTTAATGTTGTCCGATTCCGCAAGCAGAGTAGGTCGAGCTAGCAAAAGGTTAATTTAAAGAAGAAGATGGAAGATATTGTGGATGCATCTCATTCCCTCTTGACATGGTTGTCTTTCTTTCAAACTTTACGATAGCTTTCAAAAATAAAAAGGGGTTTAGAGTTGGAGAATGATGGGGTGGCTATTTTTGTTGTACCCTTGTTGCTGAAGGTGAAATTGAGGTAGGGGATACTTTACCCATGTTTTATTTTGGTTGTAATTCATAAATATTTGTGTTTGATGATTGATTCACAAAATTTTAATGTTTGGGTTGTTAGTAGATTAGTTCATTATATGGGTTTTTATTATGCATCCTGAATTCATGCTTTACTAGTGTGATTTGTTAAAATCACAGCTTGAATTGAATATGTTGAGAATTAACAAACTAGGGTTCATGTTGGGAAGTTTAAGATTTATGGTTCATGTTTTCTCTAAATAGAAATTTGTTGATGATGATATTAAACCTTTGTGGAAGGTGATCCATGAAGTTCATGTGTGAGTTTGTGTCTGTGAGGATGAAGATGGTCAAAACTTGAATAAATTATATATTGAATTTCTGGTTTTTCCTATGGATATAACATGTTTGAAAGAATGCCTTAAAGAACCTTTAATATGACTGCACGGACAGCCTTTTTAGAGGCCAGTTTCGGAGCATTTTCATGGGGATTCAGCTAATGGTTTCTTCACAAAAATTGTTTGTCTTAGTGTCACCTGTAAGATGTCAAAAGGGCATGGCATTTGGATATGTAGTTTAGAAGTTACAGCTCAAATTGAACAGGCAGTTGCGACTGATTTCCCTGAAGGACAGCACGTGATAGAGTTTTGTGGGTTGGTTTGGGAGTAGTTGGACTGCGAATTAGTCCTGGGAGTCTTCTAAGGAGTTGTAGAGGGACATCTCTAGTTTCCAACTAGATATTGTTTGCTTATTTTCATCGAATAGTGAAGCCTGTAGAGAATTTTTATTATGTGCAGTCAAAGCTGAAAATCTTAAAATTTGCAATTTCTGTCATCGTTTGTTTATGACTGTTTAAGCGACCATTTGACTTATTTGTTTTGTCTATAGCTTATATGTGAAGAGAGACATGGTGTGGTTTCTAGTGAGATGATTTATGCTTTCATTTCGAATTTTGATGAAGTCTCTATAAGAATTGTAGGCAGTCATTAACACGGACTTAAACTAAGCCTACTGTATTGCCCAATCCAGTAAATGATGAATTGATGACTTAACATATATAGTATGTGAGGTATGAAAGATGTAGCATCTAGCTTGCACACACAGTAGGTGAAACATGTAGTATTTGTTTGAGCCTAATGGTGTCCGAAATCGGTGAGTCTGTACTTACTATGTCTTAAAATAAGATAATTGGGTTACCTACTTGTTGCTTATGGGTATGCATGTAAGTTAAGCTTATTTCCTTTGATATAAAATATCATTTATCATTTTACTGATATATTTATCTCGACGAGTGTATCTCTATATTAAATGCTTGAACTACGTTATTTGGACTAACTAGTCCATGGTACTGATTCCTATTTCTAAAATGGCTGGGTTAATGCCTATATACTTAGTTTGGACTTTAAGTGTATATATCCATCATTTATTATGGTTGATACTTGAGTCCAATGATAGTTTTACTTGGAAACTTAGTCTATAGGATGAATCCTTAGCACAAATCCCGAATCTGATTTTCTGACATTTAGAAGTTAGAACATATGAACTGTTGGTACCCTAAAATGAAATCTAGCCGTTAGAATTATGTGATTTTTGGATATGTTAATCTTCAATATGTCAGGAAGACTCGACCAAAATTTCAGGATGATCGGTCTTGAGAAAGTGGCAGAAAATGTTGCATTACATGGAACCATAATACAGAATTTGTACAACGCTGCAGGGGTTTTGAGATTAAAATGAGGTATCTAGACTACTTGAATTTCTCTGAGTTTTTTTGGTATGAGGAACCCATATTTGTGATGTTTAATCTTTAAATATTTCAAAGCAAATGGATTATGATATGTAAGTAGAGGATTTTGTACAGCCTTGCCGATAGGAATTCAGTTTCATTTGAACATATGAAACCAGTTGAAACTTAAAATCCAACTGTTACTTCCCCTTTAAGAATTATGCACAATATTTTTGGTATAGACATGAATATGTAGTGAAAATCTCATTATGATTCGATTAATGAATCATTATTTCCTGGTCTATGGTTGAAGTAAAAGTTATGAACCATAAAAACTGATTCCATTAATTTATTAGGTCCTGATTGTTATGGGAATGATCTCATCTTGCTTGGAAATTGGCAGTGCTCCATATTGGACCTATGGGTAGTTCTCGTTTCATATTTGTTCATTTTATAAACATAATATGGACTAACCTCTTGATCATTACAATAACTCAATGTGTGGTTCACTTGCTCAATCCACCCACAATACGTTAGACTTGCTGTTGTATATCTTTTGTGTTTCCCACTTATAGTAGGGATTGTGGATTCGGTTTCATTTTGGTGGGTTTCATTGGCTAGACCAATTTACTAGATATGCTTACACTCTTGGCTAATGGTGATGTAGTTCCCTATCTCTGGTTTGGAGTTCAGGGAGTTACTTGTCTACTTTAGGGGTCTGTGACTTACTCTAGATTGATGATCTCGTTTGATAGCAGTGCAAAGAATATCAACAAGTACTTACAAGGTTGTTCATATCATCTGAAAGTCTTGGTTACTGCTTTGCAGTTCATACCATCTATTCAGAGATGATTGCAATCTTGGGAAGTATATATCATTGGCAACTGGCCAATGATGGCTGGTAACCAGAACTATCTTAATTTTGGCAACTGGCCGTCTGTGAATTTTGGGCAATTGGCCCTGTTAATTTTGGCAACTGGCCGTCTGTGAATTTTGGGCAATTGGCCCTGTTGATTTTGGCAACTGGCCGTCTGTGAATTCTTGGCAATTGGCCCTGTTGATCTTGGCAACCGGCCATCCTTTTTTGGCAACTGGCCATTCCTCTCTATTGGCAATTGGCCAATGGTGACTAGTATTCGAGAGATACAATGTATCATCACAGTATAAAGATTGGATCATCACAGTATAAAGATTGGAATTAGATTCGGCGACCCTTGTGCTTGTCGGATTTTCTAAGTATTATGGTATGGGACATGCTCAGAGAATCCGAAAAATTTAGAAGTCCGGTTTCTCGAGTGGCGTACCAGAGAGTCGGAGCTTGCCTGGCGGGTTGTAACCCGATCCGTTGGGAGCAAAAATTCTCTGATCCGTCACAGGATACGACCGCTTAATTTTTAACGCAAGTATTTGGTTTTTCATCTAACATGGAGTTCAAGCTTGAGGAACAGTGGAGTTCTTCGCCACGAGATTCTTAACACAAATATATGATTTCAGAAGAAAGATATGCGATTACATTTTCTTAATTACATCATCTTCAACGGGAAGCACTTCATATGTTTTGCACTATTTAGAGTTGGCAATATATTTTATATTAATATCATATTGTTTCGTGTCTCTAATATCAGATATCAAGACAACTATATAGCGAGTGTGATTTATTATGTAGATACATCCAGGAAGAGCACTTGAGTTGGCCGCTTGATTCGTATTGCTTGGTTAGATCATCTTCGACGGGAAGCACTTCATATGCTTAGAACTATTTATGGCAATCTATTTTATATTAATATCCTATTTTGTTTTGTGTCTCTATTATCAATATCATAATAATTATAAAGTGAACGTGAATTAATTACAAGGAGCTGGAGCCTAGAAAAGCACTTGAGTTGGCCGCTTGATTCTTAACACAAGTATATAATTTCTTAGGAAATATATATTAATGCATTTCCTTGATTACATCATCTTAGACGGGAAGCACTTCATAAGTTTTTTTTAGTGTCTCTAATATCAAACGTTGATATTCCAATATAGTGACAGTGAATATACATGTAAACTATTTGGATTTCAAATTTCAAATAAGTATTGTTTTAAAAAATTAAACAACCGTTAAAAGATGTATTTAAATTGCAGCATAACCAAGTGGAAGAAAAAAAATGATCTTCAGGATTATACTCCAGGAAAGGAACTTTGTCTATTAAATTCTATGTGCTCATGAAATTTTGATTACGATCGTGATCTAAAAAAAGCATATCTACATGACAAAAACAAAGAAAAAGGTACCTATTAGCACTACCTTTCATTAACAATATTGTAAGTAGTAAGTTAGATGACCCATACCCTGATGTAAAAGATAAACTTAAATACATGTATGATATAAACACACACGAAGAGCGAAGTACATCTATTGCTAACAAAGAACAACTCAAGAAACCATTTAAGAAACATCTCAAGAAAAAGCATAATACCACAGATAGCGACGATGAACATGATGGTGAATTGGGCGAAAGGGATCATGAGATATCACCATCAGTCCAAATAGATGAACATTGCAATGAAGTGTTTAAACTATTTTAGTATGTGAGGTTTCAATCAGGATTGATGCTTTGTTATTTAGAGTTTAAACTATTTTAGTTTTCAGATTATTTAGATTTATTTATTTTAGTTTATTTGTATAATTGATTACTGTTTTATTAAATTGCTTGAAATTAGTTTTCAAAACCATGTGAGATCTTTAGAGCATCTCCAATAGCAGGTCATAAAAATCCTACGTGGACGTCATATTTAGACCTCCATTTGTTGGGGTTTTCATGTGTAGGCCTAATTAAGACCCTTTTCCTAAAACTCATCTCCAATAGTCAAGGTTGTACCATGCATTTTTAGATTTAGATAAATATAAAAATAATTTTTTTAGCATGATTTTGTATTAAATGTTAATTTTTTTTAATAAAATTGATGACATGGAATTAGTTAGGGTCATTTCGGAGATGTAATTAAGACTTTCTCTAACACCTTCTTATTTAGTAAATCATCCCTCCTAATTTGTAGGACCTAACTTGGAAATGCATATATACTAAATGAGAGTCTAAAATCTTATTTGTTATTCAAAAATAATAATTTCACCCTTTATTGGAGATGCTCTTAAGTAAATTTGATTATTAGAAAATTTGAATTACATAGTTTTAATTATTTATTATTTATTTGTTTGATAGTAATTACATAATATCTTATTAAAACTCTCATTGGGACGGGGGCAAAGCCCCGCCTCAGTGGACATTAACCAACAGTGTAAAAAAATTCTACAATCCCGGTGCGTAGCGCGGGTTTCAAACTAGTGTTAAGAACAAGTGAACAACGGTTCATCTCAAGGTCGACCAAACAAATATAGACGAAAATGCAAAGTCATCCCAAACACATCCTAATCCTATGGTTATCCGCAAGGTCACCTCCAACACATCCTATAGTTATTATCTAGTAAGACTAATTGCACATAGACGGAGAAATAACCCAAATTCTTTGGTCGATAAAAAGAGTCTAGTCAAAATCATGGTCTTATTGTTGATCAAAAGCTTCCGGTCAAAAATCTTGGTCGCATATTGCAAAGCTAATCTTGGTCTAGAGATCATCAAAAGGCTTCATCTCTTTTCAGTTCACTTACTACTATGGGTCAGTCACTTTGTTCTGCCCACAAAACAATTGGTTTCTGAGCAAACCACCGTGGCGTTAGTTAGGAGTTCACTTCAGCAGCATCCTACACATTAACTACACAACAAACCGTGTGCCCGAAGTTTAAAAACAAAAACAAGAGGCCGTCGCCCATTGACTCTCTTTCCTCCACACTTATAAATATTCATCCTTTCTCTATCTTTCTTCCCGTCTTCTCAACATACATTCTTCCAACTCTTCTAAAGTCGTCTATCTTCTATTTCTTCTTCATCCATCAAAAAAATAATAATAATGTCCGGAATCCAAACTCTTCCGATGAAATCTTCATTTCAATTTTCTCCAGAGTGTTACTTATCAACTAAAACCCCAAATAACAACAATTGCCATAGTTCAATATCTTTTCCAACTAGAAACTCTTTAAACAAATTCACAATTAAATCTTCTGTTTTCTCAGAAACTCTTCCAAGAACCAATAGAAGATCATCATCGGCGCCGTCGAGTCTGTATGATATTCTTAGAGTGAAAGAAAACGCATCAGCAGTTGAAATTAAGACAGCTTACCGAAACTTAGCAAAGAGAGTTCATCCAGATGTAGCCACTTCTGAATCCGATAGCCGTGATTTCATGCAGATTCACAAAGCTTATACTACTTTATCTGATCCTACGGCGAGAGCTAATTATGACCTCTCTATTGCACGTAGCTCCGTTCGATATGGCTACGGTATCGGAATGACAAATCAATCTTCACCGTCGGATTTTATGGTTGTGGGCCAGATGAGAAGGTGGGAGACAGATCAATGCTGGTAGATAAGCTAGGTTTTAGGTAGGCCATATAGGTGGGGGTGCCTTGGTTTTTCACAAATGATCGACGTGGGTGTCTTTCATTGGTGCCTCCCAGTTTTACTGATTTTTTTAATTTATTTTTTTGGATGACATGGAAATGACACTATCCTGTATCCTTTGGTTTACTGGGTTACTAACACCTAATTAGGAGAGAGGGTTAGGTCTGATTCAAAAGCTGAGATGAAGCTGAAAAAGAATGATTGAATGATGAGCAAAATGGAACGCGATCATTTGTAAATGAATGGAAAATATTTGTAATAATCTGTGAATTGGCTCTGAAATATTACTTTTTATTAGCATCCGCTATATTAGAGGACTCTATCCTTGTCATTTTTTTTGGTAAAAATTTCTATGGAACCCAAATTTATTACATTTTTTTCATAAATTCATCATTAAAATAATATATATGTAACCAAACAATGAGATCAACGGTCAAAATTAATAGTTTTGGATTAGATTTATATTTTCACATTTTAGATGGACTAATTTAACCTTAATTAGTTATCTATTATTAACAAAAATATTTCTAATTAAATTCCGTTGATAATGGTTAATTAGTTAGTAATGGGCGTAAATATAGTTAAATTCTATTTACGGTCAATCAATTTCATACCTTAAATTCCGGCGAACAAACTGATACCTTAAATTCCGGCGACAATAGTTATTTGTTTCTTCTTCTTTTTCTTCTCGTTTGTTAACAATAAAAATAAAATCATGGATTCTTTTTTTGTTAGATCTTGTTTCTAGTATTCATGGAGTCATAACAAGTTTGTCGAGATTCAATAATATTCCGATTTTAGTGATCTTTTAGAAAGAAAGTGGATCTTAATTGTGTAGTCATAGTTTCCTTAATCTACAATACACAGTAGCTCTTTTGTCATGGTTTTTCCTAATTTAAACAATATGTGAACTTAAGTGGTATCTTTGAAGTTGTTTAATGTGATCAACTTCAAGGATACTAGCTACCCAGCACTTAACTTTGTTATTTGATTCTTTTTGATCTGTTTTTTACTGTGGATTTCATCTATCTATCTGTTTTTTTTTTGTTTTTTTTTTAAATCTTTTCATTTTTTGTGATTCTTTAGTCTTAGTTAAGCATTGCCCAGCAAATCTATACGTGTTATTTGCATTAGATTTTTTCATTTTTTTCCTAGTTTGTAGGTTTGGCTTGAAAATGATTTGATCTAAATCCATAAGAAAAGGTGTTGGTTTAAAATTTTGAGTAAAATTTGTTTTTCACCCTAATGTCATGTGAAAAAAATGTATTTCACCCTTTTATGTTTTTTTTTAAAGGTTATTTTTTCACTTATTTTAAAGGAAATTTTGGGTTTTCACACTTTGATATTTCTTGTGAAAGTTTTTCTTTTCACTTGGATTTTTGCGTGAAAAGTTCATTTTTCACCACAATTTCTTGACCATTAGGAAATTTTGGATTTTCACACTTGATAATTCTTGTGAAAGTTTTTCTTTTCACTCGAATCTTTGCGTGAAAATTTCATTGTTCACCATAATTTTTTGATCATATAAGTTTTTTTGGCCAAACATTGTGTTTTCACATTTATTTAGAGTGATAATTCGACTTTTTTCAAATTTAAATAATGAACAAGACCAAAAAAATAGTAACAGCAAGAGAGAAGGAAGAGAAAAAAAAACTAATTTTTTGAGTAGAAAAATAATAGGCGTGTAAAAGAAAGCAAAATTTTAAAAAGCAAATTATTAGCATATATTTTAAGGATAATTAGCTTTTCACAATTATTCTACCTATTTTCATGGAAATTCACGTTTTTTTTGTTTAAACAAACAAAAAATTTAAAGCCAATTCTTAAGCGATTTATTAGGGATGATTCATATTTATTTTTTTAAGAAAAAATTCACGATCTTTCTAGTTAAAAAATAATTATAATCAATTTCTCTATTTAGGTCCAAGGTTATTTATGTAAACAACTCTCATAATAGTTAGTTATGGGTTTTTAAAATATGTAATCTTAACGGTGGGTTTGTGATAACGAAAAAAAGCAAATTAGGTTAGAAAAATGATTCCTCGTGTTTTTTTTTTTTTTTGCTGCTGCTATTTTTGTACCCTGTAAAAGGAATCCGCATTATAGATGATGCAAAAACAATGCCAACAAAGATTGGAAAACCTGCATTGCCTACAATTCGGTCCGTCAAGATTCTTTTTTCTTCTTCTGTTGTTGTCTATATGTCATTAATTTTTTGAATAAAGTGAAGGTTATGCCGTATGGTTGTATTTTACTGTTCCATTTTGCTTGTACTTTTTAACTTGTTTTGACCAGAGATAGCTTAATTCTTCAACGATATTTCTCTGCGTCGTGCACGTAGTAATGCTGGACAACTACGAATTTCTTGTTTTCTTTCTTGGTTGTGAACATGTTGGGCAGAAGGGGAGAGCGGGACAACACACAGACTTGATCTTTTTTCCTCTTTTTTTTTCCAAGGGTCGATTAGGATTTCAGGCTCCAGAGTATTAAAAAATGAAATATAACCCAACTCAAAAGACAACTAACGATGGAGTATCATTCCTAGCAACTGTTTTGTTTCTTGTACAGAAATGAGTGGCACGAGATAGATTTTCACAAGTGAGGCATCTAAAATGACACTTCTGTGTTGTTTAAAATCGCCTTCAGTAATAGAGATGTAGAAATAAAAGTACTCGTATGCGTATATGAAATATCATTAACACTAATAATCTAGGAAGAAAATTTTGCTTGAGTATTCTTTCTCAAGTATACACATGACCTCAACTGCTAAACTGAACCAAACACACCAACAAGCCCATTCCGATGAAAACGAGAAACATAACAAAAATATCAGTGCAACTAAAACATTAATCCAAAAAGAAAGAAAGAAACGAACCAACTCTTGGCCAAGTTAAACTAACCTACTTTACAGCACCACTAATGAACCCTCATTTTTAGTTCCTATTTTTAGTCTCTTTTCTTCCCTTTTCTCTATACAACCAAAAGTCTCCACTATCTGCACACGATTTATACTGAAATAACATGAATCATTTACAGCTCATTAACATTGAGTTTATAACGTGCATGACAAGACGGATGTTGCTAGCATCTGCTGCAGTTGTGGTAGGTAGGGTGCGGTGGTGGCTTAGTATCTGATAGACCTGCTCAAAAATAGGCCTGACATGCATAGCGATCACTGGATCTGCAGGGTTTACAGCAACAGCTACATCCCTCATCCATGCCACCTTACGGCTTGGCTCCTTGGTGATATCACAGGCCAACTGCTGGAGTAGAGCAAGCAGAACTCCTTGGCTCAGAGGAAGGGGATTCATTGACAAAATACCCTGTAAATCAACCTGGTAAAACCCAAAACAGAAAAAAAAAAAAAAAAAAAAAAAAAAAAAAAATTCAAACAAGTAGAGATTAGTACAATAGTAGGCAGATAAATAGGGCAGAGTGACAGGTTAATCAGCGATGAGTCAAGTAAGGTACGGAAAACAAGAAAACGAAAAATCTTTATGTGAGTGGAATCAACAGGTTAGGATTTTAAACATACCAAAGTTCATTTTTAAGTTAAATCCAATATATGTCAAAAATTGAAACCCACCTGAGAGCATAACCAAGATACAATTGAAACATCACTTCTTTGCAGAGCTCCAGTGAATGCTTCTTCAAACTTTTTATCAGATATCAATCTGGATAGCTCCTTGGTCGGATCCAATTGTGCCTCAACCTGTTGCAGAGGAAACAGAGGCTTGTTGAAAAATATCCATAGCAACTTCATCAAAAATAAATAAATCACCTTTTACAGTTGGAAACCACAGACCATCCATCAAAAGAAAACAAAGTTACACATGAGACAGAGCACATACCATCTCGTGAAGACCAATCATAGGTCCATTGCTTAACTGTGTTACCAAGGGATTCACTGCATTTGAGTTTGCACTTGCAGCAGCAAGAGCCAAAATGTTCCGCTGCCCTTCAGCCAATTCCTTATTAAGGGTTTGAGTCAATGATGTTGCCGAATTAATTGCATCCTGCAAAACCACATTCAATTGAACAGTCCAAAAATTACTACATGACTATAGTACATAAGCAAACCATCATATATACACACATTATATTTGTCGGTAAGATACAATACTACATGAAACTTGAGTATTTAAAGAATAGTCAAAGTCCATGAAAAGCCAAAAAGACCTGCGTTGGAGAAGAAACATACCCTCAACTGAAGTGCTAAAGGAGAATGTGTGGCCTCTAATTGCTGTTGTGCAGCAGACGTATGCTCAGACATCCCTTTTTGAAATGCGGCATCAACTTGCTCAAACATGGCTTTGCATGACATCTCGAACGAAGGAACAACAGAAGCTTCCAAGCTAGACCTTAACGAGTCCTGAATAAAATAACCCAAAAGAAGAATTTATGACAACTGCTTATCTAAATCTACTCGAACAAGATAGATCATCCAAACAGAATTTGCACTCGCCTGAATAACTTGTTTGCCAGAAGTTTGAAACTGTGCTTGAATTTGTTTTGCGACAGTAGCTTCTAGTTTTGTATAAACTGACTTCTCCAACTGATTCACTGCCTTGTCCCCAACCCCTCTCTGCACAGTATGTAGAATAACATTCCAGTAAGAAAGTCATCTAACAGAAAAACATATAGCAAATAAGTGAGCCTAAAGAAGCAAACCTGGAATGACTCCATAATGGCTGACGAAATGGATTTTTCCAAAGCTGGAGTAACTAAACGAGCCAGGGATTGCCCAAAAGAAGCGAGTTCTTTCTTTAACAACTTCTCTAATATGACAGGCAGCTCCTTATTACAGTTTGTAATCACACTTGTTATCTGCTGCATACGTTCTCGTTCTGATTTCTCATTCTTTGCAATCTCTTCTTGAAGCCGTGCCCATACAGCATCAACATTGGCTTTGTTGGTTCTCTCCATTTGTTTGCCTAGAGAGGTTTCTATTCTTTTGCATTCTTTAGTAACCTGGACAGATATCGTTGCCGCCATCTGCTTCTGCATATCTTTTTGCATGGTCATTAACTGCAAGGTAAGGAACAAGATTAATATGAAACCTAGGCCACGCGGAACTTGCGCCACTGGCTACTGATTAACCTACAAATATCCTCATTGCTGAAGCATAAACTCATACCTGATTAAATGACTCCTGAAAAGATACAGTCTGTGCAGTATCCATAGAGGGCACAATCATACTGCTTCCTGGAACATCCAAAGAATCTGCAGAATTAAACGGGCTTGGAGAAGCAGATGATGGACCAGTTACATTAGAGCTCTTCCCCTTCTGTTTCTTCCCTTTTATCGCCAAGGAAGGGGACTGTGGAACTGATGCCAATATGGCCGACTCAGAATCCTTTCGGGACAAAGTTTCTGAAGAGTCTTGGGCATCTTCTTCAGACGGGTTTGCAGGCTGGTCCATTGATTCGGTAACAGCAGCATCTTGCCGAGACTCGTGGTTAAGAGATCCAGTTTCTCTGGCCATATCAACACTAAGATCCGAAGCCTGGGAACAAAAATATTTCTCTTTCCTCTCAGGAGTATAGGATTCCCTCTGATAGTCAGCAATATCACGCTGATTTGATCCATTTTCACCCACAACTTTAACCTCCACCTCGACATTTTCCACATCTTTGCTGACAGCCACATCTTGGATCTTAGCTTCTACTGCTTTTGAATCCTGAGAAAACTGAGAAGTCTCGGAGGATGAAACTGCCCTAGACAATATCTCTGCTGGGGTTATCAGATGAGTAGGGTGCTTGAAAGCAACAGGGGGATTCGGTGCCATAGAAATTTCTGTTTGCGGAACCATGTTTCCACTCTTTCTGGTGCTATCATTTGAGGAAGAAACATCTGCCATGTTTGGAGTAATATCTACTCTCCTGTCAACATAATCAAGTACCGATTGGTCAACACCACGATCACTACGCGGGGAACCTGGCTCAAAGCTGTTTGATGGACTTCTGAAACCAGATAGGTTTCTGGACAACCTTGGACTCAAGGGACGAAGAGGGGATTCAACTCGACCACTATCACCAACTGAAGTTGTTGGCAAAAGAATTTGCTTAGATTCCATACCCGAAGTAACCAATTCGTGCAACCTAGAATCAGAACTTCCAGAAGTTATTGGATATCTAGCTGCTGGTACAGTCTCAGGACTAGTTGATAGTAAAGCAGGATTTGTTGCTGGAGTATTTGTATGTCCACTTCCCTGAGATGCCTCAAAGGTAGCAAGTCCATCTGAATTAGATGCTTCAAATGTTCGAGTAACATTGGAGTCTGTCTTCTCTAATCCCATATTCTCCATCGGTGGTGGTAAGCATTGAGACAGCTCCAAAGCATATTGTTGGATAGCCTGTGTTTGAACACAGTACACTTGAACCGCATGGTCCCCATCAGGTAAGGTGTCACTTGTTCCAGTAAGACTCAGTATTGGCATTGTCACAGTAAACTCTGCTATGTAATCCATGCGAGTTGCTGCTGGATAAGGACCATATTCAACATGCACAGCATATATCGCATTTTTTTTCGCATTTGCAAGTAAAATAAGCCCTGCACGGGGCAATGCTATAACTTGATTGAAAAATGCATCATCAACTCGGGGTTCAGCCGAACTCCTCAAATCCAGAGTCTGGGTACATTGCCACGACTCGGCATCACTAGGAAGCAGCCAGCCTTCATCACTTGCTGAGGACCACATTTTAACTTCCCGATTAAGTGGCCCCTGCAAAAATAACGCATAATAGTTAATTTACTTCAGACCATTTCTGTTTTGCATATAATCACCATAGAGAAAAACGCTTGAAGATAGTTACTGCACTGTTACATTTTCAGTACTAGCAGAACACATACCGCTGTGATAAGAATAATGTGATCTGGACGGTGAGGTGAGGTCAAGAAAGTAACCGAATTAACGGGTTGACCATCATGAGGCTTAAATACGGCAAGGGGTGATGGCTTACGATCTTCCCATATTTTTACCTGTAATCAAGTTAAATGGTTAGACCATAAGAAAAGAAAGCCTAAGAAGAACAATCAAGAATATTAGTTAAAAACACATACCATGCCATCTGTTGATGCTGAAGCTAGACGAGTTGTCATCCACTGACACATTGATAAGTCAGTTACTTCAGTTTCATGTTTACCGACCAATTGGACACCATCCAGCAATTTTTCAACAGGACACTTGAGAGGTTCATCTGATGAAATTGTTTGACCCTTTCCAACTCTAGTTGTATCTATTTTTAGGATATGCTTACCAATTGCAACAACCAAAACCTCCTGTGAAACAACTCAAACCAATAAATTACCAATACAGCTGGATAAACTATAATATGCAACTTACTCAAAATAGTTGCAATATACACATTTAAAAGATCCCAATTCTTGAAAAGTAAATTTTGAAACACCATTACAGTTTTAGGAATACAAAGTTAGATTCTAAATGCATGACATTACTTGTTTATGGGAGTGCCAGCAAACTCGTGGATGAACTGATTCTCCCTCGCCCGTTATCTGGATGGCTGTCACAATTTTCCATGTTATTTGTGGCTTATTTTCTTCATCAGTACCTTCGTTAATCTTCCATACAAAAACCCTTCCGTCTATGCTTGCACTGTACAAGAAAACATACCAAAAAAAAATCAAGGACACCATATAAGCAAATCAAATCCATATTAAATAATAACATTAAAGAAGGAAGTATTACCTAGCCAAAAGATGCACATCTTCAGCAAAAAAAGCCATGTCCGTCACCCTCTGAAAGGAAAACATTATGTAAGATGATCACTGAATATTGTGCAGAGAAGAATTGATAAGAAACCTTTATGCGTAGCTTTTCCAAGATTGCTATTTATTCCTACTCTAACATGACAATGCTACATTTTCTCTCAAACCAGAAAGGGGAGAGATTGAAGAAACGAAAGACCTAATACGCACAACTAATTATAACTTTCAGCTAACCAATTCAGATGTGTGTACCCGATTAGATTTAGTAGCATGGTAGCTTCAAATCGGTCTGCTGACTCCCGTTTAAAATCAAAAGCAAGAAAATGAAAAAAATTATTATGGACTTTATACGGCTCCGTGGTTTGAATTCCCGCCTTTGTGCGTCATTAGGAATGGTGAACTATGGGCCAACAAATGTATGATGAACGAAAGACCTAATATGCACAACTAATTATAACTTTCAGCTAACCAATTCAGATGTGTGTACCCGATCAGATTTAGTAGCATGGTTTTTAGCTTCAAATCGGTCTGCTGACTCTCGTTTAAAATCAAAAGCAAGAAAATGAAAAAAATTATTATGGACTTTATACGGCTCTGTGGTTTGAATTCCCGCCTTTGTGCGTCATTAGGAATGGTGAACTATGGGCCAACAAATGTATGATGAGTTCTGTTCTAATCAGTAGATTATCTCAGAAATCATTAAGCAGTTTAATGCAACCACAATGATCCAATTCAATAATAACAAAAATTCTTTAAGCAGTTTGACGCATTTTGTGTTCTGTTCTAATCAACGGATTATCTCAGAATTCATTAAGCAGTTGAATGTATGTTGAGTTCTGTTTTAATCACTGGATTATCTCAAGCAGTTCAATCAACCGATTCAACAGTAAACCGAATTAAAAAATAGCAAGCAAGACATGTAAAACATTTTGAATAATTCAATGAGACATACAGTGACACGATGAGTTAAATGAACCACTTGCGTCTACAGTTATCAATCTATTTAAAACAGATTACTACGACATAAACTAAGGTTTCGCTTAGCCTTATGAAGAACACAACTAACCTGCGTGTGTCCACGAAGCAAAGCTCTTGAAGCAGTATTTATGTTGAGAACCCGAATATTCCCCATCTTTAATCCATAACATATATATGTCCTGCTAACCGCAATCTGTCGACCCACAACAAGCCCGGGATCTGAACCATACTTGGTAATAGGTGTGACTTCAAGCTGGGGTTGTACCTCACCAGGAAACCTAACACTAACATCATAAACAACATGATCCCCAATCAAATGCCTCCCTTTGGGAGGTTTCCTACTAGGCAATCTTGCAGGAGAGGATGGCGAGATGGCCATGTTAACAGGTGTTGCAGACGGAATAATAGGTTGATTCAAAGGCATCATATATTCAGAAGTTACTGATGATGATGGTGATGGTACTGAAGAAGGTGGTGGAGGAATTGAAGTTGAAGACGGCAATTCAACATTCGAAGCCGGATTTGAACCTAACAAAGACATTATTCTCGCACTAGAGTTGGGGTTTGGATTGGAAACATGAGGAGATTGTAATGGAGGTGGAGGTGGTACAGAATAAGAAATAGGTCTTTGATGGTGAACGTTGGCCATCATTTGTTGTTGTTGGTCTTGCGGGTAAGGATAGTATTGCTGCTGCTGTTGCTGCAGTTGATGATGGAATGGTGAAGTTTGAGGAGGGTATGCGAAAGTAGGTGGAGGATAAGAAGCTGGTGGCGGTGCAGGATAAGAAGATTGTTGTGGGTATGGTAATGGTGGATTTTGATTATTAGGGTTCGGTGATGAACCTGAAGGGTTTTTGAATAACTTCTGCATATCTAATGGTATACCAACTTGATTTTGATTCCCACCAGAAGCCATAACAAATCGAATATATAGTAAATCTAGAAATATAGAGTTAAATCTCTATATACCCAAGATTTGATTTGCAACAACAAGTAAAAGAGAGAAGAGGAAAGAAGCTTACGAGATCGATATGTGAGGGTTTGAGCAGAAAAGAGGGATCTGATTGATGAATTCGAAGCATCCACCAAAAACCCTAATTACTCTTCTCTCTATCAACTGGAACAAGCAGCACTAGAGAGAAAGTATTATTATTTTGTTATGGAAAAATAAAGGAGAGAGAGAAAATGGATCATACTTTTATCATTAAAAAAAACAAATCGTTAACTGGCCCAGTCTAAATATTTTTGCCCATTTGCCCATATTTTCTTACTTTAACCCTTGCGGTTAAAACTTGGAGTAACTATTGAACAGGGATAGTCTGCTTCTCCGGTCTATAGGTACTACTAGAGTATCAAGTTCATATTTTGAGATGACCAGAGCTTGCTTGACATCGTCGCCGAACGGCAATGGAGAAAATTTCAGTGCCATCGACCAAACTAGATCACTTTAGCTACATGCACTAAACTAGATCAGAACAGCAATCAACCACAGCAGCATACTGTACTGTTCGAATCCGTTATCCCTGTATATGCCTCATACTAGTTTTGTTGCCCATGGTATTTGGAAACAGATGGTCGGTCCCTGTGTAGTGGGTTGCATTCAATTATTAAAATTCACTGTGTTTCCCGGTTGCAAAGTACTCTGACTTTGAGATATTTTCAAGTACTTGTAATTTTTCCTACAAGTAGATAGATGGCGAGTTTAAGTTAATTAATGATGTGAGGAAGATGTGGATCTAATACAAAAATGCATACAATAATAATAAGATTAGATCGGGTTAACAAATAAAAAAGTTAATGTACAACGTATTTGACATTGCATTTTATTAGAGAAAGGCAAATACAATGTTACTTTAATCTTCTTAGCCTTTTCACATGATCACAGCAAAAGTGTTTGATCGATTTAAAAGGATAAGTGATTATCAATTTAAAAGGATAATAATTAGATGAAGACCCGGAAGAGAAGAAAAAAAATTGCTTCTCTGGAATGAAAAATTTAAAACAAGGGGATAATCTTACATCTGTTACCTCAAATAGAGACTGGTTACCTAATTGTCCTTGCCTTGCTGCTTGTATCGCTAAACTGAAAAGATGGTTGTCATAATTGTATATATGAACATAGGCCCAATCTTCGTGTTAGAAAGGTGATTATTTTTCTTATTAAAATGAGTAAATAGACCACTGGTGAGAAAGATGAATGGCATTGTGTTGGTGTGGAACCAGGGTTCCAAAAATAGTATATACATTTACTGTAGAAGGGGACAAAAAGTTCGGCCTTAATGTGACCAATGTTTATTGTGAAAGGAAAAGGAAAGAATTATATGATACAGATTTCAGAGCTCTTTAAAGTTGGCATGTTCCCGCTTTCTCTTAATTTGGTCTCGGGGGTGATGTGAGATGGACAGGGAAAGAAGCTTTAAGTAAAATTCAGCACATATTACGCTACCTCTCTCAATTTAGTATTCATAGTATTCATAATGATTCGACAATTGCTCCCTGTCCAAACTTCCGTTTGCTCTGTCTTCCTGCACAAACCTTAACCCGTTAAAACCCTGTCAGAAGTAAATGCTAAATAATAATCTTGGTTTCCTTCACACATTTTTTTTCTATCAGTTTTTTCCTTCTTCTGCTAAACAGAGAAGCATGATTTGCCGAGGACATCCCGTTCAAAAAGCCAAGAATGCAGATATTATCAAACTATTATTTACAGCACATTTCCAGCTTTTCTTCACATGAGTATGGAAGGCATGATATGCTAAGGATGTGAAATTAGTACTAGCGCAAATGGCCATCCAGTGAGTGAGTCTCCACATAATAAATGATCTCCTATAGAAATTTGTTTAAGGTCCAGACAAGGGTCATAAATTCAAGAGCTTCTTATTTGATAACCATGCACCTTATACTCTCCATTTTCTTTCACATATTTTCTATAGTAGAATACGAGCGGAAGTAAAAAAAAAAAAAAAAAAAAATTGGATTTGATATCAGAAGCAACTTCGGATTGAGGTGAAAGTTCAAATTAAACATGGAAGACCAATGAGGAGTGTAGCTTACCTTGTATTGTACATCATCGGGTGATGAAATTGCATGGTATGTAATTTCACGAAGTAAAATATGTTCATGTTGTTGGCCGTGTTACCATTGATCGGCCCCGTCCACTAGGAAGAACGCCTGGATGTCCAATATCTGATTCCTCCTCCTCTAACAGCTCTGAGAAGCAATACATTTTGGGTAAATGAGAGGATGAATAGAAAGAGTAAACAAAAACAAAAAATAATTGAAACTAAGGGGAAAAACTGGTGCGGCAAGGATTTAATCAGTTTCAGCTGAGTCTAGATTTGGAGTCTATTGACAATGGCATAAACGCTTCACTTAACGAAATGAATAATTTTTGATTGAGTTACATGCTTAAAGAAAAAATTCCTCCACTGCTGTTAATGCTAAATGTGCTTTCAGCTTATAGTTTTTTTTCAGTCCCACACTCCCACTAGATTTTCTCAACAACCTTCTACTGTTCTGTTCTTAAAGGTGGATCTAGTCACTTTTTACTTGTACAAGTACTCCAAAGTTTGAGCACATCTTTTCAGCTTTAACAACTTGTAAGTTCATCTTTTATTAAAGTTCTGTTCCTCAATATCTCTATGTTAAAATGTGTTTTCATTTCAGCAAAAATGTTTTTCACGTCGCTAAAGCTCCTTTGTCAAAAGATACATTTGTTGACCTAGTTAAATTTTCTGAAAGTACTTTTAGCAACTTTTCCTCATATACAACAATCTACCTAGCCATTATTAGCATGGATTAAAAAAAAATCTGGTTTACATTCCTCATGTTTGTGTCAGTTGGATGAGTTATATTGGATACTAAATGCTTACATTTTGCATAGAAGCAAGGGGGTGGAAAACAAATAACTTACCGAGCTAAGATGCTAATTTCTGAACACTAAATGAACTATCACTATTCAGTAAAGCTACTCTAAATTGCTCAGTTGAGATATATCTTACCAGAGACATCTTTGCCTAACTGAGGCCCAGCAACCCCAATGCACGAAAACAATGAATCCTCATTTATCTTCAACTGATCATATGCTTGGTATATATCCTCAATAGTAGCGGCCTCATAAAGCGAAGGTAGGTCTTTAATGCATGAAATGTCCTGAAAATCATTGGAGCACACAATAATATAACATATCATTCACTCGCCACCCATGAAGAATTTCACAGTCAACGACATCTTCCATTTTTAAGAGGTCGGATCTACCAGTAATTATTTTCTATGTTTCTTTATCATTTTTCATTTGACAAAAAAAAATTCCTAATTATGGTCAAAGCCTATTAAAAAGATTTGAGTACCCTCAAACAACATAACTGAGTTAGGAAAATGTTATAGAGAGCAACTAATATTGAGGTCCAAGGATAAGGTACCTTTCTTGGAACAGAAGATGCCTGCAAGTGAGCTAACAATCCCAGCCAATAAGCATTTTGTTTGGTTTCAGCTTCATGTCTCATCAGAAGTGTCCGCTTCGCCTGCCAGAGATTAACAATTAATGCACCAACGCGTCTACAATAGTAACTTTTACCTATAGCCCTTAACTAACAATAGATCAAATATGAAACTGAATATTGAAATCGAGAAAAGTAACTAACCCTGTCCAGCTCCCTTGGGGCAATCTTGCTGCTCTGCAAACCTCTAAGAACATTCTTACATGCATCAACAGCTTTGTATACCTTCAAGTATAATCCAACCATGAAGAGTAAGGGAAAAGAAATAATAAGCAGTATCAGATCACAGGAATAGACACCATGGCATAAATAAATAATAGGTTGAGGTGCACCTTGCCAGGAGTTGACGTCACTGAAATCACATACCACCCGAGATTCAGCCTATCAAACAGGTTTAACTCAAACGAAACATCGTATGTCAACCCCAAAGAATCCCTCACCGTCGTAAATAACCTGCACCAAGAACCATACTCAGGGTAACAGATAGCCATGGGTTCACACAATCCTATAGAACATCTTCCACCAAAACATTCAGAAAACAAATTGACAATTGCACACTGAGTTCGCTGATTGTTCCAGTTCCAGCCATCTGATAATAATAATAATAATAGAGACCAAGTTCTGAAACTGGAACTACATGTGGCACTCGATATTCTCACAGAACTTAAAAGAGATATTAGCATGATTGTGTTCCAACACTGCAACTTGACATAAAACAGACTAGTGTGACATGAAATGTAAAGAATAACTGCAAGTCTGTAACTGCAGTAACAACTAAGATGAGGTGTAATTATACAGTCGTGGGAAGTGGTACTACTGTGGCCAATTTGAAAATCAGCTGAAGATAAATCAGATCATCTAGTGGCAATTTAGGTGGCATGCAATCAACCTCACTAATTTTTAAATAAACAAATATACCTTGAATTTATTATCTCTGCCAAAAGCCCCAGCGTGATACCAAAGAATAGTGGGTGACTCTGAAGTTTCGATGGAAGACCATTAGCAACTTCCTTCTTCTCCAGAGAGAGGAATTCCTCGGGATGTGACGGTGCAACTGAAAGCAACACTCAATCATTATAACCCTCACATAATAAAATGCCATAGTTTTGAAACTCACAAAAACAACTTGTGACCAAAATTTAAAGAAAAGAGCATCATACATGTTGCACGCCAGTAACTTACTCTCTACTGGTGTGCTATTATCAATAGACTGGAAAAGATCTTGTCCGTCAACAGTAAGTCCCCAGCGGTTTGGTGCAGGGCCAGCAATATACGCGCATGCTCTCTCATCAGTGTCTTTCAAGAATACCTACGAAGAAAATTAATTGAAACGCTAACAAAAGGATATCTAGAAAAATACCATTCAAAGATATGATTCTGATTAATAACACTGCGTTTATTGCAGCATAGGCAGGGAAACAACAGGAGGTAACATAAGTTGAATAGTAACATCAGGAAGAAGCATAAATAGTTAGACAAACTTAAGGAACACATACACTCTTATGATCGCAGGAGCCACATCTTTGAGGTTGATAATACTGAAATCGCCCAAATTATTACATTCTAATGTGGAACTCTTTTGGCTCAATGATCTCTCTAGATCTAACTGATGTGACTATAAATATCTCTATGTGGATTGTGACAAGATCAAAACATGTGAGACTCATAATTGTTTATTACTCCCTCCGTACCACATATATAGGTGGAAAATGCAAAATCTCTTACATTAAGAAACTTCTTTGGTTTCATAAATATTGATTCTCTTTTCCTGTTTTGCCCTTATCCTATTTCCAGTGTTAAAAACATTATCTAAATTGTGGTGATTCCAATGTATATTAAATAAGGGTAATATGTGGAGAAACTCATCTTGAAATTGGAGATCCGCCTATCTAATGGAAAGTAGCTTTTAGGCCATATAGTATAAAACTAATAAAGACATTTAGAACACGTTTGAACTCTAAACTAGCATTTTCAAGTAAAGTTCAGTGAAAGGGGGCATTACAGTTAACCTTACTTACCTTATGTTTCACATATTATGGTTGAAAGGTAAACCAGACACGGCTAGGAGGCATTATAAATAACTACTAGAGTACTAAGTATCTGGTATCCCACATTCCCACTTCACTTAATAGGCATCAGTATGTATATTTATCTTCAGCACAAGATCTATGAAGACCGAGATTCCGGCCAACCAACTATGTGTTCATTCAGACAGTAGACATGATTGATACAAATACATCCAACATCTGCTAGCAGGTTCCTATCTTGATGGAGGAAAAAAGGAAAACTAAGGTAGACCAATACCAACAATATTTCAGAAGAACCCCAGAGAACCAAAATTCATAAATAAAAGTAATAGAGCATAAAGCAATAATATAGCATGCAAGGATTGGTTCCTCACTTGTTGAAACATCAGATCAGATGGAGAACGTCGAAACATGATAGGGTTGAAGCCATCCACTACCCCCTCCCTTCTCGTTACTCCAACAGTCCCCAGATAGTCAAGAATACAAGACTCGATATCATCCTCGGTGAAATCTCCAACAATACTTACCTGCAATGTTTTCACAATCGGAAGGGCAAAGATGAGATAAGGCAGACAAAAGCATAGACAAAGAAAGCAATTATATATATATATATAGACATAGATATATAAAGCACTATGAAAGCATGAAAACTTTTGCAGGTAGAAATGGTCTCACACCTCCATATTATCCCCAAAGAATTGACTCATGACTGCATCTTTGACTGTCTGCAGAGTCAGCTTTTGTAACGATTGGGGTGTCGGCTCAACGAAACGTTCATCTCCGTTCAGCATTGCTAACATAATTTTGTGAGCAGTTGATCTCTCTAAGCTTTTAGGAATGGATCTATAATATGAAAAATATAGCTGTCTTGCTCTATCAAATGCATCCTCCAACCAGACACTATGCTGCATTTCAGAAAATTCCATAAGAATCAGGAAGGTAATGATAATTGTCCTAATAGTAGTATTACTAGTAAAAATAACAATTAGAGTAATTGTTAGTTGGTAACACATCATCGTAAATTGAAGCTCCTTGAAACATTCCAAATTTTAAAACAACTGAAACTTGGAACTACTATAAGTCTGTAGACCAGGAGACAGGAGGAAAGATATTAGAAAATGGTTCTACATATCGTCAATAAATAACTCAGGTACTTCTTGATGATGCAACTAGGAAATTAACACTAGACGACAATGAAATTACTACAGCTTACCTATCATCGGAATGTGACTAGAAATACAACAGAATAAGACAAATAAAAAAATAAAGAATTAGTTAGGGAAGATTGAGATACCTCAAGTACCATATGAAGTAATTGGAATGCCGCACGCATTCCACCATCTCTACGTGTGAATCGAAATTCCATGCAAATAAACTCCTCTGAGGACTCCAACGAGCAATTTATTAGGTGGTTCACACAGAACAGCTCTACCTGGAAAAGGGAGACTAAAAGGTAAAGAATATCTTCGAGAACAAAAATTGAGAAAGTGAGCACCATAAGGACCATCAGATCATCTATGCGGAAGCACGTTAGAACTTGTTATTTCAACGCAATCTCCTTAAAAACTAAAAAACCTATTTTTGCTATTTGGCTACTACAAGGGATCCACTAACAAGCACAGATGATTGGTGTTGAAAATGGCTTAACAGCAGTAGCTAAACGTAGCATGAGCATATTTGTAAGTACAAACAATTTGACAAGTAGCTACGTAGGCTGTCAAATTCAAGGAAAGAGATAACCAAAACTAATTAGAAGAACTTGGTGCAGTCGGTATACTACTGAAAAAAGTTATCTGCGAGATTAGTTCATCAAGACTACCAAGCATCAAAATTATCGCACAACTGTAAAGCATACCTGCTCCCTCGAAAAGTTTCCAACACGACCTCCTTCGCTAAGAGTTCGAACCCCCACAATAACAGCTCCTTTTAAATTGGAATCTTCTTGCGCTCTTCCACCACCAACTATCAGCCGCATGACACCAGCCTTAGACTCATGCTCTGTAATCTGCAATAATTCGAAGAATAGGCCTTCCGTACTATAAGTAAACAAACAGAGAATATAACAACCCTAATGCACCCAAGAGTACCACAAAAACCTATAGGAAGCTTATGGGTCAGGATGTGCCTAGTGAGCAAGTCACGTGAAGGGATGACATATAAGAGGTTATTACCTTATAATTAACAGAAATCCCATTTGAAAGGCGGCATTGTGTAATGCCTGTTTCTTCATCATACACTTTAGTGGTATTAACTCCTTCACTTAATGGGACGAAGGATGGCGCATGTTGTAACCTTAGTTCCTGCAATTGTGATGATGATACCAATTCTTTGGGCACCTCAAGCTGCACATACAAGCAAAACATAGAAAATTCCCTTTCAGAAGAAAATTAAATAAATAAATCAATGTCCCAACTATTAAAATTTTAAAAGCCCCGAGATTTCCAAAATAAAATAGAATATTATTGACGTGTTTGACAACGTGAATATGAATCATAACAGAAGTCCGTCCTGGGCTAAGGAATCTGTAGTTTAAACTATGACAATATGAAGTGGCGCAATCAAGATAAATTCCTGGGTTGAGGAAATCAAAGTTTAAACTTAAAAGAAAGCATACCTCTAGTTCAGCTTCAATGGGTGTCTCCAAACCTTGTTTAATAGCAGTTGTAATTTCTGTAGGTAGAATTTTAAATTCTGCTTCACCAATCCCATCAATATGAATTTTTTTCGGAACACATGCAACAATTGCTGCAGGAAGCGGTGCAGTAGGCTTTCCGAAGTCAGATATAAACTCCAGCACCTCAGCACCAATTGAGTTAACCTGGTAACACAGAACAAAAAAGATATGGAAAACTTAACGATATAATGATGCAGTAAATTGGAATTCTATTTGAGTGTCACTAAGTTAAGGTGTGGTATGTCAACAGAAGCAAGTGTCATAAAAGAGGATCAACAGAACGGTACTTAATTTCAATTTTTCAAAATATATCTAACCAGGTTTCAATTTTAAAGTTATAGGAAACACGAGAAAATCACGGAATAGAAATTACTTCTTCGAGTGTAACAGTTTCAGCAACAGTCACCAAACATTCATGTCCCTGTCTTTGGTCTGTAACGGTATGGCCAAGCGCATCAGTCTCCATGATAGAATCTAGGTGATCTACTGACTGGATATTATCAATCATTGCTGCTGAATGTTCACTATCTTTTATTAGTGCATCCAAGTAACGAGCCAGTTCACCTTTCGTCACTCCAAACTCTTTAAGTCGCCGAACCTGCAGCCAACATAAGAATGTAAGATGCTGAATGTTGATCAGCACATACTTCTTGTAAACTTTTCGACTATTACCAACAAGTAATGGCTGACCTAACAAATCAGTTAGTTGAATTAAAATAAGCTAATTTAGTTCGAGAGTGTAGATGATAAAAAGAAAAGCACCTCGTGGACTGCAACTTTAATCGCACTGTCCCAGTTCTTAGGTTCTGCAGTTACAGTGAGAGTGGTAACAGTACAACCTTCTCTTCCAGAATCACTGTGATCTAATTCAATTGATGTGAAAGGAGGATTTGAACTCTGCACAATTTACAAATCAAAATTAATTCGACACGTGCATATATTTTCCAACAATTAATAGGTCGGTCTAGAGCTTACTGACCAACAAAATACATCGCCAGCACCGACTGGAATTTACACTTGGTCATCTATTCTAGCCAATCTAAGTAAGATATACAAACTAAATTGCTTCACAGAAATCAAAGTCAATTTTGCCCACAGCCCGCACATAATTTCAGCATTCAAATTAATATAATCTACTCTATAATATACAGCTAGAAATCTATAACTGTAGACAACTCATTATAGGTTTTCCTAATTCTATCATTCTTTTTCTAATCTTTTTCCCTTTGTTTTCTTATATGAGATTAATAGGGAGAACTTTGTAATGCCCAATAATTTCGAACTTCATAATACGCTATACCCAAGATATGACCACTAATTAAAGTTGAGACATGTGCAAAATTAAACAAGCTGGGGTATAAACTGTTGATAGTCGATGAAATTTCCTGAACATTTCTATCTGATTCGGGTACTTCATCAGCAAAATGTCTTGTATATATATGCTAAAACTACAAATGCACCTTGTATCTGGTGTTAATCCGGAAATGCAAAGCTGAGAGGAATATTCTCTTCATCAGAACATTTCGCAAATCTCCATATGTTTGAACCTTGCTCACAGGAATCTGTGAAAAAGAAAAACAGTAGATCAGGCAAATAGAACACTTGAAGAGGGTATGAATGTGGAAAAATTAAGATTAATCTGACGAGTTTGGGAAGACTACTAAAAGACAACAAGACCCTTTACCTTGCAGAACATACTGAAAGAGAAGTTCTGCAGCAACTCGTGTTGGAAAATCTCCGGTGGATTAGCATCCATGCCAGCACCAGGAAGAGACCATTCATGCTTGACTGGAGGACGAACAGCATGCCTCTCCTTCTTCAAAGCTTTTGATTGATCCATGGAAAGAGATGACTTTTCATTTGATAAGCTTGCCGCCAGCCCCACTGGAAGTTTTGGAACAAGAAAGCTCGCCATAGCACCGAAAGCACTAGGAGCTGGAGCTGGGGCTGTGTCATTCTCTATACCTGTTCGTCCGAAAACAGCCTGTGTGATACTAGATTTGTAAGTTAATCAGCCCCTTAAATTTCTAAGGTGCATTTAGTAACACTGCTCCTATAAAAATTCACAAGACTCAAAACTCATATGGTGGACATAACAAAGTAATATGTAATGAACAAAGTTTAGGGGAGTGAAGATATACCTCAATCTGATATTCTATCTTGGAAATGTTATCAACATCCCCAACTATATATAAGGTGGCATTTGCAGGGAAGTACCAGCGCTCGTGAAATTTCCTAATTTTATCTGAATCCCACTTCTTAATTTGTTCCTCTAATCCAATTGGAAATCTTTTACTCAACTTATTTTCTGAATGCAAATGCTGAAGCAACTGCAACCAGCCCAACAAAACAAAATAAAAAAAATAAGAGCTTTTTATCCGAAACACTTGTCATTTTACCTCGTAATAGAGAAAAGGGTACTCACCTGACAATCAACACGATACTCTATGGTGTTCATCATCTGCAGTTCTGAAAGTATTGCCAATTTCTCTTTCTCAATCCGACTAGCAAGAAATTGAGGGTGGAAAGCTATCTGCACTCGTGAAAGAAAGGTGGGATTCAATTAGTCACTGCCATGCATTGTTTAACCCTAAGTGGTTACTGTGAAAGGGAGCATCATCAACCCAGAAGCTGACTATTTTTACAACAGAAGCTGATTCATTTAAGTAATCAGCATAGACAAATCCAACAAAAGAAGAGCAATGAACAATATCTAAATTCTACTTCCGGAATCTGTATAATTCAGCGGTTGAAAAATTCATAGGCATACCTCATTTAGAGCATCCAGTACAAATGGAAGTAGATCCCCATCGGAGTCCTAACAAGCAAAGCTTAACATCAATATTTAGAAGCAAATAACTTAAACAGCTCAAGGTAGCTTTTTAGACAATAGATGTACCCAGTTAAGCTTCATGTGCTTCAAAGAATATACATTATGGTACAAGTCCATTTAGAATATAAGCATATAAGTGTGGCATAGTGTCCTTTTATCAAAAACTCACACATGCAAGGATAGATGCATGTGAATGACTAAACTAAGAGATGCTACATAAACCCATCTCGAAGGCACAAAAGCTGAATTCAGTTCTGCAATCCAACACTACAACTAATAAAATCACTACGCTAAAATTAACTTTGATTTATTTTATGTTGGTTCGCAAAGATAGACTAACCAAAGCATGAGCTCAAAAATGACTCTTAACATTATGTAAACTGGCAATCCATTCAGAACCGCAGGTGATGAATACCATAGAGTATCATACTATCATGTTGTTTGCCAGGTGTGTACTTTGTTCTTTACTAGAAGTAATGGGTCAGATAAACTGATTTGCACAATAAGTCTCATCAACATCAAGGCATGTGTATGGAATGTTGACAATGCAACTACCTGGTCCATTCACTAAAGCTATATATCTCAAAAATTACAAACACTCATGTGTAAGGTGTGAGATTAAGGTCCATTTCATAAATAAAATATCTAGATCCCATCAATTGTAGTAAAGAAGATATTTCAGGATTTAACCAAAAATCTAATGATCAAGTGAGGCTGACACTCTCATAGGTGCACCCCCCCAAAAAATGGAGTGAATAATTGTACAATTTAGTATGCTGTAAATGAGTGAAAGGAGAACAAAGTAGGAATTTCTACAACAGAGAAAAGATTAAAAAAAAAAAAGTTTCAGCTTTCATGTGACATGGAACAAAATGTATCAGACCTTTGTACTAGTAGGAGCATGAATATGGAACACTGTATGATGGAAATCTGTGTAAGCATTTGAGCGTGCTCCTGTCCCAAGTAGCTTCTCACGCTTCTTGCTTCCCAGGAACGCCACATGTTCAATCATATGAGCCATTCCTTGCTCATCTTCTTCCTCATCTACGGATCCAACATGGACCTCCATGTGTGCTTCAAATCTGAAACCCAAAATTTTAACTTAAAGATTAAAGCTGAATATACATGTGAATTTATTTAGATAGCAAGTAATATATATAAAGACGACTAAGAAGAAGACCAAAAATCAAGGATCGGACTTGGCGTTGGACTTCTAATCCCCAACAAAGAGATATATCAAAAACTAGTTAGCAAGATCATCAAATGCACTATTTCCACATGAAATTGTAGATGCACCAAATTACATAAAATATCCCGACAAAGTCTCTATATGCCATTCGAAAATTTCCTGCTTTAGCCATGCTCAAGATACAGGTGTTCCATTCAAAAGGCCTCTGACAAGATTAGAGAGCAAACCCATGCTGAAGAATATTTGCCACAACTCTACCTTAGGTAAAGTGAGACTTTACAACCATGCATAACCATCCCCAATCTAGCACATAGACCTAGTAAATGCTCAAATCCAACACACAGGTGTGCAGATTGTTACATTATTTCATTCTGCCAAATTACCTTTCTCCTGGAACCTTGTTTGCCAAAATAATAAAGCGAAGTCCATTTTTCAGTTGCCCCCGGTGTAACTTAGGGTGAGATGGAAGCTGGTATCCCAAAAAACCCTCTAACTCTGCTCTTGCTGCTTCAGGATCCATTAAATCCACCCCTTCTTTATCTACAATGGCGTCTGTCCAAGTTGGGCTGGCAACATGTGGCTCTTCTGGACCCGGGGTTGCATATGGTACATGAGCTGGATTAACCTAAAAGACATTCAAGCTACACCGTTAGCTAAACTAAACTGCATTGGTGTATAAAGTTCCACTAATAATAAGATGCAGTAGAATGGGACAGTTGAAAACTGATATCAGAGTCTAACTTCCTGAAACCCTTCAAACATTCAGCACTGAAAACTGCCCTGGTTTGATATCACAGTCCAACTAGACTGAACATTGAGCATTGAGAACTGCAGAGCTTAGATATCACAGTCTAACTAGAGTGAGCATTTCAAACATCAATCTATACTAACATAATTTTCATACATGGCCTATCGGAGATCATCGAATTGTTAAGTTTATGCAAAACACTGTGAACTACTTGCAAGTAGAATTGTTAAGTTTATGCACCTATACCATGAACGTCAAAACCAGTGAGTATATTTTACTTTTTTGATCAGTAGAAAGAGAAAAACAGACGGTTAACTTGTCTACAACCGAAATGCATAGCACCATTTTCGAGACACAGATCTTCCATTACTTGTGACAACAGAAATAACTGTAACTTACTGATAGTTTGCTTGATGATAACTTTGATAAATGGAAATTCGACTTGTCTTGTAAGATTCTCCCTGGGAATGATTTAGCACTGCACCTATGCCTATGATGGTCCCGGAAACAAGAAATGCATGTTGTTTTTTTCTGTAAGCTTGTTGCACTGACTGGTTCACTGAAAAAGGAATTAAATTGCTTCCATGCATTTTTCCTTTGAGATTGTAACTTTCCACTTCCACCTTCCTGCAGCCACTTCTGGCCAACAAAACTACTGGAAAGGGGGAAAAGGAGAGAAAAAACTTATCATGATCCATAATATACACATATTGAGATGCCCATCAAACTAGTATTATCCAAAATCTGAATAACACACCTATTTAGACAAAACTTTGCCAAGTAATGCTAGTATTACTCCTCAATTTAAAATTAAATCCAAAAAAAAAAATTCCATCTTTTAACTACCTAAATTCCCATACAAATTATACAAATTCTCTAAAACAAGACCTCCCAATTCTCTAAAACAACAAAAAAATTCTCATACAAATTATATTCAAAATTATAAAACCACGAATTAAAAGAAGAAGAAAAAAACGGAAATTCTTATAAAAATCTTCAGCAACTGTTTTAGACAGCTGATTTTTCTATAGATAAGAAAAACACAAGAGCAACGATGTCAAATAAAACAAGTACAGAATCAAATAGAGACCTCATTAAAAACCCTGGAAAAAAAAAAGGAAAAAAAAAAGTATAAAAGGTTTTACCTTCGACGGAGAGATATGGATTGCCCCCGTGGAGTGAAACCAGAAGACCCTCTGGTACTGAAAGAAGTACGAGGAAGAAGAAGATTCGAGCGTCTTCTTGAAGAAGAATCACCTCTAGTTGTAATGGAAGAATAAGATAAGTGAGGGAGAGTCGCCATTAGTGATGACGATGATGCCATATTTCTCTGTGAGAACGAAGGCAGGGAAAAACGCGATGCGATACAAACTACAAAGGTTGAAGCTCAAGGGGATAAGTTAATGTACGCAAACTACTAGCGACCCAAAAAAATCTTGTACCTGCCTCTAACAGAAAACCTAACAATACGGTGGCGGTTGGGTTGTTTCGCAATTGCGGGTAATCTTCGACTGTCCGGGCTTGAGTTTTTTTTCGGGACTGGCCTTGAGTTTTTTTGGATATATATATATATTAAAAAGAAAAGGCTATACCTTTCTCGGCCTTTCGGCTAAGATCAAGTGTAGTATATGTTCTTATCAGTTTAATATCTGATATGCTCACATGATATTTGGGTCCAAGAGCATAGCTCAATGGTAAAGGTTTGTAATAGGTTTGTTTAGCGGCGTTGGGTCTGGTAGTGGGGCCAGTCCAACTGGCTGGGTTCGGGTAGGGGTCTGGATCCGGCTTTCGCGTATCAAAAAAAAAAAAGGCTATTTACAGAGGTAGAAAAACCAAAGTTTCACCGCATACACCAATTCCTCCTTATTCTTTATCTCTTCCTCCATGTACTACCCTATTTCTTTCATTCCATAATTCCCAGCAAATGGCAAACGGCATCAGGTGCCAGACTATCTTTTTCCTTTGTGAAATCCTATCCATCCTCCAAGACTGCATTAATCCCTTAAAGTCATATGGCATTACCCATTTTATGTTAAGCGCTAAGATGAAAACCTCCCATAAATGTGTAGCCCAGCTGCAATGGATGAAAAGGTGCTCTATGTTCTCTATTGCAAAATTACAAAACAAGCATTGATTCGAATGGATATCAACTCCTCTACGCTGCAACATACTTCTTGTTGGGATAGCATTGTGCAAAGAAGCCCAAAACAAAAACAATACTTTTGGTGGCGCAAACTTGTTGTTCAAGATATGATTTTCGTCCCAATCTGGATCAACTTCAGTTAAAGATTTATAAATACCTTTTGCTGAGCAGTCACCCTCTATCACATCCTCCTCTTCATGAACCAGATTCACATTACGAAAATTTAATCTCTAGAAGATCTATTCTCTCCGCAGGGTTTAAGTCTCTTGAAAACTGGAAAATCCATCCACCATTCTTCATCCCTGCCACCGTCTCAAACTTATGTCTGCTCAATTTATAAAGCCTTGGATATTTATCTTTAAATGCCTTCTTCTCGGCCCGCCAATCATGCCAAAAACGAATAGATTTTCCATCTTTAACCTGAATAGAAACAGCACCAAAGAAAACGTCATTAACCTTAAGAATGTCGAACCACAGGCTTCTCCCAACCGAGTATTTAACATGCAATGGAACTACACAGCTCGCATCTGCTTTACTTTTTTTTGCAGACAATACGCCTCCACAACGCATTCTTCTCTTTGCAATACCTCCCGTCCACTTAGCCAATAGCGCCTTATTTAAAAACCTTAAACTTCTTATACCCAAGCCACCTTTTTTCTTAGGTTTACATATCATCTTCCAAGAAATCTATCTCATCTTCGTCTTATCATCATCTTCTCCCCAAAGAAATTTTCTCATTATGGTATTCAATTTCTTCTCCACAGAAGCTGGAAGATAGTGCAGAGACATGAAGTAAACTACTAAACTTTCAAGCGCGCTTCTGATCAAAACTATTCCACCGGCTTTATTCAGGTACTTTCTCTTCCAAGGTGCCAACTTCTTTTGCATTCTTTGAATTTCAATTTCCCGGATCACAGTACTTCTCCTTCCTGCTCCAATAGGCATTCCTAAATATGTTACAGGGAGATATTCAATTTTGCAACCCAATTCAAACGCCAGCTCACTAACCAAACCATCCGCTCCTATACTAGTCATAGAGCTCTTCTCTAGGTTTAGCTTTAGCCCTGTTAGAACCTCACACACCATCAAAATAACAAGAAGTATTCTTACCTCCTCCACTGAGGCATTCAAAAAAATTATAGTGTCATCAGCGAATTATAAGTGCGATATCTTAGTTCTACCCTCCACAACTTGGAAGCCGCTGATTCTGTCTTGAGCAACAGCCTCATTAATTAATTAACATAGAGAGAACCTCTACAACCAGGAAGAATAGAAATGGTGACAATGGGTCACCTTTCCTAATTCCTTTAGAAGGTGTAATCCTGTTTGTTGCTTCCCCATTCACTAGAATCGAAAATTGAGCGCATGTGACACATCACCTCATCCACTGTATCCACTTCTCTCCAAAGTCATTCTTGTTCAAGATAGAAAAAAGGGAAGGCCAACTGACGTTGTCAAACGCCTTCTGCATATCAATTTTACACATAATGCCCGGTTTCTTTTGTCTCAATCTATTGTCAATACATTCATTCGCAATTAAAATACCGTCCAAATCTGCTTATTTTTAACGAAAGCCCCCTGCGAGTTTGAGATCAAACCTGGCATCACCACTTTAAGCCTTTCAGCTAAAAGTTTGGAAACTATCTTTAGAAACTACTTATTAGACTCAACGGACGAAAGTCTTTGAAAGTTGTTGAATCCTCCTTCTTTGGAATGAGCTTCAAGAAGGACATATTTAATCTCCAATCCAGCTTCCCTTTGCAGTAGAATTCATTAATTGCAGCTGTTAGAGCACTGCTCGGTCGAACTCGCAAGCGTTGCTATCTCAAGCTTGTTTGCCAATGTTAGTGATCAAAACTATAAGTCTTGATTTTTAGTCTACTTATAGTGATGTCTCGGACTAGGACAGATTGTATAGTTAAGCATTAGACTTCACGGCGTTCATCAAATTGAAGACGAAGAACTACTAAGGCGAGCTTGTGGAACTTCATCAACAAAAGGTATATGGAGACTAAAACTCATCTATCACTTGGAAAGTCTATTTCTACTCTATCTCCTATATTGAGACAAAGGTCGTTTATGGTTTTCGATTATACACATTTGAGATTTCGAGCTGAGTTTAACTCGCTTACATATTTCTCATAATATGTGTTGGTAAGCTTTCGCTTCAACCAAGTTCATTTTGTATTCTTGACGAAAGTCAAAAGATGATCATGTGAAAAACGTTCATCGATATTTTGCCGGTCTTGTTGAATGATATCAAACACTTCTTTCACTGTTTTTGGATCAGAACGGCTCTGATACCAAATGTACCGTATTCAGTACAATTTGGAATTCAAGAGTCAGAATCAATAAGTCTTGTTCTAATGAACACAACCTTTCTCCTTAACTAAACAATATCTTTTCTTAATTAAGAAGAAGAGAAGGTTCCTACTTCCTACACATTAAATATCAAATGATTAACCTAACTCTAACCGTCAGATAGTGCACCTGTCACTATCTGAGCGGACAACAATTAACCAATCAGACCACTTGTTACAACACACAAGAATTTACTACAGGCAGACAGGGTGCCCCAAATATCAGATAGACTATGACACCTAGCAGTGTCTTCAAGATTGTCTTTAGCCTTTCAACTTTAAAACGTGGTTAATTATTTTCAACGTTTAATACCAGGCGAACTCAATTTTTGCTCAATTAATTATGTTCACAGGAATGAGGGAATGAGGTGGCTAATGCTTCATCAAGATGTGGAGGATATGATTGCAGGTAGAATATGGTCTGGAGGAGGTGAAAGATGTGGAGGGTGAATTGGTGGATTTAGAGAGTGATTGATATTTTTGCTCCTACATTCTGTCTAATGAAAAAGCTTGACTAAGTGTTTGAGGATTGAACATATAGACTGAATTTCTAATTTCCTCTTAAGACCACTTGTAAAACTTAAGATAAAATAACGTTCATAAAGAGATGGATTATGAGCTAACATTAAAGCCTTAAGTGATTCAAATTGCTCATAGAATTCCTCCACATAATTCATTTTCATCAACTTATTGAATGACCCAACAAAAATTTTATCGATCGGATTTTCAAATCTAGCACAAATTCCATGAGCAAAATCATACCAGAGAATTCGGTGTTTACCCACTTGAAAATTTTAAAACCATTTATCAACCTTGCCTTCAAGATGGATGGCTGCGATATCCACTTTGTGATGTTCTTCAATGTTGTGTATGAAAAAAATAACGGTCGCATTTCTGGATCCAACCTCGAGGGTTTTCTCCATCAAATCTGGGAAAATCAAGTTTTGGTGCTCGATTGAAGTATTGAGAAGACGAATTATGCTGAAATGAACCAAATACTAGATAATTATCTTGAAAAGAACCACCACTGTGGCCATTTGGGTCTTGAACAACAGATCCCGATGGTGGAGGAGTAGATCTGAGCAATGTTGCCAGCTGTGTAGTAAGATTTTTTTAACGATTTTGCTGTCTCTTTGCAAGTCGCAGTAGTTGCTTTTGATTTTGCTGAGTTGTAAAACGCTCATCGATATTTTTCCGGTCTTGTTGAATGATATCAAACACTTCTTTCACTGTTTTTGGATCAGAAGGGCTCTGATACCAAATGTACTGTATTCAGTACAATTTGGAATTCAAGAGATCGGAATCAATAAGTCTGTATCTAACGAACATAACCTTTCTACTTAACTAAACAATATCTTCCTTAATTAAGAAGAAGAGAAGGTTCCT
This sequence comes from Papaver atlanticum, assembly GCA_023531105.1. Classification (NCBI taxonomy): domain Eukaryota; kingdom Viridiplantae; phylum Streptophyta; class Magnoliopsida; order Ranunculales; family Papaveraceae; genus Papaver; species Papaver atlanticum. The sequence goes on along the minus strand of JAJJMB010005364.1, from coordinate 1,788,472 downwards.
ACTTCCTACACATTAAATATCAAATGATTAACCTAACTCTAACCGTCAGATAGTGCACACTTCACTATCTGAGCGGATAACAATTAACCAATCAGACCACTTGTTACAACACACAAGAATTTACTACAGGCAGACAGGGTGCCCCAAATATCAGATAGGCTATGCCACCTAGCAGTGTCTTCAGGATTGTCTTGAGCTTTTCAACTTTAAAACGTGGTTAATTGTTTTCAACATTTGATACCAGGCGAACTCAATTTTTGCTCAATTAATTATGTTCACAGGAATGAGGGAATGAGGTGGCTAATGCTTCATCAAGATGTGGAGGATATGATTGCAGGTAGAATATGGTCTGGAGGAGGTGAAAGATGTGGAGGGTGAATTGGTGGATTTAGAGAGTGATTGATATTTTTGCTCCTACATTCTGGCTAATGAAAAAAGCTCGACTAAGACTTTGTCTTATGGAAATGCCCAAGGTCTTCCCAAAAGAAAAAACCGTCACCTAAAGCCCCTCTTCCCTCAAGCCTTCCCTAGTGTGCGGGAATCCCAGCGGGAAGACCCCGGATATGGCTAACCATTAGCCGTTTTAAGAAAGTGAAGAACGGTAATCCATTAACCGTTCTACACAAAAAAAAAAAAACAATGAACGATTGTCCGTTCCTTAATAACGGCTAGTAGTTAACCGTTTTAGGCTTTCTTAGAACGGCTAGTAGTTACCAGTTCCTTGACCTTTTTTCGCTTACACTCCATCTACACTCATTTCCAGTTTTAGTGTTGTTTAACCAAATATTATTACACTCTCTTTACACTAGATTGGTATACTGTTCCGACATTTGTTTGAGTATAATATTAGTTTTTTGTTTGATCTACGTGTCTAAGATGCATTGTGCTCACAGACGACACACATTTTTCATAGATAGTGCATTTACCTTTTTTAAACCTACAACTTGTTTACACTCAGACGATTTAACTCATATTGTTTATAGAAAGTGCATGTTAAGCCTGGGATATCTGTAGCCTTCAGATTCTTATCACCCGTTCATCAACACACTGTTATTGATATCCCATTCAGATAGATATCTCTTTATCCTTATCAACACACTGTAATTGATAAGATAAAAAATGGGGAATTCTCTTATAAATAAAGATCCTTTTTTCTTACAAATACAATCCATACCATTCAAAGAAACACACCGTGAAGCATAAAACCATTCTTGAAATATACACAGTCACAAATGAATTCTAGTCGCAAAGGAAAATAGATAGTTTGTGTGGAAGCAAACCTAATTTGTCCACTATGTTTTATTGATGACCATTCCACCATGCAATACCCTTGGATGTATTCCAAGTGCCCGCAGAGAGGTTGTATGGGCATCAAAATGTTACTCGAAACGAAACCGGGACAGAGTAGGTACTTGCGTCGCCAATTCGATAATTGTCGTGAAAAAGCACAGTGGTTGGAAGATGCAATCAAGGCCAAAGATGATAGAAAGGTAAATGAACTCTGCAAAAACTTCAAAGACAAAGGGATAATTAAGGTTGAACACGAAAAGGTGGCGCCATGCCCAATCCCTGATTGTAATTTTGTTATGAAATTGCATCGTTCTAAAGATAAGAACACCTTTGGTGAACATTTCTGGAAATGTCCTGGGTGTCAGTTGGTGGAATGGGCTGACTAAGTCTATTTTATGTTGCTCAATAATTTCTGGTGTGTTATTTTGTGTTTATGTAATGTTTAATCCTGTGTTTTAGTTTGGTCAAGACTAGTTTATGATGTAATGTTTACTAGGGCTTAACCCGTGCCATAACGGCACGGGCATACTTTACTCTCTGGAGGTATATATCGAGAGATTGTTCTGGATTCGTTTCGTGTGTGAATAAATCTTTTGGTGCCTTAGCAGGTCAATTTCTGAATGTTGGAGGATCAAATGTTGATGAGTGGCAGCTTTCAAGATGAAATTTCTTCTTTGATAAATTCACCGGACCTTTCTAGGGAGGAGAAGTGTTCTATCTATATGGTTTTGTTTGCAATGTAGTTGTAATCGAATTTTTGAAAAAATAAAATAGGTCTTCATGCTTCATCACATCAAACTAAACCTTGTTAATTTGAAGCTTGCAATAATCTTTTAAGATGAACTGTGGATATGGCATAGTCAAATCAGAAACCACACAGATATACATATTATGATAAAGGTAAAATTTACGGCATACTTGATTGTATGTTTTA
>JAJJMB010005364.1:1641793-1786238 GCA_023531105.1 Papaver atlanticum | reverse complement strand
TATTATGATAAAGGTAAAATTTACGGCATACTTGATTGTATGTTTTACAACTATCCAAATTAAGGACCTAAATGATCTCTCCTCCATAACTGCTAATGGGGATACTGATTTTATGGGTTAGAGATACTTTATCTTAAATGGATTTTGATACACAACCATGTAAATTGGTATTTGCAATGTTGCTTTTCTCGGCCTTTCCGAGTTGAAATCCAATAAAACGCCCTTGGTGGTATGGATTTGATTTAGTATTTGGTACTCCCTCCGTTTTTGGAAAAGAGAAACTTGCTTCTTTTTTTTCATTTTAGCCTAAAAATAGGCCAAAATGAAAAAGTGATAGTAACACTTTTCCAAAAACGGAGGGAGTAATTTCCTTCTTATCGAGTACTTAGCCTTTAGTAGATAAAACAATTAAAAACAAAGGAAATAAAGCTTCTTTGAGGATTTAAATCAAGAATTCAAAGTACTTAGGACTCCTAGCATTTAAGTTTTGACAACAATTATAATGACAGACAATGAAACCAATAGTACTGAACTACTACTAATAATAATAAGAATAACAACCGGTCGAGGCCCTTTGGATATTTTTAGATGATCTCTCTCAAATATTTCTGGAAATTTAATTTAGCGCTATTTTCGCCTTCGGTATGCCAACACTATGCTTGTTTGTCTTCATTTCCTTTGCATGTGCCTCTCCAAATGGGCGCTAGAAACCCCCGAGAAAGAATAATCAGGATAGATTGACAAATTTCAAACAATTTTACCACATGGGCTGGAGTATCTGACATACAACATTGTTCAATGGTCAATCATTCTATGATTTGTGACTCAATTCACGACGTGTAATGAGTCTCACGAAGCACGAAATTTAGGATATCGAACTACTTGATGGGTTCCTGGTAGGCTACCGATCTAAGAAGGTTATTTATTTCATTGTTCATAACTACAATGAGGCTCAATGCACTTCAGAAACTCTCGAGTCTAAGACACACTTAATAACCTAAACGACTCAACGGAAACATGCATTTAAAACATTTATTACTCGATCATCTATCTAGTGACAGGTAAAGACAATAGATTAATTACTGTTTTTATTTTTTGACGCATTGTATCATATATTCATAGTTTTGTTGCACTCACTAAAATAAGTTGGTGCAAAAAATATTGAATGATGAGCATAATAAACTTAAAATATGATCACGATTGCCCTTTACCAATATCTGAAAGATCGCCATTATCTACTGTGCAACTTACGCACCTTTGAGCCATCAAAATTTTGGAGCTCACAAATCTCAGCAGCCATGTGAGACTCAATGGACCAAACCAAGTTTATAATGAGACCAAAATACAAATTAGATTGACATATGTACCAAAGAAATGGGAGTCGAGATGCCACGTGTTATTGGAAGGAAAATAAGTTTAAAAACAACAATCTGTATGACCAAAATCAAGAGAAAATGAGAACTCCTATCTCATACGCAAAACAACTTGTGGATTATTGATTGATCAATCTCTTTCCTTTCTAGAATCAAGAACTGTTTTGTACATACTCAGCGTAGAATTCAAAATTCCTTAAACATTTTCGGCTAAGCAAAACCGAAGTTGGACAAAGAGCTTCTTCTGAATATCATTGTAAACACCTTCCCTAAAGTTAAAAGGCAAAATTCAAAATTATTTAATATTTTTATAAACTTATCCATGAATAAGTTCAGAGTTTGACCAAACATTTCATTTTAACTAAAACACCATCTTTTAAATAAAATAAATAATAAAAAAAAAACAAACCAAAACACGATATGATAGAAATCTAAACTGTTACCTGAGAATCTGAACCGTTACATGTTACCGTTGTGTCTGGCCATGTAATTCTAGATCCAATGCTCCACCCTCAGTGATGCTTGTCCAATATGATTTCATGAGCCATAGCAGGTGTGAGGTTGGAAATCTCCGATCACATTAAAATTAGTCTTTTCCTCACCAAAACACGATATGATAGAAATCTAAACTGTTACCTGAGAATCTGAACCGTTACATGTTACCGTTGTGTCTGGCCATGTAATTCTAGATCCAATGCTCCACCCTCAGTGATGCTTGTCCAATATAATTTCATGAGCCATAGTAGGTGTGAGGTTGGAAATCTCCGATCACATTAAAATTATTCTTTTCCTCACCAATTCAAACAACAACGACCAATAATCAACATGTTAACAACATAAAATTTGTTAAAGAATATGGGAAAAAGAGAATGGTTACCTGAATATATTGATTGAGAAAGAAAGGATAACTCCTGCGTCATGTCATTAATCACCAATTCCTCTTGACAAACAGAACACTTTGTGTTAGTATGCTCCTCAATATTTGTTGTGTTACGGTAATTATGGGAAGCTTCTTGACCACATCTTTACTTGCCAGTGGTAGTCTATGGGTCCAACACATATTACCTATGTCGTCGTCACAAACAGGGGATCAAATGACGCCTTCTAGCAGCATACAAACACATACATAATAATAATTAAAAAAATACCTGAAGGAATACTTATGTAGGTATGCGGAATAGACGACCTTTAATCCCCGAACAGCAAAATCAAAGTCAAAGGGTTGAAATGCCCAGTAATACTCATATGAGAATCAAACATTACGAAATGAATGTACAGAATACCTGAAGTGAAGTTTTAATTGCAGCATTCAAGTCTTGAGGGCTTTCCCCCAAACCCATGTTATTAGCCAAACCTTCCGTTAGTGCAGAACCATCTTCCGTTGTGCTATTGTTTTCCGTTGCTCATTGAGAAATTCTTGCTCCTGCTGCAATAACACTAATAAAAAAAATCTTGCTTCACTAATTAACCATGCATGTTAAGATTCAAAATTCACAAATGAGCCAATGGATTTGAAATTTCTCAAAAAGAATAGGTTGAACTAAGTCACAAACAAAACCAAAAATTGAACAATTCTCATACGTTTCAAAATTAATGAAACAATTATACATAAAACCCAATTGAAGAAAATATAGAAGAAGACAAAAAATGGCGCAAGCTTCCATCGATGCAAACTGAAAGAAACAATTAGGGCCAAAAATAAAAATAAAAATAAAAACATAAACCCGTTCCCTTAAATCAACCAAAACCTTGAAAACAAAAAACAACGACAAACTTTTAATCAGAAAGCATAAAACGAAATTTAAATCGTAAAATCAATTTGATTTATAGATAAAGAGAGATAGAGAATCCAATCTATGTATTCTTGATGTTTTATGTTTATGTAGTGTTTATGGTGTTTAAGTTTATGATGTAACGTTTTATGTGAGTTTGTATGTTTTAGTTTGAATTAACGATCCGAAGTAATGGTTATGATATTAGATGTTGTTTGGGTAGGCTTAGGTTTCTGACAAAGATTAATTCACACCACGTTTCGTTTAAGCTACATATCCCAACTACATGAATCAATGACTATCTCTTGATAATTTAATGTCATTGATGAAATTCAAATAGTAGGCGTCTCTTTAAACAGTTAGTGGCTTTCGTAAAAATGTAAGGACGATTGTGAAAAGTTAACGTCTATTTGGAAACAGTTTAATCCTATACTTTTTTGAGATTCCAAATTTTTTTTTTTTATATTTGCAGGCTTTCGGTGACAAAGTTTTCCCTTAAAGTAATAATAAGATCTTAAAACTTTAATTCAAGATATTTTTTAGAGTGATGTGTGTGTGTGTCATTGCCTTGTCACACATCAAGCAAAAAAGTTAAGTTTGTAAGGACCGACACTAGCATTATTTTTCTTATCTTGATCAGAACTACTTTGGTATGTGTGGAAGGGCTTGATTTTTAGAAAGTATATAAACCGAACTTGTGAAATCCAAAAGCAAACACAACATAACTCAAACACACACCTGATTAGTTTAGAGTATTAGTTTCCTGTTTTGCTAATTCATATTTCTCATTTCTGTGGCTTCCCTGCTATTACAGAAAAATGTCTAAATTTTCACGTGAAGAGGATGTGGCTCTAATTGGTGCTTATTGTTTGGTTAGCAGCGACCTAATAGGAAGAAATCTTAACAATACCGAATTTTGGTCCCATGTTCAAACTGAATACATAACCAAATGGGGGTGGGAGGGAGAATATTAGATATGTAATGGCTTTACAACGTAGAGTCTCCTACTTAAAACATGAAGTTTTGAGATATGTTAGCTGCATAAGAGCATACTTTATAAACATACCAGCAGGGTGGAACCCTGAAGATGCGGTGAGTTTACTATAATAATTGTTTCCCATATTGTATGAATTTTGAAAGTATTGTTTCATGTTTTTATGAATATGTCACCAGTACCGCGAAGGCCATCTTAGGTATGAAGACAAACAAAGTAATGGAAAAAGATGGAGACACGAAGCGGTTTTTCAAATTCTTAAAGCGCATCAAACGGAATACGATCCAGAGATTATTAATTAATCTTACCAGGGATTGAGATGAAACTTACATATTTGTTTTATTGCATTACCGGTTTGTTCTACAGGTGATCCCTACTAATGATGTACGGATGATTATGATGTTTAGTGTGGTTGTATGTTTTAGTTCGAACGAAGGTAATGTTTAGTGTGATTGTATGTTTGAGTCGATAAGTAGGATTAAAATCATTTTATTCAGATACTTAAATAAGTTCATTTTATTCAGATACTTTAACAACGTAGTACACTTAAATTAAAACGGTTCTAACAACAGTGAGCCCATAAAACCATTTAGTATCTAAGAACGGTGCTAAAGTTGTTGATGACCCATCGCAACAAGACCACAATCCGAAGGTATAACCTGTAGAACAAACATCAAGTTAATAAACTATTTTCGTATATGTTTTTTCTATCACATTTGATCAAATATTTGAAACAAACCTTTTCGATATTGGGGAGCGTTATGTTAATGTAAAAGTTTTTCTTGCCGGGAGAAAACATGACCACTTTCTTCAGAACTAATACTGCTCCCACCCTTATTTGCTTTCCATACTCAGGATGTTCAACCACTTTGCGATGGACGTTTGCTGGCATTTTACCGCTAGGATCCTGCAATAATATAAAAAATCCAACAATGAGTAATGGGTTTGATTAATTAATCACAAAATTTTATTGATTTACTAAATGGATAACCAACAAAAGTGAAGAATCACCTTCACTTTCAAAATATAGTAATCAAGATATTGTCTTTGCTCCTCGACCAGTACAACCAACCTGACGATTCTTTGGTTTATTGGTTTTATAGATCCCAATGCAGTTCTCCCCTTTGCATAAAATTGTTGTGCAAGATACCAAGGGTTACTTTGGAAATGAATATCGTTAACACCTCCAGTTTCATCCTTCGCTAATTGTTGGAGGACTTGTGTAGATACATCTTCCTCTCCCATTACTATCCTTCTATGTCTAAGATCTTCTAACTCTCTGTACTCTCCGACTGGACCATGAATTTTTTTTCGGCTACTTGAGGCACCACGGGAGTTAGGGATGAAACACTCTATTTGTTTTACTATTGGACAGGGGGTGAGGTCAACGACGACCGATTTATTACGGTTATCATATGGGTTCGATATGTTACCCACAACCGGTGTGTTTGTTGAGAACTCGATTGAACTTTGATGACGGACCTCCGAGTAACTATCTAAAACTGCTGCAAGCTCGTCTTCATAAAAACCTTCCCAAGGGTCAGCATCAGCCATATGTTGATGATGAATATGGTATTACTAAGCCAAAAATAATCTGTCTAAAAAAAATATCTAATTTTTAGAGTATTTGTTATTTGAAGCAATTGTGATTCTCATTGTCGACGAGTTTTGGTTTTCATAACAAAAAAAAACTAGGTAATGTAGACAATGACGAAGATTCCATAAAACACTAGTCTTCTGTAAAGATAAAAAAATGATTTCGTGATTAGATATTATCATCCACTTGTTCGAGACATTGATAGACGAGACCAGACTTGACAACACGATATTTGAAAACTGAAAATTAGTCAGGGGGGGTCTGCATAAAGAGGCATCATAAGAAGTGAATTTTATTTAGATATTTTAACAATGTAGTACACTTAATACAAATTCATAGAATTAAACTTAAACCTAACTCACTGTCGCAGGCAACGCGACTACACTTAGCATGTGCAGTAAGCCTTTAAACTATTAAGTGAACGGACGAGTTATAGTCTCGTGAGGGTTTTTCATACATCAGGTTTACCCACAAAACCAATTAGTTGTCGTAATTAGTCTTCACCGACATCAGGGTTCTCAAGTGCTAATAGTTGTGGGTTCATATTAGTAAAATGATGCCTCAAACTAAGGTAGAAATTATAGAACTTAAATTCTGTTCCTTTTTGTTCCAAGTATAACTCCCTCGCATGACCCTCCTGCAATAAATACACACCTATCAACATACAATTTTTTATTGGGTAATTTTCTTTTAAAAATGATATACTTACAATTGTCATTTCATTCCATCCAACAGGAACATTACGATATAGCGGTATTTGTAGTGCTATGAATAATTTCACCTCCTTTTTAATTGTGAACACACGAGTTGATAATGTTTTCTTACACCATCCATTAATATTTCCAATTATGTCGGTAAACTCTCGCACCACCAGCTCCCAAAACACTCCACTTTCTTGGTTTATTTGTTGATTTTCACGATTTGCAACAGAACAATAGGCCCTAGTAAGAGCCTCATCTTCCTCCGGAGAGAACCTAACCATGTTTGAACCTTAAAAAAAAGTTAAAAAGATAATAAAAATAAATATAGAAGGAAGGAGAATGCTTGTAGAACTATCTATTTTCTTTTACAAACTAGGGGGTGTATATGTGTTCCAATTTTATGCCAATTTATGGACAACCATCCACATTTTAAAATAACTCAAAAGTAGGTTTTCTATTTCACTTCATGTGATTGATTATAAAGCAAAAGCACCCACTGCGTAAATCACAGACCATCTATAGACTATTCAATGTCATCGAAGTGATTTGAAGTATCTCTGCTATTGTTTGACAACTCACTGGGACGTGTATTGAAAACTCATTGTCATGGGTCATTTATGTTTACTGAAAAGTGCAAATGACAGAGACTCCTGTTACACCCATAAAAAAGTGTAAGATGCATAAATAAGATCATTTTATTCAGATACCTTAATGACGTAGTACAATACATCAAAATTACATAAAAATTTCTAAGTTAGTTCACTGTTGCAGCTAACGCAACTGCACTTAGCCAGTGCAGCAAGCCTTTAAACCGGTCGGTGTCCCTAACGGCCGAGTGTAGTCTCGAGAGGGTTTGCCAGAGATATACCCACAAAATCTATGTTGCATTTGTAGCAGTACTAATCTTCATCACAATTTTGAGGCGGATTCTATGGTGGTTGTACCAAGCTTAATTCCGGAAATGTATTTTTCAAGATGACGTATCATTCGTAATACTTGAACTCTCTCCTTATATCCCTAGTGTACATAATAGTCGCAAGAGTTTCCTATAATCAAAGAATATTTAAGTAAGTAAAGAAACGAAAACGGTTAAGAAGTGGATAGATGCAAAAGATACACTTACAAGTCTTTCAACGGTCAATAAAGAAGATCTATTGTGTTGCTCATAAATATTTTTTTGGATGCGTATGTATTGGCTCACTCCATTTTTTATTACACCAATCCTACTCTTTATATTTGCTTATGTTCTTTGATGAACGTTTATAAATACATCTCTATAGTTATCGAAAACCTGTCTCCAAACTCTAGTAGCCGGCACCAAATGACGACAAACCTCTAGGAGAGTAACAACATCTGCCCAAGCATTTATTATAGCAATATCTTCTTCTGTGGTATACAAAGGGGTATTATGGATTCTTTTGAAATAGTTATAGAAACCCTAATACAAGAGGATCACGATATTTTTAAAGGAGATGCAATTTGTAGGAGAAGACAATATATTGTTAGGTGTGTGTTGATTGGTGTATGGACAACTGAATTTATAGGGTTTGAATGCACTGTTACAAATCTAACTTTTTGTAACTTCGTGCAATAGGTTAATTGATGGTCTTGTCTTTCAATTGACTGATTGACCTAGCAGAGATAAAGTGACTTGTAAGTCATTGAATTTTTTTTTTTTAATTTAAATGTGAATAAAATAAGTGATGGAATGGTCTTGTCTTCACCAATTTCATCCGTACTGATGGAATGACAACACAAAACCACTGTGTTATATTATTTACTGTCAAAGTTCATTATGTTATGGGTGTGATATCATTGATTATAAAAAAATACAAAAAATGTGCCCACAAATAATAAAACATAACAACATTATATAGTTTTATTAAACCGGATATCACTTTCCCAGTAATCGCGGTTACATTTAGCATAAGTACCAAGCCTTTAAACCTTTGGGTGACCCTAAAGGACGAGTGCTATCTCGTGAGGGTTTATAAAGAGTTGTGCCCACAAAACCTATCAAGTATCACTGTGTAGAAATAATTCATGCATCACTAGAAGTTCTCTTAAGCTCTGTTAGGAAATCTGGGAACTTGGTCTTTAGAAATATATAAACTTCCCGGTGGGGAAATTCAACGCCTTTAACTTGTCGGTACTTTAAATCGGCCAGCCGTTCCTGTAACAAAGAACAAAACATTAATATCATTATTTATTTATTAGAACATAATAGTTTATTTTAATAAATATTTAAATTTACCATAATTTGAGTTGTTATGGATTGGGGATCGCGGCAACTTACGACAGCTTCGGCTTGGTAGGCATAATATAATTGCATTTCCTCCTGAATTACTGTTAGAGCATTGCTCGGTTGAACCCACCAACTGTCGGTATGTCAAGATTGGTTGTCATATTTTAGTGAATCAAAACTCATTTAAAGAGTCGCTTGATTATTTACTAGAGTCAACTTCGTATAGGTTAGCTAAAAAGTTACTAGGATATGAGACTTACAAGTATTACGTGAAGACTTTGAAGAATGTGAAGAAGTAAAGAACTACAACGATGACATCATCCTTCCTCTTGAGGTTAGTAATATTTGACTTGAACTGTTTCATTCATAACGTATTTTTCAAGTCGTGCATATTGAAAACATAACTGCGAAGCTGTGAATGATTATACTCTAGTTAGACATAGTATTAAGGAATTACAATACGAAGTATAACGTCTATCTTTTGAACTTCGTATATAAGACATCGACATAATCGTATGAATGCTATTGTGATTATGTATGGGTATGGGTGAAGATTTCATCCTAGGAAACAATGTTTAACATTCGTTTAAAGGAAGTACAATTCATAAACTTGTTTTGTGAATCGAAAGGGAAATCGCTAGGCTTATTGGTATTGTTATTCATTGCAAATCTTTGGATTACCAATATGTGTGTTTAGTATAACCGCTCATAACTTGTTTATGTATCTTGGTAAAACTATTCACAATGCCTGACTTATGTATTGGTATGACTTTTATTAGTGAAACCGATCTTAAGTAATCACCTGAGATGGTATGATCGATATTTTGTAATTGGTATGACCAACTCTAGACATTGGGGAACCGATCCTAGTAAGAGGTGCAACCGATCACAAGTATGTGGAATCAATCCTTGTAAGAGGTGCAACAAGTCTTAGTAATTGGTAACCGATCCTATGACTTGTGCAACCGATTACAAGTTAAATACCATAAATATGTGATAACCGATCCTAGTACATAGTCAACCAACTTTTGGTAACTAGTGTGACTGATCTTAGTACCCACATGGAGGTAGAACCGAAACTTGTTTTGGTAGAACCGTTAAACCCATGATTGGTGATTTGATAGGATAGTCAATCACATAGTTCTTGGAAGTCAGATGAACCAATTCTAAACTTGTTTGGAAGTGTGGAAAATCGGTTACAAGATTGTAAATATGAAAAAGGATTTACAAAGTAAAGATGTCGACATACTTTGAACATGTGCAGTAATTCTTATCTTTTATTGTTCAAAGATATTCCTTAATAACTAAAGGAGAATCCCGGATCGAAATAAATTGAGAATCTTTTAATTAAGGTTTTTAGTTTTATATGCTTTTAATTTCCAGCAATTAAATGCATATCTTTAGAAAATAAAAATTGGTAATGTGCATTTACTAATTGGAGATTTTCTACTAAGATTTCGGTCAACATTTGGAAAGAGCATTTCCAGGAATTATGAAAACCGTATTTGGACTTTATTGCATATCTTTGAGAATATTCGGTTTTGGAAATTCCTTGGTGTCCAATCTTCCTTGGTCTATAAATATTGAAGTTTGCATTTCGAGCAAACTAATCCTCAGAGCCAGCAAAACTACCTAGCTGTGTTGTTACTGGTGGAGCCGTCTATTCGGAGAGGAAAGTACCCTAATTAGGCGAAATCTCTTACGACCACTCGTTTTAAAGACTTCTTTGGGATTGGGAAACTCTACGAGTACCGTTGGTGGGAAACTAGATAATTGCAGTTTATTATTAGTTTTCCATTGATTTGATTGACTAACAGTTGTTGAACTTTGATTGCACCTAGTTTGTTTATGCTTGAGAATCTTCTCTTTTGATATAAGATTCACTCAAACTTGATCGAAGTATCGACAGGGATCTTTAGACTGTTTATAGATCTAAAGACGTCTTGTGATAATCTATCGTTAACAGACTCCGTTCTGTGTGTGATTGATCACAAGAGATTCAAGTTGTTTGTGTGCAGGTGTTTATTGAAGATCTAAGAAGATTTGAAGACAAAGAAGATTTCTTATTTGAGTTCATAATCTTTGGTGTGCACAAAACTTGATCGGCTGGAGCGATCCAACTATAATCGGTTTATCTTTGTGATAACCTTGATTGATTAGTTGAGTAGATCGGCATCAATACAATTCTTTGTGATTAAGAGTGTTGATTGCATAGTCTAGACAATTACTTTGGTAGTTGCTGAAGAGATTGATCTAAGAACCCGACAAAGGAGTTTATTGGGATAAACGGAAGAGCCTTTTGTCAAACTCATATCACGTTGTTTGAAAAGAGTTGTTACCGAGCAGATTTGTTGTTCCTTTACTGTTTGGAATACGAACCAAAGGAATTGTTCCAAGTGTGTGACTTATTACAAGTTTGAGGCGCAGGGAGGGAACTAGGTGAACTATAGGTTTAGTTGCTTGGTCTCAACTATACGAAGTTGATTTAGATTTTGTATAGCGACTTAATTCTGAGAGTTTTCAATTCTGGACAAGGTTCCGGGGTTTTCCTGCATTTTTGGTTTCCTCGTTAACAAAATCTTGTTGTGTCTTTTACTTTTCTATTTCCGCAATTATAATTGTTTTATTATAATTAGAAGTAAAATACACAAACGTTAATTCCTAATTACTTGATAGCAATCATATAGTGTTCGGTTAAGTCCGAACCTATTATCAAGTAATCATACTTCGTTGTTGTATTGTCTCGATCTTGTATCCATAGTCAATCACACAAGTTATCTTGTTATCGTATTGTCTCGATCTCGTATCCATAGACGATCACACAAAGTGTGAACCGATTAGTTGTATTGTCTCGACTCAGTCCATAGACAATCACTTTCGGAGAAAGGACTTATAGGTGGAAAAGTTTTAGATTGAGGTATATTTGGGTACCCTCGTCTTTTCAATTACTCCATATCTTTCCTTTATGTTTTCCATGGTTCTTTAACGGGAATTTCCAAACTCTAGCTTGTAATTCTCCCACACCCTGTCCCAAAAGGTTTCAGTAGGTAAGAAACCAAGCACAACTTCACGATGTGAGCTGATATTCACACAAGATTTCATGATCACCAAATCTTCAGATGAATCAAACGCAACCATTTTCAAAAAAGATTTTTAAAGGGATGGATTTTTCGAAAGGAGGAAGTACCAAAAATCAGTTTTTGGGTGTGAATTATTTAGAGGATACCCGGTCTTTTAAAGGATTCTATGTACTGAAAAGGTCGCTATGGATAAGTATGAGTCATTCTTTTTTAAAGCAAAATAAAATCATTGTTAGTGATATAGACAAACTATGTTAGAAGTCATTATTCATGGACACTATAGATTTGAAAAGAAATGTCAATGCACATGAAAATTACAAATCTATTTTAACAAAGAAATATAAAAGTTTCATACATATTAAAACAACTAAGCTTAAAACAACTAAACTTAAAACAACTAAGCCGTACAATTATGTTCCCGAGAAGAAATCAAACGACCTTTGTTGTTGGTTCTCATCCTGGGTTTCAACGACAAAGTCCATATCTGTATTTAAATCCACGCTATTGTTCAAGTAAGGATTTTCTTCTTGACTCAAACCAGGAATTGGGTACTGAGGACTAATACAGGCGTCCCTCACAACAGGGTGATACCCTGTACCTTGATCATCCAAACTAGAAGTAGCTTAACGCTTACGGCTACACTCACCAGAACCACCTAAGCCCAATATACGAAATGTCCCGTGCAGATAAGCTTCTTCTTGGGATTGCTCAGTGCTAAAAGCACTAGGAGATGTAACGCCAGTATCGGAAGGGCCATACGTAAAACGGTCATACAATAGCTTCTCTAGTGCCTCATTCTTTTCATAACTTAGTTGTGCCAACCATTTCCACTGGTCCTGTAACATTATTGATTGGTAAATAAATAAAACAATAATAAATAAAATTTATACTAATAAATGTACAAAATAAAGGTGTATTAACTAACCTCGGTGCCAGGGATGTTACTCCAATCCTGTCGATGACTGATATTTGGAAGATGATGTATTTCACGTATTCCATCAGAGTTGACATATGGAAATGACCACTCTATCCTAGGAAATGTTGATGGCGGCTCCGGTTGGGTATAGAGAAAGGTTTCTGCAAACTGACTTGGAGCAGGTACATTAGGAACGAAACGAGAGCTTCCAATGTTACCAATACCAACCTCTTCGTGGTTGTGAACACGACTCAAATCTGGCAACAAAGGTCCCATGCCGATATGTTTCCACCAAGCAGCATATTCTGTATCATTTGCTATCAAGTAATGAACCCTTTCAACAATATCCTCCGTTTTAGTGTTTGTAAAATCAGGAGGCGGACAAGGAATTGTAATCAAACCTAACACCTGCCTCAAACATCTCTCCCCAAGATAAAGGGCCTCATCTTTCATATCGACTACTCCCCTGAAATATATTCTCTTTCGACTAACCTCTCTTGCTAAAACTACTTTCTCATCTTCATAGTGGGCATTGCTTACCCATGGTTGCCAAACAACTTCTCCAGGTGACACTCTCTAATCCATCTGTCTTTTAGCGTTGTTCACAGAATGTTTGTCGGTGTCTGTTTGTTGCACACCCTCTTTATGGGTTGATTTAAGCATATTAATCGTAGGGTAGATTTCTTCCTGTATGAATGATCCCATTTTCATCAATGGTTGAGAATTACGAAAGTAAATATAATACCAATACTCTAATATCATCCACATTGCTGCCATGTTATTATCAACACCATTACAAACCTTGTCCAAGTTGTTTAACAATCTACCATAAATAAATGAACCCCAATCATACCTACCAAGGTTTTGTAAGCTTTATGAATTTCCCAAAACAACCAACCATGCTTTTGAAACGTTAGACGAACTCGTTTCAATGATACTTGACCAATAACCCAAAGAAGAAAAATCCTAGTCAATTCCTCCCAGTTCTCAGAGTTTTCCAAGTTTTTCCTACTGTTTATATAAGATGAAAGGTGAGAGATACATACAACTGAGGATTTACTATCCCAAGGCTTTTTAGAAGTCCTTGCTTCTCCGGGGGGCGTTGAGCATCATCTTCAGAATTTGCAGATGGACTTTTTAGGTTGGCGATCACACCGCTAAAGTACAAATCATCTAAACTTTCAAAAAAAATCTCTAGATAACCTCCTCGAGAAAGTGATAGGATCACCTTTACATATAGGAATTCCAGTTAGCATTACAAAGTCTAAAGGTGTCAATCCTATTTCAAAGCCTGGGAAATGGAAAGTTTTGGTTGTATGCCACCATCTAGCTACTAGAGCATTTGTGAGTTGCACATCTGAATTCTTAAAATTAAATGAAAATATCTTGGAAAAACCACAATTATCTAGTACCTGAAGTGCGCGTGGATTATTCTCTACAACGATATCATAATAATCCTTATTTTTTTTCCCTAACTAGTCCTCATTTTCATCTTCGGTGTATCTTTACACGACATATGGCCATCTCTACCTTTTTCGGACAATTTTTGGTCCGTCGGGTACTCCATAACATTATCTAAATGCACCAAACAAACAAATATTAACGTATGAATATAATTGTTTGAAAAACACCAAACAAATGTCAAGCTTTTTGAGGAAAAACTTAACTTATACTCAAAACCATATCTTTCTAACAAATTTGGATTCCAACATTTGTATGAATTGTGTATTATCAAAATTACAAGACATGCAACATCATTAGGATTATTTCAAAACAAATGTCACTAGAAATCAACCATGTTCATCAATAATTAACCAATCAACCATGCTAACCAAAATTAATCATGTTAAACAAATTTTTAACGAACACAAAGCACTAACTAGTAGTTGTTGCATTCAATTTGTGTTAATCACCTAAAAATTTTACAAAATTAATCTTAATTGAAAAGAAAAAAGGAAACTAGGGTTTAAGGTTAAATTGGATTACCTTAAACGATTGAGTTGATAAAACACCTTCAAATCAAGTGCAACTACAAATTCACCCTTTCTTCCACGAACCCAAAAAAAATAAAATGGAAAGCGATGGTTTTGGATTTTTACAGAGGGGAAGAAGAAGAACTGTAAAGAAAAAAAAAAAAGAGGAAGAAAAATAACTCTGGATCTTCTTATGAGTTAAATTTTAGAACGGGCAATGGTTAGCCGATTCAATTTGGTTTGACTGGTCAAGATAAGGGGAGCGGGTAATGAATTAGCATTTTTAGAGAAACGGATGATGTCTGACCGTTATTTGAAGAACGGTTGATGACTTACCATTTTTTTTTAATAGAACGGCTAACCATTAGCCGTTCATGGATTTCTCAGGGAAAGACCGCAAGAGCTAGGCCCTTCTCAGGCTGAGGTGTAAAGGCATTTGGGAAGAGGATGGGCATCTCCGTAAGACCCGGTCTAAGTGTTTGAGGATTAAACATATAGATTGAATTTCTAATTTCCTCTTAGGACCACTTGTAAAACTTAAGATAAAATAACGTTCATCAAGAGATGGATTATGAGCTAACATTAAAGCCTTAAGTGATTCAAATTGCTCATAGAATTCCTCCACATAATTCATTTTCATCAACTTATTGAATGACCCAACTAAATTTTCATAGACCGGATTTTCAAATCTAGCACAGATTCCATGAGTAAAATCATACCAGAAAATTCGATGTTTACCCACTTGAAAATTTTAAAACCATTTATCAGCCTTGCCTTCAAGATGGATGGCTGCGATATCCACTTTGTAATGTTCTTCAATGTTGTGTATGAAAAAAATAACGGTTGCATTTCTGGATCCAACCTTGAGGGTTTTCTCCATCAAATCTGGGAAAATCAAGTTTTGGTGCTCGAGTGAAGTGTTGAGAAGACGAATTATGCTGAAATGAACCAAATACTAGATAATTATCTTGAAAAGAACCACCACTGTGGCCATTTGGGTCTTGAACAACAGATCTCGATGGTGGAGGAGTAGATCTGAGCAACGTTGCCAGCTGTGTAGTAAGATTTTTTAACGATTCCGCTGTCTCTTTACAAGTCGCAGTAGTTGCTTTTGATTTTGCTGAGTTGTAAAACGCTCATCGATATTTTGCCGGCCTTGTTGAATGATATCAAACACTTCTTTCACTGTTTTTGGATCAGAACGGCTCTGATACCAAATGTACCGTATTCAGTACAATTTGGAATTCAAGAGTCGGAATCAATAAGTCTTGTTCTAACGAACACAACCTTTCTCCTTAACTAAACAATATCTTCTCTTAATTAAGAAGAAGAGAAAGTTCCTACTTCCTACACATTAAATATCAAATGATTAACCTAACTCTAACCGTCACATAGTGCACCTGTCACTATCTGAGCGGACAACAATTAACCAATCAGACCACTTGTTACAACACATAAGAATTTACTACAGGCAGACAGGGTGCCCCAAATATCAGATAGACTATGACACCTAGCAGTGTCTTCAGGATTGTCTTGAGCCTTTCAAATTTAAGACGTGGTTAATTGTTTTCAACGTTTAATACCAGGCAAACTCAATTTTTGCTCAATTAATTCACAGGAATGGGGGAATGAGGTGGCTAATGCTTCAGCTAAGCAAGTTGTCTTTGTCATGCAATGACTGGTTTCACAGGAACTGTGGAACCAGAGCCTGAATGACAAGCTTCACAAATCCGCTATGATAATGGGGAAGGAGCTGACGCATCACAGACAGGACAGGAGTACATAGCAATATGCATTCCACATATGAAGTTATGTTAAAAAACCCTGAGAGAACTTTTGCACATAGGTAATTCAAGCGTAGAAACACGCGAGATACAACAACTTTGGAACCAAGAAAAATAAATCTTTAAAGCACAAAGGAATTTACAAGTGATAGAGAATCCAGGGATATTACAAATACTTCACAATTTTGTATAATTGCATATTGAGTAGTCCAAGTTCCAGCTAGCAAATATAAACCAACTAATATATAGAGAGTTGAGATAAGTAGAGAAGCACAAGAAGAAACATAAACTTGATGTGTAGTACCCGATACACAGGACTTCAATTGCAACAACCCCCACCTTGAGAAGCAGCCCCGCTGTTTCCTCCAGACGTCCCTGGAACTCCTCCATATCCCACTTTTATTCCGTAGGACTGCACGAAAAGTTGAAAGCTGAATGTTAGAGAAAATACAGCATCTTCGGAAAACCAACTATGGGTAACAAGTTACAATCACTCCTTTTATTTTTATGGGATAGGATCTAGTCATATTCACAAGTTGCAGAATTGTAACTCCAAACATGCACAGACCCCCTGTGTTCATATGGACGGGACTTCTGACACCCACTGTTGGTTGCTCAGGGCCTACAGTAATACCATCCTGACCCTAAGCAGATGTCCAGATGCCCACACATACTCCCTTCGGAATTAATTTCTAAGAAGATCTAAGGAACTAAAATAATCACTTTAGGAAAGTCAAAACTAACCTCATTTGATACATCAAAGACACCATCCTGAATCTTCTTGTATATTGTGGCAGCTGTGCTTATGAACGCCTATCAAAACATTTTCATTTTCATTAAGGAAAAGAATGGGTAATTAGTAATTACAAAAGAACTAGGAAACGAAGTTGAAAAAGGTAGGAAAGCTCTTTTGCATAGTAGTAGGGTCCTCACCTCCTCAACATTTTGAGCAGTCTTTGCTGAGGCCTCCATAAATATCAATCCATTCTCCTTGGCAAATTGTTCACCTTCCTCGGTGCTAACTGCTCTTCTATGAGCAAGATCACACTTATTGCCAATAAGCATAATTGTCATGTTTGCATTCGCATGCTGCCTTGCATCTTCCAACCAGCTAGCCAGGTGATTGAAAGTTTCCCTCCTGAAAAAGTAGAGTTATGACTAAGACAGGCCACTCTTATAACCATATCAAATTATCTAAAACAACTGAACTATAATGCCGCAAAATTACATCAGTTATTTTCTCACAACTTTGATATTAGAAAGATGCCTTTTAATTTTCTGATCAATCCGTGAAATTCTAAATTAAATTTGAGTTATCAGTCGATGTCAAGAATTGTACCTTGTGATATCATACACTAGCAAAGCACCAGCAGCACCTCTGTAATAGGATCTTGTAATTGAGCGGAAAGATTCTTGACCAGCCTGATAACAAGGTGCGGCCATCAAACACAATGCACAGAAAGAAAAAGAAGAAAAAAAAAACAGAACTAACAAACTAGAAGGAGAAGTGTACAAACCGTATCCCATATTTGGAGCTTTATTGGCTTGTTGTCAATAGTGATCATTCTCGCCCCAAACTCAACACCTATGGTTAAGTCATGCACGGGCTGGAACCGCTTGTCGGTAAACTGCAGAAGGAGGCATGACTTTCCAACTCCTGCGGAACAAAAAAACAAATGAACCTAATCAGCATTCTTCTTTTGTCCACAGCCATGAGCAATTGTTCTAACCTCAGAGAATCATAACACATAGATTCGTCACAATCCACAGGAAATTAGAAAACACCAAAATTATGAATGTTATTACACTAACTCATGCTGGCAGCATAGGGGTTACACCAGGGGCGGATTCAACTCTGGCTCTGACGCTGGGTTACACCTGATACTAATACATGTCTGAAACCGAAATCTCTCTAGTAGGGCTCAAAGGTTAAGATGACTACACTAATTTACGGATCAAAGAGAAATTCGTCACAACTCACAACCTAGGGATCCTGGAAATCTGAATCAGGAAAACCAGAAACAACCAATACAGCAACAAAAAAGAAAAAGGCATACATCATTGGATTCCATCATTAAGATCATATGAGAAACATCTATATCACAATAGCAGAAACATCTACAGAAAAAAGCAATTCAAACAAATTACACAATAAATGGTATCCCAAATTGATCATCAAAAGACAAAAACATGGCTTACGTTATAAATCTTACAGAAGTTAAAACCTAGGTCATATTCATGAGAAAAGAAAACTGAGAAACTGGGTCCCATTCCATGACCGAATCAGGAAAAACCCAATCACAAGCAATTCAAACTCAAACATAAATAGAACAAGACGAAGAAGAAAATCCAGATAAAATTACCAGTATCTCCGATAATAATATACTTGAAGAGGTAAGCATAAGACATCTCTTTAGTTTTAGGAATTCCAAAAGTGAGATTATGTGAGCACAAATAAACCTGGAGAAAAAGAGAAGGGAGGAAGAAGGTTTGTTTGATGAGGCAAAGCAATAGAAGAACTTTGCTGGATCTAAAGGTTATTGAAAAACAATGACATCTGGAATGTTAGCTGGCAGGACAGGTGGTAATTGAAGTTTGACCTCGATGTTCCGATAAACAACGAAACTGAATTTCTTAGGACACCTACGGGGTCCTGTACCGACATAATATTGAAGGTCCACTCAGTTCCGCAGAGGAACCAACTTGTCAAATAGTTTGGTACTACTATCCATTTTTCTTCTTCTTTTTTTAAAAGAAAAACTCAGGCATGCCTAGGAGGAGTACACACTAGAATTAGTGGCCTAGTGGTGGCCACTAGTCCTATGATTAAGGTTTTTACATGCCACTACTAAATTGAAAGTTTCTAAGTTTAAGTTTTGTGAATACTTTTAAGGCATACTATAATACTAAAAGAGATGGTCTTGTTTTTGCCTTTATCATCATCATTTTCTCTTTTACTTCTTTCATGGTAACTGAGGTAGAATCTGCCTTGGATAACATTGTGATAGAGCATAGTAAAAAGAACAAGAATCTTCATTATTTTGTCTTGTATTTTAATATCCGTGTGCTCCATTTTCTTGACCAAGTGGAATGCTAGGTTTGCTCCTCATGTTGCTCCCCATTCTCCATAATGTCATGGATGTCCTCTAGTCCCAATTGTGATTCCGCCAGGTTCTATCAGTTAAAGCAGTGTAATAATAGAGGGACTCTGGGTCTTGTAGAGTCCAAATCTTTATGACAATTTCAAAGATTTTTGTTATAGGGAAAGCTGATTTGTTTAGGGGGAAAACATTTTATGGGGAAAGCTAATATTATTGAAATGTGTATAGAGGGAAATATTAACTGAAATTGACTTTTATCAATTATTTTGTATTATTAGATTACCCTCTGACCAAAACCATATCCAACTGACCATGAGTTTCACCGTAACATAATGAATCTTTGTTTTGTTTTGGGAAGAAATAGTATAATGCTGCGACCCACAGATAACGATGATGATTGTGGTTCCATAACTCCACCAGATTAAGAGGATGCTTGGTATCGTTTAAATTCACATACGAAGCCATTACTTGTCTAAATCCACCTATTCTAATTCGATCATTTAGTGGAAATTTGTAGGCATAAAGTTTATACGTAAACAAAAGAATAAGAAAAATCAACAATTTATGTGTTTCTATTCTAAATTCACGATATCACACAACCAACACTCTCATGACTCCTCTTGATTTAGTGTAGTGCTGTTGATGGCAGCGACTCCTTATGCCATGGTGATGATGATGACATCGACCAGGAATTTAGTTTCTCGTCTCCATCTTAATCATCGATGATCATCGGAATTTTAAAGATGAAGAACACACAATCAATGAAACAACCATAAATCAATATGCGTATCTAGACTACAAATCAAATGAAAGAATGTGAAAAACGATTAGTACTTATTTTTGAGAGAAGGCCGATCCGATTTAATCTTAAAAATGGTTTAGAGTTAATCATGTTTATATAATGGTTTAGATATACGGTTATGTGGAGGACATGACAGTAAACTTATGTGTTCTGTTAGGGGGAAAGACAATTTTTCACTCTTCCCCTTTAATAACTTAGAGTCAAAAAAAATATACCTTAGTCAAACTTTTTTAGCTTTCCCCCTACACAAATCAGCTTTCCCTATAACAAAAATCATTTCAAAGTCCACTCTTTGGTTGGTAGAGATGGGAGGGTATAAATCGATATCAACAAAAGTATTGTCCTAAACATGGGAAATAACATTATTGACGATTTGATCTTGTATATGATGAATTTTGTTGTGAGAGAAATTATGTTGTTTAATGCTCCGAGTTGTGTTTCTTGCATTTGGCTACGTGTGATTGAAAATATCAAGTCCCTAGCTTTCCAAATGTACCAGCAAACAGTAACAAGTATATTGTTGTTGTAGTGAGAAGTGTTGTTGCCTAAGGCAAATTAGGAATTGAACCAATCAAGGAAATTTGCGGTGAAGTCAAATTTACCATGATTTGTTCCAATAATCTGGTGCCAGACAAATATAACAGCAGGACAGTTTAAAAAAAGATGATTCATAGTTTCCTCCCGTTGTTGCATAGCTTGCACATAAGAACAATATAGTGAAGAATGCTGGAAGTTTTAGCATTTGTGGGGAGGATTCTGTGGGCACATTTCCATAGGAAGATCTGTATTACTGGAGCAATGTCCATTTTCCATTTTGCCTATTGAATTACTGGTTTGGGCATTGGTGCGATTTTATGTTGTTGTAAAAAGTGATAAGTAGAGTTCGTTCAACTCGGACTTGTGAAGACTCGATTCTAGACTTATATTCCGATTAAAATAGCAAATAAACAAAGATGATATCAATAGTACGAGAGACTGGGACTTAGGATTCCACAAAACTTCACAATCAATTGGTTCATACGATGATTCATAACAATACTAGCTCTTTTATAGACTCTATTCCTTTGCCAAAAGTAGATTTTATAAAGCATTAGATGTAAATCATAAGCATAGTGCATCAAAAGTTCTTAGACTAAGCATACACTATCAAACAAAATCACAAATAATCAATGAAAATCATAAATAGATTGAAAAACAATGCAAAAAGTCATAAGAATCAATTATAATTACCATCAATTGTGAAACATGGCTTCCTTCGTCATCCCTGTGTTGGGGTTTAGCTCATCACGCCGAAAACATGCTCAAAAGATAGAAACATGGCTTAAAAGGTGTTTTTATTGAATAAAAATAATAATACAGCGAATCTACAACGCTTTTCTGGTGTTACAGAAATCACCGATACAACTGAAGTGCTGTTAATAAACGATAAATCAGTTCTGTAGTTGAATATAAGACTGCTTCTGCGACAGTCCGGTGTGGGTTGAAGTTCTTCGTGTTTTTCAGCAGCAGCAACAGCGGGTTTCCTGCAACTTTGATTTTTCGGCTCTGTGGTGTTCTAAACTTCCCCTAACTTTCGACACCCCTTATATATGACCCAAACAATCTATTTATATCAAAAATACCGATTAAATCTCTCCAGAATCTTTCAAAATCTATTCCTTTCTCTTCACGGCAAAGTTGCGGCAATTTCTTGTTTTAGGATTTCCACGCGTTTCTGAGCTTTCCTTTTGATTCTAAACTCTTCCTTAGATAGATATCAAGCTTTGGGAAGGTTTATAGCACTTTAATCTCTCTAAAATTTCCTAAAAATCGGTCACACACGTGACTTTCCATATTTTACTGTTGAGATAAAAATCCGTTGGTTGAGCCCTGTTTAATCGATTTCAACACCCATGTTAGATTCCTAGACCCATAAGGAGTCTACCCTATGAAAATAAGAGGTTTAATCGACCTCAAACCCCTCCAAATCACTACCACCAAAACTGCCAGAAACGTGTATATATTTTGGTTTTGGTTTCCCGCCAAAATTTAGAATTTGAACGTGAAGGGGCAAGGTTACCCCTTATCCAGTGGTCGCCCCTTATCCGTTGCTGGAGTCCGCATAACACTCGTCCCTGGGGTTGCATTTATCAACTTTTCGAGCCAATTTCGCCGCAAAATTTTATTTCTCCAAAAACACCTACAAAAGATAAAATACCAAAATAAGTACAAAAATGGGTACTAACAATATACACAATAGAGATGAAAATAGACACATAAATGCGTCTATCAGGCATCTGCCCCATATAAAGTGTCCATTTTTGTTTTGTATAGGGATTTCACAGAGAAGTTTCCCGATTCTTTCGGCTTCCATTGAATTTGATTTTCCTTACCAAGGTGACTGGCAGTACCAAGGATGGATGTGGCTTCAACAGGGTTGAACCATGCATGAACAATATGAGCATTCCATTCACTATTGTCCATAAGAAGATGTTCAACAAGTTGGAGATTATTGGGGCAGTTGTCATGCTTGATCAGACAAGTGGTGATAGTAGATGTCCATATATCCTCCCATATGACGATTCTTTTATGCTTCCCAATTCTCCAGTGGTTATGGTCTTGAATATTGTGTATGCCTTTCAGAATGCTTTTCCATATCCAAGAGTCTCCATCTTTGGGCTTTAGATCCATACCGAGAACACGCCCCGGCTATGATGGGGTCGGGCCGCATACTCAAAGTATGTGGCCCCTTTTCTTTTTTTGGCACGTCTCGTATGTAACCGGATTTCCTTTTTAAAAAGTTTTGGTATACCAACCGCTTATAAAAAAGGAGGGTGAAAATACGAGGAATCTTTTATTTATCAACCTATAAGTCCTCTACCGAATGTGATCGTCTAAGGACAGAGTCGAGACAAAACGACAACTCGGTTCACACTTCGTGTGATCGTCTATGGATACGAGATCGAGACAATACAACAACAAGGTCACTTTTGTGATTGACTATGGATACAAGATCGAGACAATACAATGACAAAGTGTGTACTTGATAATAGGTTCGGAAATAACCGAAACTATATAGGATCAATATCAAGTATTACAGAGTTAACGTACTTGTGTATTTTACTTAATTATATTAACAATTATAATGCGGAATCAAAGTAAAATACACGGCAAGATTTTGTTAACGAGGAAACCGCAAATGCAAAAAAATCCCGGGACCTAGTCCAGTTTTGAATACTCTCAGAATTAAGCCGCTATACAAAATCTAATACTAACTTCATATAGTTGAGACCAAGCAGACTACCCCTAGCTACTTAGTTCCCTCAATATCCTTGCGCCTTTGACTTCTAGAGTCACGCATATGAATAACAAGTCCTTTGGATCGTATTCCAAACAATAAAGGAAGAATATGTTTGGTAACCACTCTAATCAAGTGCACAACACCACTTGAACCTTTTGTGATTAATCATACACAGAATGAAGTCTGTTAACAATGGATTATCACAAGATGTCTTTAGATCTAACAAGGGTTCTAAAGATACCGTCGATACTTTGATCTAGTCTGAGTGAATCTTATATCAGAAGAGAAGATTCTCAAGAATAAACAAACTAGGTGCAATCAAAGTTTCAACAACCGTTAGTCAATCAAATAAAATCGAAAACTAATAACACTACAATTATCTAGTTTCCCACCAATGGTACTCCTAGAGTTTCTTGATCCCACAAAAGTCTTTAAACGAGCGGTCATAAGAGATTTCACCTAATAAGGATACTTTCCTCTCTGAATAGACGGCTCCACCAGAAACAACAACAAATGAAGTTTGCCCGACTCTTAGGATAGTTTGCTAGAAATGCAAACTTAGGTATTTATATACCAAGGATGTTTGGACACCAAGAAATTTCCAAAACCGAAAATATTCTCAAGATATGCAATGAATGCCCAAATTCGGTTTTCCTAATTCCAATAAATGCTTGTCCAATATTTCTGAAATCTCTCATAGAAAATCTCCAATTAGTAAATGCACATTACTAATTTTATTTCTCTAGAGCTATGCATTAATTGCTGGTAATTAAACCATATAAAACCAAAAATCTCAATTAAAAGATTCTTAATTTATTTCGGCACAGGATCACCTTGAGTACCAAGGAATATCTTTGAACAATAAATGATAAGAGTTACTGCTCGTGTTCAAAGTATGTTGACATCTTTACTCTACAAATCCTTATTTCATATTTACATAGATTTGCTTATTGGAATTGGTTCTACCACACTTCCAAACAAGTTTAGAGTTGGTTCTACTAGTATTCCAAGACTACTATGTGATCGGTCATACCAAGTCACAATGGTTAGTTGTGATCGGTCCTACCAAGTCATATACATGGGTTCATATTGGTTATACCAATCACTAGGATCGGTTCTACCTAAACATGGTACCTACTTGTGATCGGTCACACCAGTCACTAGGATCGGTCATACCAATTACAAGCATCAGTCACACAACCACTTATGATCGGTAACACCAATTACCAGAGTCGGTCACACCAATTACAAGGATCGATCATACCATCTCATGGTGATTACTTACTATTAGAGCATTGCTCGGTCGAACTCGCAAGCGTTGCTATCTCAAACTTGTTTGTCAAGTTTAATTGCCAAAACTATAAGTCCTGATTTCTAGTCTACTTATAGCTAAGTCTCGGATTAGGATAGTAAGTGTAGTTGAGCCTTAGACTCCACGACGTTCATTGAATGAAGACGAAGAACTACTCAAGGGAACTTGTGGAACTTCATCAACAAAGAGGTATGTGGAGACTTGAACTTATCTATCACTCAAAAGTCTATCTATTCTATCTTCTATTTTGAGACAAAAGTCGTATTGCTATATAGACTTCAATTATACACATTTGCTATTTCGAGCCGAGTTTATCTCGCTTATATATTTCTCGAAATATGTGTTGGTAAGCTTTCGCTTTAGCCAAGTTCATCTTTAGTACTCATGACGAAAGTCATGTTGATTATTTCAATAACTTGAAAATCGCTTTGATGAAAATAGTTTGTGGATGACAACTATTATAACATCCTCTAAGAAAGTTTCAATGATTGAAATGAGAGTTTAGAACAAGTAACCATGTTTGGATATAAACATAGTGTGTTCTCACATTTGTGTAAAAGTCCAAAACCGGGAACCTAAAGTATGCGTACCCATACGCGTACCGGCGGTTGTTGGAAACTTGGGCAAGTATGCGTACCCGTACGCATACTGGCGGAAGTTTCACGTTCGTGAATTTCTGCTGGAGTTTGGAAGTGTGAATTGGTATGCGCACCCATACGCGTACTGCGTAACCAAACTTGGTCCGACCACTTAGGTATGCGTACCTGTTTGCATACTTAAGTAGGTTACTTTCTAAAATCGGTTTGTTCATAAACTAAAACATTTATATAACAAGGAATGCAATCTTTGCAACCGTGGCTATAATGTTCATGAATTGATTCGAGTGAATCAAAATCGATTTTGCTTCGATTGTGTCTTGTATACTTCTAAAAGATCTAAGCAATTGAACAACTCTCTAACTAGTTCATTTGAGTCACTTGAACTAGTTATGGTGTAGATGAATAAGGTTGATATGAAAGTGCTCATATGGCTAACCATTGGTTACCTATTGTTGAACCAACTAAGTGTACACGTTTAGGTACGGTTACCCAAACCTAAATGAAGGTGCATTTCATTTGTGTATAGCAAGCTAAGTTCGATCTAACGGTTGAAAGATATTAGCTTGAATCTAATCAGGTTTTCATCTAACGGTGAATATTGAATGCTTCGTTACCAAGGTAACTTAGATTGAAAACCCTGAGTTGAAGACCATATAAAGGAGAACTCTAGCAACTGGGAAACCTAATCCCCACACCTCCTGTGTGATACTAGTTGTATAAGCTAGAGTCGATTATCCTTTAACCTTAGGTTTTTCACGAAACCCTGTAGGTTAACGACTTAAAGACTTCATTGGGATTATGAAGCCAGACCCAACTATTTTCTTTGTAGTTGCGTGATCTGATCTTGCTGTTCTTATCGGGATTGAGTACAATCGTAAGATTGGCTTGAGATTTATATCTCTGATAGGCAAGATAGAAAAGTAATCACAAACACCTTCGTCTCATCATTTTTGATTCCACAATATCTTGTTTCGTTAATCGATTAAGATTATTGTGAGGTGATTGATAATTCTAGGTTGTTCTTCGGGAATATAAGTCCAGGTTAACGATTGGTTCCTGTTCACCTTGATTTATCAAAAGACAGAACAAAAACTCGTAGGTATATCGGTGGGAGACAAATTTATCTATTCAATAGACTTTTCTGTGTGAGATAGATTTGTTTATCAAGTCTTCGACTTTGGGTCGTAGCAACTCTTGGTTGTGGGTGAGATCAGCTAAGGGAATCAAGTGCGTAGTATCCTACTGGGATCAGAGACGTAAGGAACGCAACCGTACCTTAAATCAGTGTGAGATTGATTAGGGTTCAACTACAGTCCAGACCGAAGTTAGCTTTGTAGTAGGCTAGTGTCTATAGCGGCTTAATACAGTGTGGTGTTCAAATCTGGACTAGGTCTCGGGGTTTTTCTGTATTTGTGGTTTCCTCGTTAACAAAACTTCTGGTGTCTGTGTTATTTCTTTTCCGCATTATATTTTTTTATATAATTGAAATATCACAGGTTGTGCGTTGAATCGATCAATTGGTAAATCCAACCTTTGGTTGTTGATTGAAATTGATTGATCCTTGAACATTGGTCTTTGGTACCGTTCAAGTTATTTCTCTTGTATTCAATCATGCTCGCAAATTCCTATTTGTTTGATTGCGGATTGAATCGAGAAATTGAGATATAACTCTTTGATATACTTTTTATTAAGATTGAGTCTTAATGTCTAGTTGATCTCTCGAAAGTATATTGGAGTTAGTCCATACAGATTGCTAAGCGAAATATTGGGTGAGGTTGTTATACTCCCGCTTTTTCAATTGGTATTAAAGCAGGCAAACACGGTTAAGACCTCATAAGTCTGTGTTTGTAGCGATCTGACTATATGGACAAAAATTCTATCTCAATAAACGTACCACCGGTCTTTGATGCTCAAACTACTCGTGGTGGAAAATCGCTATGCGTGCTTTTCTTCAAGCTCGTGATTTTCAAACATGGGTACGTATTTTTAATGGCTATGATCCTCCGGTTAATACAGAAGGCGATGTATCTATACCTAAGGATATTGGTAGATATAGTCCAAAAGAAATCCTTGCTGCAAAGAAAAATTATGACATCTTAAATGCTATCATACATGCCATTACCCCAGATCTTCAGCATCATGTGACTACTTGCACAAAGTCTAAAGAATCCTGGGATATCTTAGAAATTGTATTTGAATGGAATACCCCTGAAAAGGAAGCTAGGCTTCCAAACCTATGTTCCGATTGGGAAAACCTTCGTATAGCAGACGAAGAGTCATTTGATGAGTTTAATCACAAAGTGTCTGAAATTGTTAATGCATCTTTTGCATTGGGTAAGACTATTCCTGAAAAGGACATTGTGATGAAAATTCTCAGATCGCTGCCATCTAGATACGATTCTAAGAAGCATGCCATCGTTGAAGGGAATAATCTCGCAACTCTTTCAAGAAATACTCTGGTTGGGAAGTTAAAGATCTTTGATCATGAGCATACATCCAAATACGGAAAGGATATTGCTTTCAAAGCACAAAAGAACACTAAATTACTTGACAAAAGTAAAAGTGTTTGCATCTCTGATGATGATCTTTCTGAGGCTGATTCATCAGATAAATATCTTGACAAGTCAGTCTCCTTGATCACAAGACAGTTTAGGGATCTTCTTTTGAAGAGAAGTAAACGATTCGCCAGAGATAAACCCAGGTTATCAGTTAAACCCCATAATCGTGTTCCTCCTAAAAACCGGGATAATGATGAAACTAATGACGAGGATATGCCTTAGTGCTTTAACTGTAAAGATTTTGGCCATTTTGCAAATGAGTGTCCAAATCGTAAAAAATACACTGGGAACAAAGGTCTTGCTGCAACTCTTGATGAAATGTCTGACAACTATGATTCTAATGAAGACAAAAAGTCAAGTGTTGCACTTCTTTGTGAAAATATTGATTTTGATAATTGTAGCAATACATACATCAATCTTGATACTCTTTCAGAAGAAATCTCAAACGATCTGTAAGAAAAAATTGATCTACCGGTTTCTACTGGAAACTCTTTTTCTGATTTTGTAGGTTCCACCATATGTCTAGCAGCCTGCATAGATGAGATGTATAAACCTTCCTCCAGGTTGACATGTCCTTATTTTTCTCTCAGAGGTTATGAGTTATCAAAATGTTTCAAGTACAAACATAAGATAAGATATGTCAACAAACTTCAACGAAGAGCAAATCGATTAGCTAACAAGCTCAAAAGTGTTTAGAAATAGGCTGAGGTATGTTATCTTATCTCCTCTTCAAAGAAGTTAATCTCCAAAGAGTTATGTAGACCATTGAGAAAAGGATATTGGTCTAAACACTATGTGAAGCAGGGCTCTATGAATTCCTTTCGAAAAGGATATGGTGGACAAATTATTGTTCACCCCATCACAACTTAAATTGTGTTGGTTAGTGCATCTTGTCTCATGTGCCTGATCAAAAGAGACAAGCTTTTGCACACCTTGGGCTTTAGGAAAAGAAAATTCTTTTAGATTGTGTTGATTTTATTTTTTCATGTTTTGCTCTGTGAGCATTGTAAAGTCTGGAATTCATGCCGCTTTTCATATCTAATTGATATTGGAAAGGACTTCCCTGTTTACTAATAAAAGAGGGTTAAAATAGATAATTATGTATTTTTTAGGGTATGAGTTGTGCGTACGTGAATCCTTTAAGTGTATAAAGGTTCTGTAACCCTACATTCCTCTTTACTTCTCTAAGAAACTCTTTTTATCATAAGACTGCTTGTTGAGATTATCTTGTGATTTCCTCTCACAATTCCGCTTTTATGGATACTCCAAGCATTATGTCGACTGATGGAAAAGATGTTAATATGATTGTTAAGCCATCAATCATGAAGGAAAAAGATAAATCTCTGTTACCTCCAACTTTGAAAAGAAAAAGAAGGAATGTGAGGAAGCCAAGAGTTGTTCCTTCAAATTCTCAGAAGTTTTCTGATGTTCTTGAAGAGTTGAAGGAAACAATGAAGGAGATTCAGCAAATAAAGGCTTTTGTGTTTAAGACTCTTGAAATTCAGAAGGCCCTGGTTCGACATCAGTCAAGAAGGTTTGTTAATTGGTATGCGCACCCATACCCGTACTGGCGTAACCAAACTTGGTCCGACCACTTAGGTATGCGTACCCGTTTGCATACTTAAGTAGGTTACTTTCTAAAATCGGTTTGTCCATGAACTAAAACATTTATATAACAAGGAATGCAATCCTTGCAAACCGTGGCTATAATGTTCATGAATTGATTCTAGTGAATCAAAATCGATTTTTCTTCGATTGTGTCTTGTATACTTCTATAAGATCTAAGCAATTGAACAACTCTCTAACTAGTTCATTTGAGTCACTTGAACTAGTTATGGTGAAGATGAATAAGGTTGATATGAAAGTGCTCATATGGCTAACCATTGGTTAACTATTGTTGAACCAACTAAGTGTACACGTTTAGGTACGGTTACCAAAACCTAAATGAAGGTGTATTTCATTTGTGTATAACAAGCTAAGTTCGATCTAACGGTTTAAAGATATTAGCTTGAATCTAATCAGGTTTTCATCTAACGGTGAATATTAAATGCTTTGTTACCTAGGTAACTTAGATTGAAAACCCTGATTTGAAGACTATATAAAGGATAACTCTAGCAACTGGCAAACCTAATCCCCACACCTCATGTGTGATACTAGTTGTATAAGCTAGAGTCGATTCTCCTTTAACCTTAGGTTTTTCACGAAACCCTGTAGGTTAACGACTTAAAGACTTCATTGGGATTGTGAAGCCAGACCCAACTATTTTCTCTGTAGTTACGTGATCTGATCTTGCTGTTCTTATCAGGATCGAGTACAATCTTAAGATTAGCTTGAGATTTATATCTCTGATAGGCAAGATAGAAAAGCAGTCACAAACACTTTCGTCTCATCGTTTGTGATTCCACAATATCTTGTTTCGTTAATCGATTAAGATTATTGTGAGGTGATTGATAATTCTAGGCTGTTCTTCGGGAATATAAGTCCAGGTTATCGATTGGTTCCTGTTCACCTTGATTTATCAAAAGACAGAACAAAAACTCGTAGGTATATCTGTGGGATGCATATTTATCTATTCAATAGACTTTTCTGTGTGAGACAAATTTGTTTATCAGGTCTTCGACTTTGGGTCGTAGCAACTCTGTGTTGTGGGTGAGATCAGCTAAGGGAATCAAGTGCGTAGTATCCTGCTGGGATCAGAGACTTAAGGAACACAACTGTACCTTGAATAAGTGTGAGATTGATTAGGGTTCAACTACAGTCCAGACCGAAGTTAGCTTTGTAGTAGGCTAGTGTCTGTAACGGCTTAATACAGTGTGGTGTTCAAATCTGGACTAGGTCCCGGGGTTTTTCTGCATTTGCGGTTTCCTCGTTAACAAAACTTCTGGTGTCTGTGTTATTTCTTTTCCGCATTATATTTTTGTTATATAATTGAAATATCACAGGTTGTGCGTTGAATCGATCAATTGGTAAATCCAACCTTTGGATGTTGATTGAAATTGATTGATCCTTGAACATTGGTCTTTGGTACCGTTCAAGTTATTTCTCTTGTATTCAATCAGGCTCGCAAATTCCTATTTGTTTGATTGCGGATTGAATCGAGAAATTGAGATATAACTCTTTGATATACTTTTTATTAAGATTGAGTTTGACTGTCTAGTTGATTCTCTCCAAAGTATATTGGAGTTAGTCCATACAGATTGCTAAGCGAAATATTGGGTGAGGTTGTTATACCCCCGCTTTTTCACTTAGGATCGGTTACACCAATTACCAGGACCGGTCATACAAAATCATAAGTCTAGGTATTGTTATCGGTTAGACCAAGATACATAACCTAAGTTAAGATCGGTTCTACCAACTCACACATATTGGTCATCAAAGAATATGCAATGAATAGCCGGACCAATAAACCTATTGATTTCCCTTTCGATTCATGAAATAAGTTCATGAATGTACTTCCTTTAAACAAATGTAAAACATTGTTTCCTAGGATGAAATCTTCACCATACACCTATACACATAATCATAAAACTATATACAAGATTATGTTGATATCATATCTACGAAGTTCAAAAGATAAGCGTTATACTTCGTAATCTAAAATTCCTTATTACTATGACCATACTATTATGATCATGTCTCATCACTAGAGTATTATATATAATATGTACATTATATACACCTTTGCATGTTATGTTTTCAATATAGCACGATTTGGAAGATACGTTAGGAATGAAACAAGTTCAAGTCAATATTATTAATTTCAAGTGAAAGGATGATGTCGTTGTTGTAGTTCATTACTTCTTCTCATTCTTCATGTCTTCGGAGTAATACTTGTATGTCTCAACATTCCTAGACTTTCTAGTCTAACCTAAACGAAGTTGACTCTAATATTCAATCAAGCGACTCTAAATGAGTCTTGATACTTAAATATGACAACCATACTTGAAAAACCAACGCTTGATGAATTCATCCGAGCTATGCTCTAACATAGGGTATAACGACCTAAAAACAAAAAATCCGAAACTTTTTTTTTCATCTTGTTTTTATTTTTTTTCATCATATAGCCTGAAATAACAGAACTATCAACAAAGCTACAGAACATTCCCAAACCAAGTAAATCCGGCTAGAACCTGTGCGATTTGGGAAGAAGCTAAGCAAGAACACAATTTACGAATTATCCAACATGAACAAATTAAACCCTTTGAAAACGCGGGGGTATAACAACCACACCCAATATTTCGTTCGACAATCTGTATGGACTAAACTCCAATATAATTCCGAGAGCACCAACTTAAAAAGTGAGACTCAATCAAGAAAGTCATCAAAGAGCATTATCTCTTTCTCAATACAATCAAAAATCGAACAGATAAAAATCCATGATCCTGATTGATGTGAGAATAACTTGGACGGTACCAAAGACCAATGCCCAAGTGTCAATCAAGTTCTATCCCACAAACAAGGTCGGATTTATCAACTGCGATTGAACAACGCACAACCTGTGATATTTTAATTATATAAACAAATATAATGTGAAAAAGAAATAACACGGACATCATAAATTTTGTTAACGAGGAAACCACAAATGCATAAAAACCATGGGACCTAGTCCATCTTTGAACACCACACTGTATTAAGCCGTTACAGACTCTAGCCTACTACAAGTTAACTTCGGACTGGAATGTAGTTGAGACCTAACCAAGTCTCACACCGATTAAGGTACAGTCACGTTCCTTACGCCTATAGAATCCCAGCAGGACTCTACGCACTTGATTCCCTTAGCTGATCTCACCCACAACTAAGAGCTTCTACGACCAAAATTCGAAGACTTAGAAACAAATCTGTCTCCCACAGAAAAGTCTATTCTGGTTGTTATTTCTGTCTTAAGATAAATCAAGGTGAATAGGAAACTCAACTAATACCCCGGACTTATACTCCCAAAGAGAAGCCTAAAAATATCAGTCACCTCACAATAACCCAACTAATTAACAGAAAAAGTTATCGCGGAATCACTAGAGTCTGAGACAAAGAACTGTTGTGATTACTTTTTATATCTTACCCATCGGAGATAAATCTCGAGTAAATCTTAGAGAAGATAAAACTCAATACGATAGAAAAAGTAAGATCAGAATACGCAACTACAGAGGAAATAGTTGGATCTGGCT
This sequence comes from Papaver atlanticum, assembly GCA_023531105.1. Lineage (NCBI taxonomy): Eukaryota > Viridiplantae > Streptophyta > Magnoliopsida > Ranunculales > Papaveraceae > Papaver > Papaver atlanticum. The sequence goes on along the minus strand of JAJJMB010005364.1, from coordinate 1,752,989 downwards.
TCATGAATCCCAAATGAAGTCTTCAAGTCGTTTAACCTAATAATGGTTTCGGAAAACCTAGATTAAAGGAGAATCGACTCTAGTTTGCAACTAGGACACACGGAAGTGTCGAGATTAGGTTTCCCAGATTCTTGAGTTTTCCCTTATATAGCCTTTCAAATCAGGGTTGCTTACAATAAAAGTTAAGATAGCTTAGTAACAAAGCATTCAATATTCACCGTTAGATGAACTCCTGATTTAAGATTCAAACTAAGTGTGCTTAAAAACTATGCAATCAATCTCCACCGTTAGATGGTATTAGCTTGATACACACAAATGAAATATACCTATATTTTAATAAGGATGAACCGTACCCAAACGTGTATACTTGTTAGCTCAATATAAGTTAGCCGATGTTAGCCATATTAACACTTATAACTTAGCCATATTTATCTAACACTTCTAGACCAAATATGATGATCAATCAATCATGATAGATAATAAAATGAATCTAAATGTGTTTCAAGAGAGTTATTCAAATGTTCATCATCTTATAGGAATATGTAAATGAACCATTTGAAGCAAAATCGGTTTGGTTTGTAATTGTACAAAGTACTTATAAAAGAACCACTTCATTAACATAACACGGTTTGTAAAACTAGTTCACATACCTTAATACATTAAAGTTCCAGGAACTTTAGTTCGCAAACGAACCTGAGTTCATGAGTATGAAAATAACACTTTACTAATTTTGGAACTTAACCACTCTGTTCGCAAACTGAGTACGCGAACAAGAGTTCCGGACTTTGGCTTTGTCCAGCAATTTGCAAACATGGTACGCAAATACCAGCTCCGGACTTGGCCTTTCCTAGCCCGTTCGCAAATAGGGCACACGAACAAAAGCTCTGGACCCTTTCACAGGTAAACCAGTGTGCAAACAGAGTTCGCGAACAATAGTTCCGGACCTGAACTAGACTTACATAGTTAGTATACAACCTGTAATATATCCAGACATGGTAGTTTTTCTAAACTCTCATTTAATCATTGAAACATCCTTGGAAGGCAACAATGGTAATCTTACACATACCACTAGCTTCAAGTAATTTTCAAGTGATTAATCGATCAATATGAAACTTCCCAAGTCGACATCAAATGATTGTCTCACACATATCATGTAAGATGTTTCAAGGTAATTTTCACATGATCATCTTTTGACTTAATATTTAGTTTCCAAAAAATAAATTGTCTCCAACTAAACTCGTCAAGAATACGATGAACTTAGCTAAAGCTAAAAGCTTCCAATACATATTTCGAGAAATAAATAAGCGAGATAAACTCGGCTTAAAATATCAAATGTGTATAATGTAAAAGTCTATATAGCTATACAACTTAGCCTATTTTAGAAGATGAAATTAAATAAACTTATGAGTGATAGATAAGTTTTAGGCTCCACATACCTTTTGTTGATGAAGTTCCCCCAAGCTCTTCAGTAGATCTTCTTCTTCAATCGGTGAACACTGAGAAGTCTAAAGCTCAACTACACACTTCTATCCTAATGCGAGACATAGTTATAAGTAGACTAGAAATCGAGTATATAGTTTTGATCAACTAAACTTGACAAACAAGCTTGAGATAGCAACGCTTGCGAGTTCGACCGAGCAGTGCTCTAACACCCTTGATCGAAGTAAGTAATCTTTACAACACTTATGATTGATTATGCTTTCTGATTTCTTATCAAATTTTAAGTTGATTAATCAAGTGATGTCGAAATAAAAAGAAAATTGGGTGACTAAAATTGAAGTTAATTGGAGGATTATCCTTTTTAAGAAAGGGTTTGCTGTTTCATAAAAACCAATAAGAAATTTGTGATTTTGTTTCTTTTAGAAATTGAAATTTGTGATTTTTATGTTTATGTTTATATGAAATTTCTGATTTTTCATGTAATTTTGGTTCTACAAGTTTCACTTTTGTTTGATTGATGTCAACTTAGATACCAAAACTTGTCCAAAGGCAAAGAAACATAAGGGTTCATTCAATTAAAATAGAAAAATTTACTTCCACCCTTTAAAGTATCAGGACAATTGTGTAGTTGAATTCTATAATTTCACTTATGATATGATTTATGTGATCATTAGCTGATACTCATATGGTTATATATTTATGAAGTTTTGGTGGAGATTTTAGATGTTAGTTTTCTGATGAGACACATATTCTTGGATGTACCTATCATATAACCATGTTTTCTTTGGCCTCGGACGGAATCTTGGACTCAATGTACTTGCTACAATGAAGGACTTGAAATAGACTACGCATTCAGTCTCCAAATTCAGGTGGGTTTCAAAAATCTTTCTTTTTTGTGTAACCCATCTCTAATGAACAAGTGGTGGGTAGATTCAATTATCTTAAATACCTTTCTCTCGTGTATTCTGGTTAACAACAGTCACTGTTTAAGAAGATGATTAACATCATTCGTTGTGCACCATTTTTCTATTAGTTTGATTTGTATATCTAGATTATCCTTTCCATTTGTATCTAGTTATAATAGTTTTGCCTGTAATTTCTTTTTATATCCATATTCATTTCGAAACAGTTGCATACTTTAGCTTCATATATTGATCTGCCATCAGGGGTGGAAGTACAGGTTGACTAAACATGGCTGTAGCCCCACCAAGCTCATCAGTTTAGTCCACTAATGCCAGCAGTTAGTCCACCATATTCATATTTATGGTTTCTTAGCAGAGTAAGAAGAAGAAGATAGGGGAACAAAAAATGGGAGAGTTAGTCCACATTATGCAGTACTAGAGTTGCTAGAGTGCAGGATGACATGAAGGAGAAATAGTTGGTTTTTGCGAATATTTGATGCAAACAGTCTATCAAGTTAGCCTATAACAAGTCTCTTTTTTTCACTCTAAATGCGGAGCCCCAAATTGTCGAATTGCCAAATATGAAGCTTTAGAAAAGCTCCCTATAATCTAGAGATTTCTTGGAACCTTCTCATGTATTGTTGCAAGTAGTGGCCCCATTTTATAAATAAAGAAACTCATTGAAGGGACTCCATTTTGGTAGTAAGAGCTTCTCCAATGGTAATGTGCTCGGCTTCACATGTGGCATTGAGGGAAGACATCCTTTATCTTATCTAGCGACTAATATCCCTAATTATAAGGAAAATGAAATTTTTATCTCCAACCCGCCTGTATTTTTACCCAAATTTTATCTAGCTGTATCTTATTTTCAATGAATTAAATATTTTGTTTGATATTTATTGATAGAAAAAAAAATCATTTTTACCTATTTTCTATCGTGGGAAACTCCACTATTCTTCTGATAGAATTTATATCATTCCTGATCATTAAGTAGAGTTCAACAATGGCGTATGTTCTAACGGAACCAAGCTATCAATTAATCCTTTAAACTGACCTTCGATTTTGGTTTTAGAAATTTTGGGTACACTCAAAATTGATAAGGAACAGTGAATTGGTTGTGTGTTTAATAATTAAGCCAGTGGCGTGGTCGGTACTCGAGCAGATGAATAGTATAGGACTGGGAGTGGAAGCTAGGGTGAAACTGGTGGGAAATTATATTAGTTTTCAATTATCTGATTTTGATATAAAGAAATCATCAGATTGATGATATTAGTCCCTATAATATGTATTAATCAAATATAATTGAATCAAAGTAGTTACCTGCTTGTATGATTTTTTATTTTGATTCTTAAGTATCTTTTTGGCATCTCGTGAAAAGAAAGAAAAGAAAATCTCCATAAAAAGACGATGGAAGAAGAAATTGTTCTAGTTTTAGTTTGTAATTAAAATTGTTATTAAATAGATTAAATTATTTAAAAAAAAAAATGACTAGGATGGATAGACATCCTCTATGTGAACCTCTAAAACAAGAAGTTGAGCAAGAGGATGTCTATCCAAAACTATGCCATGTCATCTACACATTTATCATAGAGGTTAGGGTTGGAGAGAGATTTTAGGAGTTTTGGATGTGTATCCTACGTGTAAGAAGACTTTCTTTCTCACACACATTCCATTGGAGAAGCTATAAAGGCTCAAGTAAAGAAGTATGTAGTTTCTAAAATAGGCATGCAATTGAGCTCTATAAATAATTTGATTACTAGTTTTAGTCTTCAATCAATTAGCTCTATAAATAATTTGATTACTAGTATAAGTCTGCAATGTACACCAAAAGTTCAACTCTACTGAACACACACTATTTTGGAATCCTGATTCCGCCACTGTATGCCATACACATTGAACTTAACTTACAGAAGAGATTTAAAGTCATGTTTTTCGTTGGCCATATATCTATTTGTTGTTTAATCACCACTCTAATAGCTAATAGAGTATCTGTGAGAAATTGCTTATGTAGTGTGGTTTGCGTGTGTGAATCAATTGGTGGCTAGTGTAAACAATGATTGCTTCTTTTGATTTTTGATTTGCTCATATATCATGATCACCCGTTTCCCATTTTCTTTTGGAAAACCAACTTTCTAAAACTGAAACCATATACTGAAAATGTGGTTTGTGTTTAGAGTGGTAGACAAAATAAGAGACAAAGCATGAAAGAGAGGAAGAGAAATCAGGTGTGTTTTCTCATTAACATTTACTCTTTAAATACAAGAGAAGAAGACAAGGTAGGAGTACATGTGTAGAGTAACATAGAAGAAGTGTTACATGTGTCTATCATAAGAAGAAAGTTTCCCATGCATAGTGACACATAGGGGTGGTCAACCATACCACCAATAACATTCGGACGACCACCATTGTAAACTAACTGCTTTGTCAAAACCTTTCCAGAAAACATCTGTTGATCAAAAACTGGTCAAAGGAGAAAGACACTTGAGCTTCTGAAATGGCATCGCTTGTCAGGACTCTTCTATTTTGTAGAATCGTGTCAGGAAAAATACTTCGCACAAAAACCTGAACACTTGTAAGGAGAAGAATAACCTCAACCGAAGTTGTATCTCTAGTGTTTTTGTTGTCTCATTAAAAACCTTGCCGAGTAAAAAAACCCTGTGGGAAAAAGTAACCTCGGTGAAGGAAAAGAGTACAACACACTTTGATGTTCTTAGTGCATCGCTAGATGCTCCCCCTGATGTTGACATCTCTCCATGATTTGCATTTATGGTATTATTGTTGTCTCATTAAAAACCTTTTCGAGTAACAAAACCCGTGGAAAAAAGTAACCTCGGTGAAGGAAAAGAGTTCAACATACCATCTGATGCCCCCCCTGATGCATGACAATTTCTTTAGTCTAATACAATCATGGGAGTGGACAATTCCTTTAGTCCTATGGAGTCATGGAAGTTCGGACAATCTCTTTAGTCCCATTCTTCTCACATGTTTTTCAAATGTGGACTTAGGTAATGACTTAGTAAATAAGTCTGCCACATTTTCATCAGATTTTACTTTACTGACTTGAATGTTTAGAAGACATTGTTGTTGCTGATTGTAAAAGAACTTCGGTGATATATGTTTCGTATTATCACCCTTAATATACCCTTGCTTCATCTGTTCGATGCAAGATGCATTATCTTCATAAATGCAAGTTGGCTCTTCGGTTGTAGAACTCAAACCACATGTCCCTCGAATATGTGTAATGATAGACCTTAACCATATACACTCACGAACCGTCTCATGTAGTGCAATGATCTCAGAGTGTTTTGTGGAGGTAGCCACAAGGGTTTGCTTGGTCGATCTCCAGGATATCGTTGTATTCCCGATAGTGAACACGTATCCAATTTGTGATCGACCTTTGTGTGGGTCTGAGAGGTACCCAGCATCAGCAAAACCAACGAAAACATTATTTGGGGTTCCGGTGTAAGGAGTCACAATTACATTAGCATATCTTCTTTCGTCTTAGTAGGGATAAAACTAACCCAAGTCAATGGTTCCCTTTAGGTATCTAAAGATATTCTTTATACCATTCCAATGGCGCTGAGCTATATCTAGCTAACAAATTCACCGAGAATGAGATATCTGGTCGAGTACATTGTGTTAAGTACAATAATGCACTTATTGCACTTAGATAGAGATATTCAGATCCCAATACATCTTCGCCATCTTCCTTTGGACGAAATGGATCTTTATGTACATCTAAAGTTCGACCAACCATGGGAGTGCTAGCAGGGTGCACTTTGTCCATATTAAATTGCCTGAGTATCTTATGGACATATGCAGACTGGTGATTTTCACATGATCATCTTTTGACTTTCGTCAAAAATAAATATGAACTTGGTTAAAGTGAAAGCTTACCAACACATATTTCGAGAAATATGTAAGCGAGTTAAACTCAGCTTGAAATATCAAATGTTTATAAAGTAAAGTCTATATAGCTATACGACTTTTATCTCAGTAGGAGATAGAATAGAAATATACTTCTGAGTGATAGATGAGTTCAAGTCTCCACATACCTTTTGTTGGTGAAGCTCCACAAGTTCCCCTTAGTAGTTCTTCGTCTTCAATCGATGAACGCCGTGAAATCTAAAGCTCAACTACACATTCTATCCTAATCCGAGACATAGCTATAAGTAGACTATAAATCAAGACTTATAGTTTTGACAAATAAACTTGACAAACAAGCTTGAGATAGAAACGCTTGCGAGTTCGACCGAGCAGTGCTCTAACAAAAGGTCATTTAGGGCAATATCAACAACTGAATTTTTATGGATCGGTAATATTGTGGACTAACCCGTATATTAAAGGACTAAAACGTCAGTGCATTTATAAATTTGGACTAACGAGTACTAGGCATGAGAGGGTAGGACTAAAGCGTCCAATGCCCAACATTTCTGGCACTAAACGTTAATTTTTACTTCCTATTAACAGTCGATTAGCAATCATACGAGGCAGCCAATAGACTAACTAGGGGCGGGAAGGGGCTGATTCTTGAAGGCCACTAGTTCAAACCCCAATGTCAAAAAAAGTACAAGAGGGTCTCAAAACATCCCAAGACATTACTCATGCTCGGGAATGAACTCTAGAATCAGATGTCGTTCATTGTCAATTTGCCTAGCATAAGTGGGTTTTGTCTAGTAACTGTTAGAGCATTGCTCGGTTGAACCCACAAGTTTTTCTATCTCTAGCTTGTTTTCAAATTTAGATGATCAAAACTATGTCTTGATTTCTAGTCTACTAAGTCAAGTCTCCGACTAGGTCAGAATTGTAGTTGAGTATCAGAGATCAACCTTGAAGACTGAGGATTGTTGAAGACATTTGGAGAACTTCTGTATCCAGGTATATGAATACTGAACCATTCTATTTTACTCACTATGCCATCATTCTATCTGTTGAGACTATGTCGTATGACTTATAGTAGATTTACAAAGAAGTAGATTTCGAGTCAAGCTTATCTTGTGAAGAATCTCGAAATGTGACTTATCAATTAGATGTTCAACGATCCTTTGACAATATTAGTTCTATAAAATAATTTGTGGATCAATTGAAAATTACCCATGCAAATGATTTGTCATGTGGGAATGTTTCAATACATCATAAGAGAGAAATATGAACTTACTGAATTTCGTCTTAGGGTAGGTTAGTGAAACAGTTCGCAAAACATAGATATCTGAGTTACAGAAATACAAGGAAGGTTGGCGAACTCAGTTTGCGAACCCTAAATTCAGTCGTGGACAGTTCACGAACCCGGTTGGCAAACCGTGGTGAACTGAATTATATATTGAATAAATTGGCTAGCAGTTGGCAAACACAGTTCACGAACTGAGGTCAACTGAGTTCCAGAGTCTTGTAGGGTTCACGAACTCGGTTGAAAAACCGTTACACCCTGACTCGTGAACAAGCCTTGCGGTTCACGAACCGTTGTACCAACTGTTCCCAACAATGTTTAGCAGATGCAAGAAGACTTATTTCCAGCATTGCTTAAACTCTCTTAAATAATTCTAAGACTTCATTAATCACTTAAACACTTATGTGTGTGGTTCATGATTAATGTATTGATTTGAATGGACATCAAATAACTTTTAGTTCTTTAGCTAACTTGCCAAACCGAACAGTCATTATGCACGGCACGATTACCGAACCAAAGGTATATACTCTTCTATTGTGTTTCAAAGACTGAAAGGAGGTTACTTGATTCTCAAGTCATCTTAGATTTAATTTTAAGCTAACCCTGGTCTTTGAAAACTATAAATAGAGCCTCTCTGTCAATTGGGAAATTTAAATCCCTGACACTTTGTGTGCTAGTTGATTCTATAGTCGTCCTCTATCGACCGTTAGGTCTACGACAAAAAAACTTCGCTTTGGGGATTCGTGAAGCCAGGTCCAACTATCTTTACCTTGATAGTTCGTTTATCCTGATCTTGCTTTTATATTATCGAGGTTTTTGTCAATCTCTTTTAGGCAAGATAGAGAGTAATCGCAAAGTTCTCTTTGTCTCAGACTTTGTGATTCCTCAAGATAGATATCTAAAGATTGATCTTAGTTGATCTTTCGATGATTGTTCTTGAGAGATGGTTAAGAATCTAGGGTTGCTCTTCGGAAGTCGTAAGTTCTGAATTTGTGACGTTTGCTAGCTTTGTCTATTGCAAACAGATTTTCACACCATGATCTAAACGAAAATCAAATAGGCTTATCTGTTAGAGGCAGATTGGTATCAAAAGTCCTCACTTAGGCTGTAAAGGACGTCAGCTAAAGGAATCAAGTGCATAAAACCTTGAGAGATTCAAAATACGTAAAGAACACGACTGCAGCTGAATCGCTTGGAGGGTGGATTCGGTCTCAACTACATTCCAGTCTGAAGTCTGATAGTAGGCTAGTGTCTGTAGCGGCTTAATACAGTGTGGTATTAAGTCTGGATAAGGTCCGGGGTGAAAAAGCGGGGGTACAACAACCACACCCAATATTTCGCTTACCAATCTGTATATACAAACTCCAATATACTTTCAAGAGAATCAACTAGACAGTCAGACTCAATCTTAAGAAAAGTATATCAAAGAGTTATATCTCAATTTCTCAATTCAATCCGCAATCAAAATAATAGGAATTTGCGAGCCCGATTGAATAAGAGAAATAACTTGGACGATATCACAAACCAATATCCAAGTGTCAATCAATTTAATCAACAACCCAAAGGCCGGATTCAAGAACTGATTGAACTTAACGCACAACCTGTGATATTTCTATCATATAACAAAATATAATGCGGAAAAGAAATAACACAGACACCATAAATTTTGTTAACCAGGAAACCGTAAATGCAGAAAAACCCCGAGACCTAGTCCAGATTTGAACACCACACTGTATTAAGCCGCTACAGACACTAGCTTATTCCAAGTTAACTTCAGACTGGAATGTAGTTGAGCCCTAACCAATCTCACACTGATCAAGGTACAGTCGCGTTCCTTACGCCGCCGTATTCTGCGCACTTGATTCCCTTAGCTGATCTCACCCACAACTAAGAGTTTCTACGACCTAAAGTCGAAGACTTGATAAACCAATCTGTCTCACACAGAAAAGTCTATTGTATAGATAAATCTGTCTCCCACAGATAAACCTATGAGTTTTGTTCTGTATTTTGATAAATCTAGGTGAACAAGAACCAATTGATATACCAGACTTATATTCCCGAAGAACATCCTAGAAATATCAATCACCTCACAATAATCTTAATCATATGGTAGCGAAACAAGATATTGTGGAATCACAAACGATGAGACGAAGATGTTTGTGACTACTTTTTATCTTGCCTATCGGAGATTAAATATCGAGCAAATCTTAGAGAAGATATTACTCAATCATGATAGAAAACAGCAAGATCATAACACGTAACTACAGAGAAAAAAGTTGGGGTTGGCTTCACAATTCCAATGAAGTCTTCAAGTCGTTAACCTATAGGGTTTCATGAAAAACCTAAGGTTAAAGGAGAATCGACTCTTGTCGCAACTAGTATCACACAGGAGGTGTGTGGATTAGGTTTCCCAGTTGCTAGAGTTCTCCTTTATATAGTTTTCAAATAAGGGTTTGATAGCTTTGAAACAAAGCAATCAATATTCACAGTTAGATGAAACCTGATCTAAGAGCCAAGCTAAGTTTGCTTGAAACCAAAACAATATCTTTCCACCGTTAGATGGTCTTAGCTTGTTACACACAAATGAAATGTACCTTCATTTAGATATGGTTAACCATACCTAAACATGTACACCTTGTTGGCTCAACAATAGTTAACCGAAGCTAGCCATATGAATACTTTCTTATCAACCATATTCATCTTATCAACAACTAGTTCAAATGACTCAAATGAAACTAGTTATAGAGTTGTTCAATTTTTTATATTCTCATAGAAGTATACAAGACACAATTGAAGCAAAATCAATTTAGATTCACTCGAATCAAGTCATGAACATTATAACCACGGTTTGCAAAAGATTGCATTCCTTATTATATAAATGTATTAGTTCATGAACAAACCGATTCTAGAACTTAACCCACTCAAGTATGCAAATGGGTACGCATACTTAAGTAGCTGGACTTGAACTGTGTCTGACAGTATGCGAACGGGTACGCATACCATCACACATCCAAAACAACAGTTGAATTAATACGCGTACGGGTACTCATACAAAAGTTCCCGGACATCAACTGAGTTTGCCAGTATGCGTACGGGTACGCATACAAAGGATCCCGGACTTTACCTGACCTTCCCAGTACGCATACGGGTATGCATACTATACCGGTCTTTGATCAACATATATGCAAGTACGCATACTATGTCTATAATCCAATTATGGTTAAGTGTTCTAAACTCTATTTCAATCATTGAAACATTCTTAGAGGATGACAATAGTTGTTTTCACTAACTATTAACATCAAAGCGATTTTCAAGTTATTGAAATAATCAATACGAAACATTCCGAGTCTACATCAAATGACCGTATCACACAAATCATGTAAGATGTTACTTGGCGATTTTCACATGATCATCTTTTGACTTGCGTAAAGAATATAAGATGAACTTGGTTGAAGCAAAATCTTACCAACACATACTTCGAGAAATATGTAAGCGAGTTAAACTCAGCTCGAAATATCAAATGTGTATAATCGAATACTATATAGTAATACGACTTTTATCTCAAGAAGGAGATATAGTAGAAATAGACTTTCTGAGTGATAGATGAGTTTCAGTCTCCACATACCTTTTGTCAATGAAGTTCCACAAGCTCTCCTTAGTAGTTATTCGTCTTCAATTGATGAACGTCGTGAAGTCTAAAACTCAACTACACAATCTATCCTTGTCCGAGACATTACTATAAGTAGACTAGAAATCAATACTTATAGTTTTGATCACTAAACTTAACAAACAAGCTTGAGATAGCAACGCTTGCGAGTTCGACAGAGCAGTGCTCTAGCACCGGGGTTTTTCTGCTATTACGGTTTTCTCGTTAACAAAATTTCTGGTATCTTGTGTTTTTCCCTTTCCGCATTATATTATTTATCTTTATAATTGGGTTTACACAGGTTTGTACATATTCAATCTAACTAATCGATCACGATATTTGTTTCTTGTAGAATTCTTATTTTGAAAGATAGAATACAAGTTTAACCACTTGGCAGAATTCCGACTGAATTATTTGGATACGACTAGATTGATCTTAGATATTTATTTTTGAGATCGTCCAAGTACTCTGCTTAACAATTAGGTTCACGGACCCTTTGTCTATATAGGAACTAATTGAGTAGAGGTTTAGATATAAACTCCATATACATATTGTCAAGGGTCATTAAGTTGGTCTGCTTGATATTGTATTAAGTTTTGTCTATACAGGTTGTCGAACGCAAAAGTTGCGTATATTTGGTATCCCCTGCGTTTTCAGTAAAGTCTCTAACCAGATGATTTCATAACTTAGATAATTAAGATTTGCAACCATCCTGAAAGGAACATCATAAACCTCCAACCTTAGATAGGTCCATTATGTGAAACTTGTTACGCTAAAATCCGCGGAATCAATTTGCACAACTACACAATAGTATTGTAAATATTGCAAAAACCACATACAAGAAAGTAAACGAGGTTTAATCCACCGGAAGAAATAAGTATTTTATATATTATCGTAAGGGAGAAAATATATAAAACGAAGAGAGAAGAAGAATTTTTGGTTGATTTCTTGGTTCTTTATTTGACTATATACACATAGGTAAAATACTTTACTTATTTTATAATAATATATATGATTTCATAACTTAGATATTAAGTTCTTATATTTTAGGAATAAGTAAATTGTTAAGAGTCATCTTAACTCCAATAACCGACCACAATTGGGTTATCCCAATTTAACTCTCACCGACTAGGAGAGTTCTGGTTTATCCTTGTCCACCGACCTAGTTATAAGTTCGACTATAGAATTCGAATGAGTTTGGATTTGACTCCGGAATCAGAACTGGATTCGGTTTTGAATCAAATCTGAATTCTTATTTTGATACGAGACTTGTAGTCAATTGTTATTTGTTAGTTTTTTTATGTTTATAACCAAATTCATATATGATGTATAAAAAAGGAAAGGGAATTTATTTTGATCATAATTGCTTTTTTCGGTTTCAGGAAACATTTGAGTTTCTTAACCGCACGACCTTCCAAAGGTTATGGGTGTTTTTACACATTTCGATGAGTTCGAAGGTGAAACAAATTTGAATACCGATAAGAATATTAGAAACTGATGGTTTGTAGACTCAAAATTTTAGTTACGAAGAAAAAAGTGTCGTACGCAACAATGAGAATAATAGAAACCTCTAAGAAAAATAATGTTGAGAAGGAAATCCAAATTGGAGAGCATTTATTATGCCTCGGTAGCTGGAAACAGTGGCCAGTTTGCTCTCATTGTACAAAAATTGAAAATAAAGGTAATAAAACATTATTCTTTAAAATAAAGAAAATAGTTTGAAGAGGTAATCAAGCTAAAACCCGTCTATAACTCACAACAAGTTCCGACTCAAAATAAAAGGTTTATTTCTAGAAATTGTGCCCAATACGTGTCAAAAACTTTTTTAGAAATAAGAGTCGTGTCATTCATTTTGATTGGATTAGTCATACATGATTTGATATGCAACAGGAGCCTTGCAACTTCTGTTTTTTTATCTTACAATCAAGTGGTTGACTATTCTAAAGCTAATACAAACTATATGCAATTATTCCAAATTTTGGTGAATCATAATAATTGTAAATCTTAACCCACAGATTGTTGCAAAGCAGACAAAAAATTAATACAAACTATATGCAACTCTTCACATGTTAGTAAAAATCAATGTTTCAAAATCTTAGCTCACATTAATGCTCATATTTTCCATCTAATTTTTATAATAGAAAATATATATGCATGCAAAAATGTCCAAGTTGATACAAAAAGAAAACTATAAAAAAATAATATTACATTATACAAGAAAACATTATATGTAAAAGACTATCTATTTAACAATTATTATATGCAAACAAGAAAACTCATATCAAGAGAGAAATGCATGTTTAACACATAAAATACTCTTTCATAACTAAATTAACATTAAAACGGATGAAGGGGAGGTGTTTTCACACATATTAAGAAAAAAGAAAGAGATTATATATTTTCCAAATCTACCCTTATTAATATCTCCTAAAATATTTAAATTTTTAGTTTTTAATTCCTAGATTTTAGTGTGGATTTAGAATCTAGTGGATTATTTAAAAATTTGATTTGGGAAATTGAGCTTATATTATATTTTATGTATATATATGATTCCAAAGCATGGACAAATCAGGAAGGTTTATGAGAAAATATGAAAACCTTCATGTAATTTGGGACTTGAAAAAACCCCTTCCCCTTCATCTAAAATGGGACGGAGGGAGTATAAATCTAAGTTTATTTACTAACATGTCCTCCTATCTAAGGTTAGGGTTTTTTAACACATAAAATATCTCCTACTTGGCTACTTCCCATATGCTATGTTGTTTTATTAATTCCAGCCTTTGCTTATAAATTTCCAAATCCAAGAACTAGACCTAGGCCTTATGGCTAATAGAGCAAAGGCCTAGGTCTAGTTCTCGTGCCTTGCTCCTGTCCCTTGGAAACAAAATGTTACTGATTCCAGTTTGAAATAGTTACGGTTTATAATCTTCCCCATGAATGATCAAGCTTCATCCTAAGATTAAGGCTTTCTTTTTCTTCTTTATTAATTTGTCTTTTAAGTGAGTATTATCTATGATATGATGTCTGCAATCTGAGGCTTGCCTCCTTTATGTATGAATATTGAGCTTCCTAATCAAATTTAAGGATTATCTTAAACATAGCCCATGCTTTTATTAATTATAGCCTAAAAAGTTTAAGTTAAATCGAAAAACCAAAGTTACCAAACAAGTCTTAATTTTTTAACTAATAATCTTACTTCTTCCCAAAATCAAAATATAAATCCTAAAGTTTTTTCTAGATCCAAATTAAATTATACTTCAATTTAATTCTAATTTGTCTCTCATTATTCTTACGAATTTCCCTATTATAAACTTTAATTTTTATTTTTCCAAAACAAACTAAACCCAACTTTTTACCTTTTCTCTATAGTGATGTTATTTTTCCTAAATCATGATTACAGTAATATCGATTGAGGTTATATATTCTAAATTTAATTATTCCCTTAAGAATTCTACACAACAATATCAATCGAAAATCGAAATGAAACCAATTAAGGTTTTGATTCTTTTTTCTAAAAATCGATTTTCTGAAATTCCACAAGCATTATTATTCTCTAAAAAATTCTAAGATGTTCTTTTTCTCAATCATGATTATATTAAACTGAGTATTCTTAAAAATCATCAATTATGCCATAGATCTTACATAAATTTAATTATGGAAATTATATGATTAATTAACTTTATTTATTTTTTTTGATTTAGGGATTTGATAATTTATTTTGGGCTGTATATAAAATTGTGTATAATTTTATGGGTTATGTTAATAATCACAAGAATCCGTTTGGTTAGATTAATGACTTATTTTATGTGGGTTATAGTTAATACAATCATGGGTTACATTTAAGAGAAGCCTTTGATATTTTTTAGGTATCTTTCAAATCAGAATGTATTATCTTGATAAAAAAATAAAAATAAAAAGGAATATCATAATTTTCTTTTTAAAAAATATCTGAAGCATATTGTGTACATTATTCAAGAGTGAGATTTTTGTATTGAGTCTGAACCTATTAATCGAACATAACTAGTACACGCCATCGATTAAATATTCATGTATTAATGAGACATCAATTATAATCAAGGATAAAATTGTTTTCTTACCCTTTCTCTCAATTCATTTACAATATGAGTTTACAACCACTATTTACCGTGAATGAAGCTGATAGATGATTTCCAATTTTGATTGCCTTCACTTCAATTGTCTGATAAGGTTTGTTTAGTAAGAACTATACTTGATAAACTTTCAAATGCAACAAAAGTACCAATAGTGGTTTTCGCAGTGCAAATAGCTATGTCAGCAATAATGAATCTACAAAACCGCACATAAGAAAACTATTTATTTTAATATGTTTTCCTTAATTTTCTCTAGGAGGGAAAACATATTATTATCCTTCCTTTTATTGGGAGAAAAATTTGAAAACAAAATAATATCCCACCTTAATTTTCTCCTAGATAAAATTGTAGAATGCATAGAGTATGAAACAATATTGATTGACTTATTTATTACAGAATATCGATGAAAAGTAAGTTAATACCTTTGAGTTGTCGTTTTAATAGTTAGACTAGATTGTGAAGAAAAAGAAAAAGAGTGAATGATGTTATTTAAAGCTTATTGAGATGAAAGATGTTGTGCAAAATGAAAATGGAACCCTAGAAATGAAATAAGTAAAATAACTTTAATAGGTCGGGGATATGTGGGTTTATGAAAGATATTTGTTTGATTACTAGTTCAAGCTAATGAAAAGCACCATCAATTGCCAGGTTAGATTTCAAGTAAACACTAATGGTATAAATGGTTAAGACCTCTGAATTCTAACTAGGTGATTATGGGTTCAAGTCAAACCGCTTAGTTTTTTGTTTGTTTGCTGGTTTATGGAATCAAGTCAAACCGCTTGGTTTTTTTGTTTGTTTATTTGTTTATGTGTTTGTCTTATTAGCGCTTACAACCAAAATAATTTAGCTTTCAGTTCCATGTAGGCTGAGTTTGGTATTGTTATTTTTTCTTAAAAACATTTTGGAAACTTTTTGTTAGATGCATACTTTCAAAACTTATGTAGTTAACTTTTTCTCATATCAGTGTTTGATAAAAAAAAAAGTGAAAGTACTTTCTTCAAAAAACACTTTTATTTTATATCAACTTGTCGAAGCTCTGGGAGTGGAGCTTTTAAAATCTCTAAAAATATAAGTTATTGACCCACTATTAGCTTGCTAACTGGATCTTTTTTTATACCATTTTTTTATATAAATGACAAAACTTACCCCTATTATTTATATATTTTAAATTTTCTAACTAATATTAAATAAATATTAAAATTTATTTAATTTTGGCTTATTATTATTTTTATAAATATATCTTAGTTTGATTAAAAACGGTGATTATTATAATTGTGAAAATAATAGTATTAGCAATAAATATTAAAGCATCGCTCAGTCGAACTCACAAGTTTTGGTACATCAAGCTTGTTGGGAAATTTAGTTTATCAAAACTATATTTTAAGTTATATTCTATTAAGGTCAGTCTCAGACTTAGAATAAAACACGGTAGTTGAGTACCATAATTCACCTGTCGACCTTGAAGATTGAAGACTGAAGAACAACGGAGACATCTACGAGAACTTCATCAACAAAGGTATGTGAAGACTGACTACCCTATTTACTCATATTATCTATCGAAACATGTCATATGACTTTAGTATTATAATGAATATTGCAAAGAAGAAATCTTGAGTTCAAGCTAGTACTAGGTAAATCTCGAATCATAAACTGAAGCAATGAGGAACTTATCATATATATAATAGGTTGAGAGTAATTTGTTGTGCGACATATCGTAATTTCTATTAAGTTCATAAGCACTCATCAAGTTAGTTTTTATGTTCATAATCTGTTTTGCTCAGTAAATGAACTTGGAACTTATAAATAATAAAACTTGATGAATTATTCACTAATTAATTCGCATACACGAACTGATTTGGTCAGTTAGCAAACTAGTTGATTTTGAGATGTTCCTTGATACTTTTGAATTCTCAAGTACACAAACTGATTTCTTCAGTACGCGAGTTGGTTGATTTTAAGTGCTTCATGGAAACTTTTTGTACCTTGGGTACACGAACTGATTTGGACAGTTCGCGAACTTATCAATGCAAAAGGTTTAAAAAATTCCGAGAGGAAAAATTATTTATAAACTGATTTGGATAGTTCATGAACTGTTTTATTCTTTGAGAGTTATTGAACTCCAAAAATGCTTGATGTTTCAGGATAACTTAACCATTTTTCTTGGGCTAACCACTTGGTATACAAATCTTATTTCGAAAAGTAAATGGTTGCACATTCTTCTTTGTAATTCAAGGAAAACTTCTCACATGCTTGCATGATCAATTTATATGGAGAAATTGAGCTTGCTTGGTATCAAAGTAATTCGTAAATATGGAAACAAGTTCACAAACTCGTCTTTGATTTTAAGCTACCTAGCCTTGTTCATCATTATAAATAAAACTCTCTTTGCAAGATAGGGTCTCAATCCTTGCGCTTATGTATCCTAGGTGCTGCTAGAGTCATCTTTTATAGACCTAGGTTTTTTATGAAACTGTATTAGGTTACGAATTTTGAAGTCTTCACAAAGGGATTCGTGAAGCCTGGTCAGAATATATTTTACCTGATAGTTCTTGATATCCAGATGTTGTTCTTATTTATTATTGCAGTTCACAAACTATAGATGATCAACATGGTTAGAAATCATAAAGTACTCTTTGTCTCAGACTTTGTGATTCCACAAGATAGATATCTAAAATCTTCTATGATTTGTTTAGATTTTTCTTGTAAGGTAGCATCAATTAGGCATCTCTATAATCTTTTGAATAGAGTAAGTTATTATTGATGGTAAAAACGATTTGCTGGTTTTTGAGGAAAAGTGAAGAGTTGTGCAGTAGGCGGATCCTCAATTAAGAAAATTTTCTAAACCTGTAACAGATGCATTACGCATGAGTGCTTTGAGTTCGACATATCAATCTATATGACTCCGGCCTAAACCAAGACAATCGTCAACCAAAGTCAATTCATCCACAAATAAGGATAGCGGTCAATCTGTAGGAGGGAATCTGAGAATTGTGTGAGATCAATAGTGATTGATGGATTGTGGATGTGTTGAGTTCTCCATGTTAGAGAGTTCTACAAGTTTGATAATGATAGACTGTTGTAAATATGATTATGGTGAGTTTTGATCAGATTAACTGAGTTCTGTTCAGTTCAATATGAAAACACAGGGGTACCAAGTACACCACCAACTTTTTCGTTTTTTGATAGGAGTATGAAAATGCAGGGGTACCAAGTATAGTACTTTTAACAATCAAAAGATGCGGAAAAGTAAAAGCACATATACACAAGAATTTTGTTAACAAGGAAACCGCAACTGCAGAAAAACCTTGGGATTTCGTCCAGATTTGAACACCAAACGGTATTAAGCCGCTACAGTACCTGGCCTACTATCAGACTTCGGATTGGAATGTAGTTGAGACCGAATCCAGCCTCCATACGATTCAGTTACAGTCGCGCTCCTTACATCTCTTGAACCTCGTAAGGCTCTACGTAATTGATTCCCTTAGATGGCATCCTTTACATCATAGGAGTTAACGTTCAGGGGCGTTGCGGGTGAACTAAAGGGAATCCAATCGGCTGGGATGCTAGTGTGCCCGTCGATGGTCATCATGGTGATTGCCTAGTTTCGCTGGGAAGAGGCTAAGCTTGTCGAATTGTGTGGCAAAATCGTGTGGCCGTGATTGCTCCTTAAGACCGTCATGGGCAGTCTAGGTTTTCCTTAAGGAATTTAAGCGCGTCGATTGTGCTTAGTTTTAATTAAATGCGCGTTGACACGAAAATCTCTTTATCAGAGAATGGTGCAGCCTTTGTGAGTGTTTTCATGCAGATCTCAATACTGACACTTCGGGAGATTCGTGCTACTCCGCTGCGAGTGAACATTAATCGTCATGTCATGCCAATATTGAGAGTTCAGCTGGGGAACACAGCATAGGAAAATACTAGGCGGCCAATGCATTAGTGAATAATGCTGGTGGAAAATAAAATTCATAGAATATTTGGGATTGTTGATGTATGCACCATTCTGAGTGAATTTTATATATATATACAAATATATTGAATTGCTCAATACATCTGTGAGCGAAGAGGTTTATGCACTCATTACTTTCAATGGCTTTTGTTCTTTTGCAGGATGACATCGCATTAAATACAGGGTTTGACGATTTTACCCCTGAACTAATAACCACCATCAACATTAAGTCCCCTGCTTAGCACGTAATAGTGACGCTATTGTTGGGTAAGCACTAGATGGTGATAGTCAAAGAAATTTACTAGAGAAGTTTGGCGTACATTACCAGGATAGGGGATGGCTCGGCCCTTGAGAAAGATACGTTTCCTTTTAGCGCACGTCAGTTGTCCTCAGGTAGATAAGTATCCATTCGATTATTATCCCGCATCTGAAGCCTTTATACACGGTAAGTAGAGACTCATTTTCTTCCTGGGACCTTGCTGATTTGCGGAATATAAAGAGAAACGTTTGAGCCTTTCTCCCCACACCGATCATCACAGAATTGCATTCTTCTTCGTTCCAAGTATTGCTCTATATGTCTCATGTAATTTGATTTTTTTTTACGTGGATTGTTCGTATAATCATGATGCCTCTTTGCAGTATATGATGGGAACTGCTGGTGATGATTATTCTTCAACTTCTCTAGAGAAAAGCTTTGAAGTTGACAAACCCAGGGCTAACGCATTCGAGGAGGTGATGGCCAAAATAGATTATCCGTTTCGCGAAGCTGGTCGTGCTATACAGGGTATGTATCTTGTGCACTTATGTATCGTTCGAGAGCGTGTCCAAGCTTTTTTGGCTTCAGTCATCATGGAGGAGGAGTGGAGGCGCGACGAAGCATCTCAGCCGACAAGTGCAAGAGCTGAAAGGTTTGCGGCTCGGCTAAAGCGGCGAAGGATCGAGCATAAGCGGCCTCCAAGTGAAAATAAGCATGGTTACCCTATTCAAAACGACATCATAATTCTTGACTCTGATGTGGACGAACCCGAACACCCAAAGGCTGTTGAAGCAGTTTCTGAGGAGGATGCTGAAGCAGTTCACAAAGGGAATATTGGCTCAATTTCCGGAAAAGATGCTGAAGTGACTTCTGGAGAGAACGTTGGGACAATTCTCGAAGGGGATGTTGGTGTAACTTCTAAAAGGGGAGTCGAGGTAGCTTCTGGAAAGGATGTGGTAGCGGCTTGTGAAGAAGATGTGGGAGCAGCCTCCAACAACATCCCTGGTGAATGAGCTGTTGATCTCGCAAGTGGCTAGATTTTGCACTTGTTACTTTCATTCATAGATGAGCACTTTTCCATAGCTTATAGACGTTTTCTTCTTATACTCAGTGGTTTTCGTTTATGTGACTGGAGCTTGAACTTTATCAAATAATAATCTTTTATGCTTCTTTAATAATCTTGTATTTCCAATTGGATGAATGAATGAAATCTCCCGACTGAGAAATCCAAATCTCGGAAAAAATCTCACAATACCTTGGAACTTTAGTCGTCACATCCTTTGGTAGAGTTATAGTAGAGCCTCATATTCGTTCTTCGAACGCCATTATGTGTGACTCTAATAGCAACAGCTTGAAGTAAGAGATGTAATAACAAAATTAAGGATTCGGCCACGAACCTGTGACTTCCATTTGATCTCGCGTGTTGCTAGGTGTGAGGGCTTTATCTCCAATTAATAGCGCGTGTGATTGGACAGGTCTGAAGAAGTGGTTGAAAGCCAGGAGTACCACGGGCGCTCGCTGCCTCCTGATTTTGTGATGGTATTTTTCAAAATCTGAAAATTACAGATGGCGAAACTTCTTTCTGGATCTAGGCACAATGGGTGATGATCGAGAGGCCGTTTCTTCGTTGAAGTAGGTTGTACTTCAGGACACTTGCCAAAAATCATGTACTGGATGCTTGATAATTTCCCTTGGTCATCTTGCGCTTTCTTTTCCTTCGTGTATTCTTGTTTTCGGTGTGTCTTGGGGGGGCCCCCCCCCCAAGAGATGTTTCCTCTATAATTTGATTTTCTGGCTTTGAGCCGCGTTTGCGTTTGAGGGTTTTGAGTTTATTTGACGCTTAGCTTGGAATGATTCAAGGGCAATGAAAGAAGTAATATTTCAATTAACTGATAAACTGAAACCCTAATTATGAATGCAAGCAGTGCACTCATTTTGGAGGAATTACAAATATTGCATTAAAAGGAAAATTGTTAGAGGAAACACTAAAAGGAACATTGGAGGGAAAGGCGGCGTGGCCTCTTAGGTATTGAAGTGTTTGAGCCACCGGGTGTGCATTACTACATCTTCTAGCTTGTCTGAATTGATAAGCTTGCAGTATCCTCCCAAAATAACTTCCGTCACTAGGTACAACTCGTCTTTCCCTTCTACGGAATCAGACGGAGATGGTTGGGCAGCAACTCTCTCTACCATATCTCCAACTTGAAATGGATTTGGGCGTTGTGCCGTTACTTTCCTAGATTCCTCATCTTTAACTGTGATAGCTTCTAGACTCTTGATAAAATATTTAAAAGGACCATCATCCCATTCGCATCTCCTAGTGACGGCTGGGTTGATAATCGGATCGAGTCCCCAAGCCTTGGGGAAAGAGGAGTGACTGGTTAAAGAAAAGGTTGTTCGATAAGACTTACTTGTGCTCGGAATCTGCGGAGGAACGTTGACGGGCTCTCTCCAAGAAGTTGTGTCACATTGTCGAACTGTCGATACAGCAACATATAATCTTCAGGGTTGGATGTCTTGTTATAAATCCTTTCAGGTATAGACACTGGCAAAGGACATACTCCTAGCTTTGCTTTGTTGCTATGCACCCATGAGCGTCGTAGAACCATATCATAATTTGGGTATTCTTTAACAATATGAAACTTGGCGTGCGTTAGAGCACCTCCCACCTTGATTTCGAGATTAATGTGCCCGTAAGCATTTTTTGATTCTCCTTCTGGGTTTTTGATCACAGTTGGGCAGTGCACAGCTTCCTGCTTTGAAATTCCTTCGGCTATTAAAATCTTGACAGTAACAATGTTGAAGTCAGAGGCCGCGTCAATCAGCGTGCTCAAACTCAACATCCTTCAAGTGAGCGGTGGTTAGGAGTCCCAGCTGCATCTATTAGTCACGTTTCCCAGGAAAGATTGGGGTTTGGGAGCGGCTTCCCTGACTGGAAACATACGCTTACCTAATACGACACGGTTGAGGGTTCCAAACATGTCTTGACGCTGTGCCTTGGAGAAATACAGAATTTCACATAAATGCTCCATCATAGACTGCACAGTTTTGTGGACGGAGTCCCCAGAAATCATGCAGCTCCTGACAGGAAGGGGGTCTCTGTGAACTCCTTCATTTCCTAATTAAAGTTCTCCTGCATCCACCTTCTCTTTGAAAATTCGCTTCAATTTGTTGCAGTCACTGATTGGGTGATTGACAAACTTATGGTAACGACAATATTTGGGATTTGCCATCTCTTTTTCGGTTGGTGGACGTATGAGAGGAGGTAGCTTGATGGCGTCATCTTGAATCCATGCTTCAAGGAGTTCAATGACTTCATCCATTGGAAATGGTAAGTTTGGAGTAGCATCTCCAGTTTCTTGTTGTTGCACAGGGGTCTTAGCCGCGGCTTTCCGGGATGGAGTTGTCTGCGCTGGTGCTGTACGCTTGGGTTGTTGTTCCGCTGCTGGAGCTTTCCTTTTCCCTCCTTCACCTACTACACTTACAGAAGGACCGGTGTTATATTGCTTGTTGATGAGGCGCCTGTTCCCTCGAGTTTCGGGTGCATCTTCACCCCTGGCCGGTCTGGTTCCTTCTAACATCGCTGGTGCGGTCATAGCCGACCGCTTAGCAGCTTCATGGAGTTCAGAGAACGTCTGGAAATGTAGGTTTTCCAATAAAACACGATAGATGGGAACCATACCGTTAACGCATGACTCCACTAACTGTTGTTCGGTCACATTTGGGTCGTGACAATCCAATGCTTGAATTTTTCTGAATCTCTTGACATAATCATTTGGATGTTCGTTGTTTCGTTAAAACATTCTTCCTAAGTCTGAGAAAGTTATTTGCTCAGACACGAAGAAATACTTCTTGTAGAAAGCGGTGACCATCTCACACCAGTTGGATTTGTTGTTTGGTGCGATGTTATTATACCAGGTATACGCTCTTCCGGTAAGCAACTTTGAATTTTTTTCCAGGCGGAGGACATGATTGTATTCGTGTTCTCCCAAGGATTCCATAAAACGAGAGATGTGTTCACGAGCGTTACCATTACCATCATAGAGGGAAAACTGAGGAGAGGAGTATCCTCTCGGGAGAGGAACTCTTTGCACATTAGGAGGATATGGAGGTTTGTGCTGGTACATGTCCATCGGGTTTTCTTTGCCTCGATTTTGGAGGAGACGCTCCAGATCCTCACGTGTGATGAAGTTGGACGGCTGATTCCTTTCTCGTGAGCGTTCAGGAGCAACACGAACCTCCTCATATATGAAGGCACGCCCTGTTGAAGTGCTTGCGCTGGGAGTGTTAAAAGTACTCCTTATTGGCTCCATGGGTTGATGCGGCTCTTGTGGTAGTTGCTCCTTTAACGTCTTGAGGAAAGTGAGTACCTCTTTCTGAGTTGTAGCCATATCCGTTTGGGCCTTAGCGAGAACTTCTTGTCTTTCCATCAAACCAACAATGGTGATAAGGGGTTGGATTCCTCTGGCTCCTCCGGTCTCTCGTCCCGATAAAGAAATGGTGGAAGCCCTTGTGACGATTGGAGGTGTCATGCTCGAAGAAATATTAGGAGTAGCAGTGGCTCTGTCTCTGGTAATAGGAGGCGTCACACCAGGGGGGATGCTTTCGGCATTACCGGTGTTGGTGCTAGAGGATGTAACACCATGCGATGTGTTGACTGTGCTGGCATGCAGTACATTGGTGTTAACGGCAGGGATATTGGCACCATGAGTGTTATCAGCGCCCGTAGCATCAGGATTGGTAACTGACCCATACCTAAGATCTACCATCTTGAATTTGAGAAAACTTGAAATGAAATTGAAAATTGATCTTGCAATTGAGAGATTAATCTCCCAATATGGTCGCCAGTTGTTTTGGGGTAAAAACTGATTATGTTGTTTTTGATAAATTTGGGTGTGTTGATGAGAAACGAATTCAAACCCTAAACAAATGTATTGCACAGGAGTACTTTTATATTCGATAGATCAATCTGTAAGACTCTGGCCTAAACCAAGAAATGGTCGTTCCAGATTCAATTCGGTCACAAAGTGAAGGAGAAGGGTTGATCTTAGGGAGGAAAGCGAAGAAGGTGTTTTAGATCAGAATGTTGAATTATGAAGGTGTGGCTGTTTTATGACTTATATCAGAATGTGGAACTGGCTTGCAGAACGTAAGCTATCAGTTCTTGGTGTTTTCTGGATACTTGTGTTGATAACACTTGTCTTTTGTTGAAATAGATTGAAAACCTATTTATACAAGTCATCGAGCGCACCCTGATCTCATAGGAAGTGGAGGCAGTTAAGTAGTGGAGAAGTGAGGTTGTGCGAAAGGTGGTGATAATCACGTTTCCATTATGAGGGAAGACTGGCCACCCTTTCACCCACTACTCTCTCTGTTAACTATCCGTCCTTTGGCGCCTTGCACGCCGCACGCCGTAAACCACCAGACCAATACCCCAGTGAACATCCCCCAGTTTGTGACACACTTGATGTCTTGAGTATTTTGTAGGAAAAAAATATATACAACAGGATGCTGAATGAGTCAAGTCATGAGACTCACCTTTTTTCAAGTAGCATGTAGTGCTTTTAGGTCAAATAATAAAATTATTTGTGGAATCAATATTCATAAAGCATCGTTTATACTTGATGCAAATGAAGCATCGCTTTTAAACAAACTGCTGAAAAATAATCGATGTGCAGGAAGCATCGTTGTTTTAGAGCTCGTATAAATTAGTCGCGAGTTGAATATCTTAAAAAAGCGTGACCGGCCACCTTTGGGCGATCGTTTGGGAACCCTATGAGCAAGCCACAACCTGGACGATCGCTCCCTGTGGAGGAGGGATGGCCGGTGATTACAGCATTACCCTGTTGGCCTCCTGAAAATAAATCTAGACCATTCAACTAGGCTAGCGAAGTTGGATGAACGAGATGATTTGCGGCAGTTGCGTACTGTCGTTGATTGAATTTAGGGTTTAAAAATCCATGCTGCCAACCCTACTTAGGCTAATCAATTCAAGTCACTGGACATTGGTTTGAGCAGGTCGATTAGTCAGATGCAAAGGCGAGATGCCGGTGATTATGCTGACATCTATTGGGTCGTCTGAAATTGGATCTAAGCCATTCAATTTTGCTGGCGAAGATGGACGGACGTGATCGGTTTGCGACAGTAGCACGCTGCCGTAACGCAAATTAGGGTTTCCAAAACAGTGCGTTCACCCTAATTCAGTCAAGCGATTTGATGCGCTCTTGGCTTGCCATGAGCAAGTCGATCGACCAGGGATGGAGTTGGGTCGCCGGTAAACACGCCAGTACCCTTTTGATCAGTCGAAGGAAGATCTAGACCGTCCAACTAGGCTAGATAAGTTGGGCGGATGTGATAAATTTGAGACCGTTATGGTCGGTCTTAGCTCGTTTGAGTTCCTTTTTCAACAGCGCGATCACCCATGTTCTGGTTAACGTTCAGGGGCGTTGCAGGTGAACTGAATGGAATCCGATCGGCTGGGATGCTAGTGTGCCCGCTGGTGGTCATCATGGTGATTGCCTAGTTCCGCTGGGAAGAGGCTAAGCTTGTCGAATTGTGTGGCCAAATCGTGTGGCCATGATTGCTTCTTAAGACCGTCATGGGCAGTCTAGGTATTCCTTAAGGAATTTAAGCACGTCGATCGTGCTAACTTTTAATTAAAAGCGCGTTAACACGATAATCTCTTTATCAGAGAGTAGTGCAGCCTGTGTGAGTGTTTTCATGCAGATCTCAATACTGACACTTCGGGAGATTCGTGCTACTCCGCTGCGAGTGAACATTAA
Source organism: Papaver atlanticum (assembly GCA_023531105.1). NCBI lineage: Eukaryota > Viridiplantae > Streptophyta > Magnoliopsida > Ranunculales > Papaveraceae > Papaver > Papaver atlanticum. The sequence goes on along the minus strand of JAJJMB010005364.1, from coordinate 1,726,741 downwards.
TCGTCGTGTCATGCCAATATTGAGAGTTCAGATGGGGAATATAGCATAGGAAAATATTAGGCGGGCAATGCATTAGTGAATAATGCTGGTGGAAAATAAAATTCATAGAATATTTGGGATTGTTGTTGTATGCACCATTCTGAGTGAATTATATATATATATATATATACAAATATATTGAATTGCTCAATACATCCGTGAGCGAAGAGGTTTATGCACTCATTACTTTCAAATGGCTTTTGTTCCTTTGCAGGATGACAGCGCATTAAATACAGGGTTTCACGATTTTACCCCTGAACTGATAACCACCATCAACAAGTTGCTTCAGCCAAAGTGAAGACTTTTGATACCAATCTACCTCTAACAGATAAGCCTATTTGATTTTTATTTAGATCAAAGGTCAAGGTGAAGAAATCTGTTTGCAATAGACAAAGCTTGCAAACCTAACAAATCCGAAACTTACGGCCCCCGAAGAGCATCCTAGATTCTTAACCACCTCTCAACAATAATGTTAAATTATCAACTAAGATCAGTGTTAGAGCACTGTTCGGTCGAACTCGCATGCGTTGCTATCTTAAGCATGTTTGTCAATATTAGTGATCAAAACTTAAAAAGCGGGGGTCTAACAACCTCACCCAATATTTTGCTTAGCAATCTGTATGGACTAACTCCAATATACTTTTAAGAGAATCAACTAAACAGTAAGACTTAATCTTAATAAAAAGTATATCAAAGAGTTATATCTCAATTTCTCAATTCAATCCTCACTCAAACAAATAGAAATATGCGAGCCTGATTGAATACAAGAGAAATAACTTGAATGGTACCAAAGACCAATGTTCAAGGATCAATCAATTTCAATCAATAACTAAAGGTTGGATTTACCAATTGATCGATTCAACGCACAACCTGTGATATTTCAATTATATAACAAAATATAATGCGGAAAATAAATAACACAGACACCAGAAGTTTTGTTAACGAAGAAACCGCAAATACAGAAAAACCCCGGGACCTAGTCCAGATTGAACACCATACTGTATTAAGCCGCTACGGACACTAGCCTACTACAAACTAACTTCGGTCTGGACTGTAGTTGAACCCCAACCAATCTCACACAGATCCAAGGTACAGTTGCGCTCCTTACGTCTCTGATCTCAGCAGGATACTACGCACTTGATTCCCTTAGCTAATCAACTAAGAGTTGCTACGACCCAAAGTTGAAGACTTTAATAAACAAATCTGTCTCACACAGAAAAGTCTATAGGAATAGATAAATTTTCCTCCCACAAAAATACCTACGAGTTTTGTTCCGTCTTTTGATAAATCAAGGTGAACATGAACCAATTGATATACTGGACTTATATTCCCGAAGAACAGCCTAGAAATATCAATCACCTCATAATAATCTTAATCGACTAACGAAACAAGATATTGTGGAATCACAAACGATGAGACGAAGGTGTTTGTGACTACTTTTCTATCTTGCCTATCGGAGATATAAATCTCAAACCAATCTTACGATTGTACTCAATCACGATAGAAACAGCAAGATCAGATCACGCAACTACAGAGAAAATAGTTGGGTCTGGCCTCACAATCCCAATGAAGTCTTTAAGTCGTTAACCTACAGGGTCTCGTGAGAAACCTAAGGTTAAACAAGAATCGACTCTAGCTTATACAACTAGTATCACACAGGAGGTGTGGGGATTAGGTTTCCCAGTTGCTAGAGTTCTCCTTTATATAGTCTCCAAATAAGGGTTTGCAATCTAAGTTACCTTGGTAACAAAGCATTCAATATTCACCATTAGATGAAAACCTGATTAGATTCAAGATAATATCTTTCAACCGTTAGATCGAACTTAGCTTGTTATACACAAATGAAATGTGACTTCATTTAGGTTTGAGTAACCATACCTAAACGTGTACACCTAGTTGGTTCAATAATAGTTAACCAATGGTTAGCCATATGAGCACTTTCATATCAACCTTATTCATCTTCACCATAACTAGTTCAAATGACTCAAATGAACTAGTTAGAGAGTTGTTCAATTGCTTAGATCTCATAGAAGTATATAAGACACAATCGAAGCAAAATCGGTTTTGATTCACTCGAATCGATTCATGAACATTATAGCCACGGTTTGCAAAGATTGCATTCCTTAATATATAAAATTTTAGTTCATGAACAAACCGATTTTAGAAAGTAAACTACTTAAGTATGCAAACGGGTACACGTACTTAAGTAACCGGATTGAGTTTGTTTTTCACTTTCAAACTCCAGCAGAAATTCACGGACGTGAACTTTCCGCCAGTACGCGTACGGGTACACATACTGTCACGGATTTCCAACAACCGCAAGTACACGTACGGGTACGCATACTTTGGGATCCCGGTTTTGGACTTTTACATAAATGTGAAAACACACTATGCTTATATCCAAAGATGGTTACATGTTCTAAACTATCATTTCAATCATTGAAACATTCTTAGAGGATGTTATATAGTTGTTATTCACAAACTATTTTTCATCAAAGTGATTTTCAAGATATTGAAATAATCAACATGACTTTCGTCACGAGTAAAGATGAACTTGGCCAAAGCGAAAACTTACCAACACATATTTCGAGAAATAAATAAGCGAGATAAACTCGTCTCGAAATAACAAATGTGTATAATCGAAGTCTATATAGCAATACGACTTTTGTCTCAAGATAGGAGATAGAATAGATAGACTTTTGAGTGATAGATAAGTTCAAGTCTCCGCATACCTTTTTATCGATGAAGTTCCAAAAGTTGCTTGAGTAGTTCTTCGTCTTTGCATGATGAACGCCGTGGAGTCTAGAGCTCAACTACACTTACTATCCTAGTCCGAGACTTAGCTATAAGTAGACTAGAAATCAAGACTTATAGTTTTGGCAACTAAACTTGACAAACAAGCTTGAGATAGCAACGCTTGCGAGTTCGATCGAGTAGTGCTCTAACAATCTCCCCCTTTTTCAATTTTAGTGACAAAACTATCAATACATATGGAATACAAAATAAATAAACTTTGTAGCTTCTCATCCAAATGCTTGATCTCCTTGGTTCTTCAACATTACTCAAAATCTTCGTCACTTACAAGTACTCCAATGATTCCAAAGATGTTCAGTTCAGCATCATCACTGTAGAAGATCCGTAGCCATAACAATGAGAAAACAATAGCTCTCAATCATTGTTATACAGTGTCATAGTATTATTACACAGCATCAAAGTTCAATTGTATCACAACTTTGACAACAATACTATGGTGATATGTATCACTCCCCCTTAGTCAACACTTCATCTCACATGAAAACCACTCCCCCTTACATAATGATCCGAAAACCATATGTATTTGTAGTGTGAACTACACATTAATTCTCCCCCTTTTTTTCAATAAAATTGGCAAAGGTACGAAAATTAGTGGGATCCTAATGAAATTTCCATAGAGATACTTCATGACCAAAGAAAAGCACATATCAATTTTTAGATGCAATCATATAGCCGAAACTAAATGCATTCATCAAGGAGTTTATAAAGATACAAGCTAACCCCTATAATATTCCACAGCCGCACTCCCCACAAAGATTTGGCAATTAAGCACAAGTTCAAAAAAGAACTCTCCCCCATAAAATGTCATTCCCGAAAGAACAACAAGAGCGACCTTACTTTCACAAGAAAAGAAGGATTTCTTTGGACATTAACAAATCACATAAGAATATGAATTTGTATCCAAAAATCTCAATTAAATTAACCACAAGAGAACCCATGATTAATTTAATCGGAAATTCTCATATAAGAAAACCTACGGAGCCGCACATTATTTACATAAAAATATGGATCAGGGAAGATCAATACTGCGGAATAAACAAAGATTCATTCTATTCTTCATCACTATATGCACAATGACGTACAATAGACATAATCGTTGTACAAAAAAGTTCATCCTATCTTCCATCAATATTTGCATAATGACATAATAGGCTTAACTTTTGTTTGTCAAAAGCTCATTCAATCTTTTATCAATACTTGCATACTGACATATGAAAGACTTAACTTTTGACCATGTATGGGACAATTAAGGTTCACGAACGAAAACATACATATCCCATAACAAGTTGCAATATATGAAATCATAAAGATTAATACTGCAAAATCATCTCCCAAATAAACTTTAGAATTTAAATAAATAAATCTAAAAACATTGCAAGATGAAAAACGTTGGACATAGCTATGTGTACTCACAATAATGGCTATTCCAAACTCTAGTTATCCTTCTTAAAAACACAAGAAGTTTCCTAGACATTAAGACCTTTGAAAAATTCTTTATCGTCCCCGAACTCCTTGTCGTCAACAGCCATTGGGACATAAGGTTCATGAAGAAAGGAGTTGATATCAACAAACCTTCTTGACTGATGCCGAACCAGGGCCTTCTGAATTTCAAGAGTCCTAAACACAAAACCCTTTATTTGCTGCACATCCTTTCTTAATTCCTTCAATTCTTTAAGAACACCAGAAAATTTCTGAAGATTTGAAGGGACAGCTCTTGGTTTTCTCACATTCCTCCTTTTTCTTTCCAGGTTAGGGTAAACAGGAGGAATGTCTTTTTCCTTCATGATTGATGGCTTGACAATCATATTAACATCTTTCCCATCAGAAGTTATGATGCTTGGAGAAGGAAAAAGGAATGCAGGGTTACGGAACCTTTATACACTCAAAGGATTCACATACGCACAAATCATACCCTAAAAAGGCATAATTGTCTGTTTTAACCCTCTTTTATTAACTAAACAGGGAAAACTTTTCAATATCAATTAGATATGAAAAGCGGCATGAAATCCAGACTATACAATACTCACAGAGCAAAGACAAAAAGAAAAACAAAACAATCTAAAGACTTTTCTTTTCCTAAAGCCTGAGGTGTGCAAAATCTTGTCTCTTTTGATCAGGCACATGAGAAAAGATACACAAACCAACACAATTTAAGTTGTGCTGGGGTGAACAATGATCTGTCCACCATATCCTTTTCTAATGGAATTCATAGAATCATGTTTCCCATAGCGCTTAGACCATAAATCTCTTTCTAATGATCCAGTCTTTTTTTTGGAAACTAACTTCTTTTACGAATAGATGAGTTTACATACCTCTGACGATTCTTGCACAAGTTTTAGCTTGTTTGCTAATCGATTCGTTCTTCGTTGAAGTTTGTTGAAATATCTCATTTTGTGTTTGAACTTAAAACACTTTTACAACTCATGTCCCCTGAGAGAACAATAAGGACATGTAAACCTAGAAGAAGATTCCCGATTTTGGACTTTTACACAAATGTGAAAACACACTATGCTTATATCCAAAGATGGTTACATGTTCTAAACTCTCATTTCAATCATTGAAACATTCTTAGAGGATGTTATATAGTTGTTATTCACAAACTATTTTTCATCAAAGCGATTTTCAAGATATTGAAATAATCAACATGACTTTCGTCACGAGTAAAGATGAACTTGGCCAAAGCGAAAGCTTACCAACACATATTTCGAGAAATAGATAAGCGAGATAAACTCGGTTCGAAATAACAAATGTGTATAATCGAAGTCTATATAGCAATACGACTTTTGTCTCAAGATTGGAAATAGAATGGATAGACTTTTGAGTGATAGATAAGTTCAAGTCTCCACATACCTATTTGTCGATGAAGTTCCACAAGTTCCTTGAGTAGTTCTTCGTCTTTGCATGATGAACGTCGTGGAGTCTAGAGCTCAACTACACTTACTATCCAAGTCCGAGACTTAGCTATAAGTAGACTAGAAATCAAGACTTATAGTTTTGGCAAGTAAACTTGACAAACAAGCTTGAGATAGCAATGCTTGCGAGTTCGACCGAGCAATGCTCTAACAAAAACTATAAGTCTTGATTTCTAGTCTACTTATAGATGTCTCGGACTAGGACATAGATTGTGTAGTTGAGCCTTAGACTTCACGGCGTTCATCATTTGAAGACGAAGAACTACTAAGGAGAATTTGTGGAACTTCATCAACAAAAGGTATGTGGAGAATGAAACTCATCTATCACTTGGAAAGTCTATTTCTACTCTATCTCCTATATTGAGACATAAGTCGTATTACGATATAGTTTTCTATTATACACATTTGAGATTTTTAGATGAGTTTATCTCGCTTACATATTTCTCGGAATATGTGCTGGTAAAGCTTTCGCTTCGACCAAGTTCATCTTATATTCTTAACGCAAGTCAAAAGATGATCATGTGAAAATTGCCGAGTAACATCTTACATGGTTTGTGTGATACAGTTATTTGGTATAGACTTGGAATGTTTCGTTATGATTATTTCAATAACTTGAAAATTGCTTTGATGCTAATAGTGTGTGAAAACGGCTATTTTCATCCTCTAAGAAAGTTTCAATGATTGAAATAAGAGTTTTGAACACTTAACCATTATTAGATATGTCATGTTGTGTACTCTTGCACATATGTAATCCATGTCCGGGAACCATAGTATGCATACCCGTACGCGTACCTGTTGGCTTGAGAAATCTGGGAACCTAAGTATGCGCACCCGTTCGCGTACTGGCGTAAGGTTCATGTTCGAATATTTCTGCAGGGATTGGAAGTACGCGTACCCGTTTGCGTACTGGTGAAACCCAATCTTGGTCCGGGTATTTCAAATATGCGTTCCCGTTTGCATACTTGAAGGTTAAAGTTCTAAAATCGGTTATGTACATGAACATAAACATTTATTAATAAGGAATGCATTCTTTGCAAACCGTGGCTATAATGTTCATGAATTGATTCGAGTGAACCAAACCAATTTTGCTTCAATTGTGTTCTTGTATACTTCTCTGATATATAACAATTGGACAACTCTTTAAATAGTTTCATTTGAGTCATTTTAACTAGTTATGGTTAAGATGAACAAGGTTGATATGAGAGTTATCATATGGATAACTTCGGTTAACTATTGTTGATCTAACATGGTGTACACGTTTAGGTACGGTTACATAAGCCTAAATGTGGGTACATTTAATTTGTGTGTAACAAGCTAAGTTCGATCTAACGGTTGAAAGATATTAGCTTGGTTGAATCAGGTTTTTCATCTAACAGTGAATATTGAATGCTTTGTTACCAAGGTAACTTAGATTGTAAACCCTGATTTAAAAACTATATAAAGGAAAACTCTAGGAACTGGGAAACCTAATCCCCACACTTATGTGTTTTACTAGTTGCGTAACTAGAGTCGATTCTCCTTTAACCTTAGGTTTCTCTCGAGACCCTATAGGTTAACGACTTGAAGACTTCATTGGGATTGTGAAGCCGTACCTTACTATTTTCTTTGTAGTTACGTGATCTGATCTTGTTGTTTCTATCGTGTTGAGTACGATTGTAATAATTAGCTCGAGATTTATATCTCCGATAGGCAAGATAGAAAAGTAATCACAAACACCTTCGTCTCATCGTTTGTGATTCCACAATATCTTGTTTCCCTAGTCGATTAAGATTATTGTGAGGTGATTGATAATACTAGGCTGTTCTTTGGGAATATAATACCAGTTTATCAATTGGTTCCTGTTCACCTTGATTTATCAAAAGACAGAACAAAAACTCATAGGTATTTCTGTGGGAGATAGATTTATCTATTCCAATAGACTTTTCTGTGTGAGACAGATTTGTTTATCAAGTCTTCGACTTTGGGTCGTAGCAACTCTTGGTTGTGGGTGAGATCAACTAAGGGAATCAAGTGCGTAGTATCCTGCTGGGATTAGAGACGTAAGGAACGCAACTGTACCTTGAATCAATGTGAGATTGATTATGGTTCAACTACAGTCCAGTCCGAAGTTCATTGGTAGTAGGCTAGTGTCTGTAGCGGCTTAATACAGTGTGGTGTTCAAAGCTGGACTAGGTCCCGGGGTTTTTCTGCATTTGCGGTTTTCCTCGTTAACAAAATTTTGGTGTCTGTGTTATTTCTTTTCCCCATTTTATTTTGTTATATAATTGAAATATCACAGGTTGTGCGTTGTATCGATCAATTAGGAAATCCAACCTTTGGTTGTTGATTGAAATTGATTGATCCTTTAACATTGGTCTTTGGTTCAAGTTACTTCTCTTTTATTCAATCGGGCTCGCAAATTTGTATTTGCTGATTGCAGATTGAATTAAGAGTTAGAGATATAAACTCTTGTATATACTTTTCTCTAGATTTAGTCTGACTGTCTAGTTGATTCTCTAGAAAGTATATTGAAGTAAGTCCTCTCAGATTTCCAAACGAATTGCTGGGTGTGGTTGTTGTACCCTCGCATTTTCAATTGGTATCAGAGCAGGCAAACACATTAAAGACCTTATAAGTCTATGTTTGTAGCAATCTAATATGGACATAAGTGTTATCTCTATAAACGTACAACCAGTCTTCGATGGCTCAAATTACTTATGCTATGCGTGACTTTCTTCAAGCGCGTGATCTTCAATCATGGGTTTATGTAGTTAATGGCTATATTGCTCCCGTTGTTGCAGTAGGAGATTCGATCGTTTTAACGGATATTGGTGCATATGACCCTGCTGAGATTCTTGCTGCAAAGCTAAATTCCGACGGTTTGAATGCAATCAGTCATGCCATTACCCTAGATCTTCAGCACCATGTGACTATGTGCACTCGGTCTAAAGATGCTTGGGATATCTTAGAAACCGTATTTGAGGGAAATACCAGTGAAAAGGAAGTCAGGCTTCAAAACCTAAATTCTGATTGGGAAAACCTTCGTATGGCTGATGAAGATTCATTTGATGAGTTTAATCACAAAGTGTCTAAATTTTTTAATGCATCTTTTGCATTGGGTAAGACTATTACTAAAAAGGACATTGTGATTAAAATTCTCAGATCGCTGCCATCTAGATACGCCTCTAAGAAGCATGCCATCGTTGAGGGAAATAACCCTGATACTCTTTCCGGAAATACTCTTGTTGGAAAGATTAAAATACTTGATCATGATCAGAATACAGTTAGAACCTCTGCGTTCAATGCTGTGACCCTTGCAAGTGAAGCTTCTAACTTGTCATGGGCTGATGAATGTTGTTCTAATCACCTTGATCCTAAGAGATCACCGATTACACAAAAGATCAAGGATATTGTGAAGAAAAGCAAAAGATCCGAGAGATTGTCGTCTCTCTCTATCGCTTCTGATGATTCAGTTCAAGAGAAAGCATCTCAGTGTCCTAACGCCTTACATACTGCCGATGTATGTATAGAAATTTCAGCCTTATCGACAGAAGTTCCCATTAACTCAAATTCATGTTCTGAATATGAGTTTGACACTGAGATCCTAGATTTCATGGGCAATTTTGAAGAAATTCACCAGGAAAATATTCAACTGAAAGATATGTTGAAGAAACTTTAATCATCACTTCAGGTGAAAACTCTTGAGATTGACTGTCTTAATGATGAATTCACCAGAACCCTATTTCTAAAATAAAAAAAATTGACTCTCTCAAGTGTGACCTGCAAAGGCTGTCCGGAAGCTCAGACAAAATTTCAGCAATGTTATTTGGTCAAAAGGATTTTGGAAACACTAAAGGTTTAGGGTTCAAAAGTAAGACTGTGAGCATAACTAACTAATTTGTTCCAGCTGGCTCTGGATCAATTGATTTGCTTGTTGTGATAAACATGAGTCATCTCTACAAAGCAAAATCTCTTCTTTGTTTTGCTCTTTTTGTGGAAGTACAAGTCATGTTCAAATCAAGTGCTGGAAATTCAAGAGAAACAACAAAAGAATTTCCAAACTTCAAAATGACATGCAAAGGATGAATCTGACTCTGGAGAAACAATCAGTGACGCCTGGGTATGAGAAGAAGTCTAAAAGAATCAGAGTCAGACGAGGTAAGTCTATTCATCCAACAAACCTTGAGATGTCACCTTGTGACATAAGAAGTGAACATTTTGTTCACTCCATTACTATCTAATTTATAGTAATGAACTGTATCCTTATTTTGGACTTGAGAAATAAGGATTGCTTCAAGGTTATTCAAGTCTTGTAATTGTATTTTTAGCAAGTAAATATTTTGTTGTTGATAGATAATGGATCATGAACCGTGGAGTCTTTTTCAAGTTTCTTTAGGGTTTGCTATCCTAGAGTCTATTTATGTTCATTTGTGAACAATATTATCTTTTACCTTTTCTCTCTCTAAAAAGATACAGTCTCATGGCTCCTATAACAAGAGGTACCACAAAAGGAGATGCTGTTAAAGCTATCAATGTGTATCTGTGTGGGGGGATTCTGTCCTCAAGGAATAGAAAGGTGAAGGATACGGCTGATAATCCAGGTTCTTCCTCCAACTTCCTATTGTCTGTTTGTCATTTTGATAATAACTTTAGGGCTATGGTGAAAGATTTCATCAGAAAAAGAAATGATTTAAAAACTCGAATCATTTCATCTTTAGACGATATTTCTCACTATGAACAAATGTTATCTCTAACAAAGAACACTCTGCATGAACTGAAAAGAGAACTTAGTGAGTTAACTGATATTTCTGAAGATGTGGAGGAATTGAATGATCCCATTATCAATGGTTTTTTCAATAATGAGAAGGAATTCTCTGTAGATGCCATGAGAAAGCTCTATAATGTCTAGGAAATTTCTCACGAGAATTTTATTCTTGTGTTTCTAAGAAGGATAACTAGGGTTTGGAATAGCCATTATTGTGAGTACATATAGCTATGTCCAACGTTTTCATCTTCAATGTTTTTTCGATTTATTTATTTAAATTCTAAGTTATTTGGAAGATGATTTTTGCAGTATTAATCTTTATGGTTTCATATATTGCAAATTGTTATAGGATATGTTGTTTACGTCCGTGAACCTTGACTGTCCCATACTTGTTCAAAAGTTATCTCTATTATGTCGGTATGAAAGTATTGATAAAAGATATAATGAACTTGTGAATACAAAAGTTAAACCTTTTATGTCATTATGCAAATATTGATGGAAGAAAGGATGAACTTTTGTTTACAAAGATTAAGTCTATTATATGTCATTGTGCAAATAGTGATGAAAAATAGAATGAATCTTTGTTTATTCCGCAGTATTGGTCTTTCCTTGATCCACATCTTTGTGCATATACTGTGTTGCTCCGTAAGTTCTCTTATGTCGAGCATGACCAATTGAATTGATCATTTTTGTGGCTAATTCAATTGTGATTTTTGGATACAAATTCATGTTCTCATGTGATTTGATTATGTCCAAAGAAATCCTTCTTTTCTCGTAAAAGTAAGGTCGCTCTTGTTGTTATTTCGGGAATGGCATATTATGGGGGAGAGTTCTTTTTGAACTTGTGCTTAATTGCCAAATCTTTGTGGGGAGTGCGGCTGTGGAATATTGTTGGGGTTATCTTGTATCTTTATAAACTCCTTGATGAATGCATTTAGCTTCGGCTATATGATTGCATCTAAATAAGGTTGTATGTTATTCTCTTTTGGTCATGAAGTATCTCTATGAAAATTTCATGAGGATCCCATTAGTTTTTGTACCTTTGCCAATTTATATTGACAAAAAGGGGGAGAATTAATGTGTAGTTTCATGCTACAAATACATATGGTTTACGGATAATTATGTAAGGGGGAGTGGTTTTCATGTCGAGATGAAGTATTGACTAAGGGGAAGTGATACATATCACCATAGTATTGTTGTCAAAGTTGTGATACAATTAAACTTTGATGTTGTGTAATGATACTATGACACTGTATAACAATGATTGAGAGCATTTGTTTTCTCATTGTTATCGCTACGGATCTTCAACAACTATGATGTTGAGTTGAACACGTTTAGAATCATGGAGTACTTGGAAGTGACGAAGATTTCGAGTCGTGTTGAAGATGCCAAGGAGATCAAGCATTTGGATGACAAGCTACAAAGTTTTATTTATTTTGTAATCCATATGTATTGATAGTTTTGTCAATAAAATTGACAAAAGGGGAGATTGTTAGAGCACTGCTCGGTCGAACTCGCATGTGTTGCTATCGCAAGCATGTTTGTCAATATTATTGATCAAAACTATAAGTTTTGATTTCTAGTCTACTTATAGATGTCTCGGACTAGGACATAGATTGTGTAGTTTAGCCTTAGACTTCACGACGTTCATCATTTGAATACGAAGAACTACTAAGGAGAGCTTGTGGAACTTCATCAACAAAAGGTATGTGGAGACTGAAACTCATCTATCACTTGGAAAGTCTATTTCTACTCTATCTCCTATATTGAGACATAAGTCGTATTACGATATAGTTTTCTATTATACACATTTGAGATTTCGAGCTGAGTTTATCTCGCTTACATATTCTCGGAATATGTATTGTCAAAGCTTTCGCTTCGACCAAGTTCATCTTATATTCTTGACGCAAGTCAAAAGATGATCATGTGAAAATTGTCGAGTAACATCTTACATGGTTTGTGTGATACAATCATTTGGTGTAGACTTGGAATGTTTCGTTATGATTATTTCAATAACTTGAAAATTGCTTTGATGCTAATAGTGTGTGAAAACGGCTATTGTCATCCTCTAAGAAAGTTTCAATGATTGAAATAAGAGTTTAGAACACTTAACCATTATTGGATATGTCATGTTGTGTACTCTTGCACATATGTAATCCATGTCCAAGAACCATAGTATGCGTACCCGTACGCGTACCTGTTGGCTTGAGAAATCTGGGAATCTAAGTATGCGCACCCGTTTGCGTACTGGCGTAAGGTTCATGTCCGAATATTTCTGCTGGGATTGGAAGTACGCGTACCCGTTTGCGTATTGGCGAAACCCAATCTTGGTCAGGGTATTTCAAGTATGCGTACCCGTTTGCATACTTGAAGGTTAAAGTTCTTAAATCGGTTATGTACATGAACATAAAAGGAATGCAATCTTTGCAAACCGTGGCTATAATGTTCATGAATTGATTCAAGTTAATCAAACCGATTTTGCTTCAATTGTGTTCTTGTATACTTCTTTGAGAATATAGCAATTGAATAACTCTTTAACTAGTTTCAATTGAGTCATTTGAACTAGTTATGGTTAAGATGAACAAGGTTGATATGAGAGTTATCATGTAGCGCCCCCAAAGCTAGCAGCTGACTAATCTAAAAGATTAACTATAAAATGAGGCACTAAGGATCTAAAACATTTATTTAAAAAATAAGAAAGAAGTTCTAAACAAAGATTAACCCGAATCTAAACCCTCTCTGAAATAAATACAAGAACTCCTCTCAGATGATACATATTTAATAGTGAGTTGATTTACAAATACGATACAAACACAAAATAAACATAGTAGAAGCTAACTAACTAACGTAACTAATTCTTCGAAACTTTCATCGTCACGTGCCATCTTGATCTGTCTCTGAAACTGAAAGTGGGAATTGAGTGAACACATCATCCCTAAAAGGGGTGCCCAGTAGAAATAACATCTAACTTTCAAGTAATCATTGAAAACTGATGAAACACGGGAAAACAGTAAAACATATTGTAGAAACTTTTTTAAAGCAATTTAAGAAGAACAGTAAACATCCATGTAAGAGACATGTGTTGCCCGCACAATACTAAAGAATAATATTGAGGTGTATCGCCCTAGCCATAGATAATATTGCGGTGTATCGCCCTAGCCATAGAATACTGGATATGTAAAGTTTGGGGCACGCATCTCATACTAAACACTCAAATAAACAATTATGTATATGGAACTAACTCCTTCGTCAAACAATGTATAATATTCAATGCCAAATTCCAGCACCTAGATAGTAATATTATGGTGTATCGCCCTAGCCATTGCATAAAAGCTCGAAAGTAAGTAGGTATAAATGAAGGAGCAGTATCCTATATACCACAGATGGGAATTCTTATTTCCCAAGCATTCAAATGGAAATTCTTATTTCCGAAACATTCACAAAGACAAACAATGCATTACAATTCCTTTCCAAGCAATGGAAAGATTAAAAGAATCAACAGTACTTTCAGAATTTAAAATAAAACAATGCATGGAATACACAATCAGACAATGCATGAGTTTGTTAAACATAAACTTTTGTAAAAGAAAACAACAATAATCACAAAAGAGTTAAATTAAATTCCCACCTCTTTTGATGACAAGCCTCGCCTACTTCGAGATCCACGATCCACTGGTTCATCCTTGAATCGATCGTTGTTAATATAGACTAACTGTTAACCACACAAGAAGTCTAAGAAACTAGCCAAAATGGCTCACACAAGCATCATACAAGTCTATCTAATGGTTCTAGGCCCATTTATGACTTTACACCTTTTCATTCTCTATCTTTAGCATAACTAAGGTTTAGTAATTGAATTGTGTTGGTTTTATAGTCTAATAAATAGGTTTAATGAATATCTACAACTTTGTAGAAGGAACCAAATGCTAATTCGGACCATAAGAGGTCCAAAACATCAATTTAGGAAAATAGTCGTTAACGGTCAAACTGACGGTCAAAGATCAACTAACAGTCAACATCTAAGTCCAAGTCCAAGTCAAAGTCAAAGTCAAGGGAGTCAAGGTCAGGTCAACGGTTAATTGTCTAGCTCGGTCAACTGAGTCTACCCATGTCAAAACAGAGAATCCAGAGAGTCACAACGACTCAACTCAGTCAAACTAACTGAGTCAGCTAAACAATTTAGTCAGACATCTGACTGGGATGACTAACAGGCATACTTGACAAACTTCAACTCTATTTCTTATATTCTCAACTTCTTGTTTAACAATTCAACTTCAATTCAGATACAAAACAATAATGAATTTCAATTACAAACAACAACTTGATTACCTGCAATTGCAGCTCTAGGCATCACTAAAGAGGTTCAACTCAACACAGCTAACCTTCATTCCTATAACTCAATTACATGGCATCAGATTCTCAATTAGTTCTCATTTCATCATTTCCACAAACTCATCACCACCCTGACTCTTCCCTGCATATTACAACATCACCACAGCTAAACTCAACTCCACCACTACTATAGCTTCACCACAACTACATCACCACCAACTGTAATTTGGTTTACTCATCCACTGCAACACCACTGTCACTGCATACCACCATATCTATTCTGTTCAATTCATCTCAATCACAACTATTGTGACTTAAACTCAGCAACATTACAGATTGCATCCACTTCACACAAACAACTACAATCCATAGCACTATCTATTAAATTCTACAACCATCTTCAAAGTTCTGTAACTTATTAAATCACCACTAGTTCTTCACTGCCTCAGCCAACCAACATAATCCTTACAATTCCATTATCAACTGAACCAAACTCAATTCCACATTTAAACCTCAAACTCAATCTCATTATAACACCATCATTTGAAATTTAGCTCAACACCACACTTACTGATTTATTAATGTACACATTTCTACAACTAACTGTAACTTCATCCACAACTTCATTCATCATACCCATTTCAGTTCATAAAGCTCAACCCCTGCATAATTCTAACACATATCATCTTCTTAACAACCAACACAACCTAAACCTTATCACATATATAAACTGATTCATACCACAACAAACTTCATTCACAATTCATGGAAAGACTTATAAACCCAATATTGGAATTGAACTGATTTTACTAATAAGAACAATTACCTCAAATCAGTGCTTCTCAGGCAACTGAGGTTGAATTCTTCCTTCCTTTGCCTCAAATGAACAATCATCTCAAAACTATAAACACCCAACAATAGCTCCAACACCTTCATACTAACAGAATCGAGCCATAGCCTTCATCTCACAATCTTCATCTCTATCATTTATTCTCAGATGAACCCTAAATTAATTCTCAAATCAGAACTTCTCTGATTCAAACATAAAACAACCTCCTGATTCTTCATATCAACAAACCCATCTCTAATCTGTCACTTAAACCCTCAATTTCATCTTCTAGTTCTTCATCTGAATTTTCGTGAATCCCTAATTCTGAATTTCATTCTTTTCAGAAACCCTAACCTTTCAGTTCTTCATCCAAACCACTTCTAAACTTCGATTAAACGATAACCCTTTTCTCTTCAACCAACCATAACTCTAAATTTCATCTTTAAAATTTTCAGAACATAAATCAAATCCATATCCCTAATTCTTACTATTTATTTTTATCTTCAATTCAACAACAAACTCTCACTAACCCAATTCTACTATTCAGCAACACCTTTCTCGATCCATTAATTTCCTAGGATTTATATAGAAAATTCACAGGAGAGATTTTACTCTCCGAATCGCCGGAGCAGAAGAGCAGAGAAGAAAAAGAAGAAGAAGAAAGCAGAAAGGAAAATGACTATGATTTTCTAGATCTGGTTTTGAGATAAGGCCAACAAAATTATTAAAGGCACCCAACCAAAATTATAAGGGCAGCCAGGTCGGTTCGAGTGTAAAAACACTAAGTTGCCCTCCTTACAAATCAGATAAATTCTTCTCCGTCCGGTGTTCGAATGACACGCTCGAGCAGTACATCTCGCATAACTTTTCGAGACCAATCTAATCATACTAGTTTCATATCTAGATCGTTGTTAGATTAATTCCTATTAATTAACGTTCGTGTTAAACTAATCGAGTCATTAGCGGCTAAGACGTCTCTTGACTAGTCTAATAACGTTGACGAGCTTGAGGGTCTTTACATATCATATGGATAACTTCGGTTAACTATTGTTGAGCCAAGATGGTGTACATGTTTAGGTACGGTTACATAAACCTAAATGAGGGTACATTTCATTTGTGTGTAACAAGCTAAGTTTGATCTAACGGTTGAAAGATATTAGCTTTGTTGAATCAGGTTTTACATCTAACGGTGAATATTGAATGCTTTGTTACCAAGGTAATTAGATTGCAAACCCTGATTTGAAAACTATATAAAGGAGAACTCTAGCAACTGGGAAACCTAATCCCCACACTTCTGTGTGTTACTAGTTGCATAACTAGATTCGATTCTCCTTTAACCTTAGGTTTCTCTCGAGACCCTGTAGGTTAACGAATTGAAGACTTCATTGGGATGGTGAAGCCAGACCAAACTATTTTCTTTGTAGTTGCGTGATCTTATCTTGTTGTTTCTATCGTATTGAGTACAATTGTAATAATTGGCTTGAGATTTATATCTCCGATAGGTAAGATAAAAAAGTAATCACAAACACCTTCGTATCATCGTTTGTGATTCCACAATATCTTGTTTCGCTAGTCGATTAAGATTATTATGAGGTGATTGATAATACTAGGCTGTTCTTCGGGAATATAAGACCGGTTTATCAATTGGTTCCTGTTCACCTTGATTTATCAAAAGACGGAACAAAAAATCATAGGTATTTCTGTGGGAGACAAATTTATCTATTCCAATAGACTTTTCTGTGTGAGACAGATTTGTTTATCAAGTCTCCGACTTTGGGTCGTAGCAACTCTTGGTTGTGGGTGAGATCAGCTAAGGGAATCAAGTGCGTAGTATCCTGCTGGGATCAGAGATGTAAGGAACGCAACTGTACCTTGAATCAGTGTGAGATTGATTAGGGTTCAACTACAGTCCAGTCCGAAGTTCATTTGTAGTAGGCTAGTGTCTGTAGTGGCTTAATACAGTGTGGTGTTCAAAGCTGGACTAGGTCCCGGGGTTTTCCTGCATTTGCGGTTTTCCTCGTTAACAAAATTCTGGTGTCTGTGTTATTTATTTTCCGCATTATATTTTGTTATATCATTGAAATATCACAGGTTGTGCTTTGTATCAATCAATTAGGAAATCTAACCTTTGGTTGTTGATTGAAATTGATTGATCCTTGAACATTGGTCTTTGGTACCATTCAAGTTACTTCTTTTTTATTCAATCGGGCTCGCAAATTTATATTTGCTGATTGCAGATTGAATTAAGAGTTAGAGATATGAACTCTTGTATATACTTTTCTCTAGATTGAGTCTGACTGTCTAGTTGATTCTCTAGAAAATATATTAAGTAAGTCCTCTCAGATTGCCAAACGAATTGTTGGGTGTGGTTGTTGTCCCCCCCGCATTTTTAATCAGTCCTTAGAAATCTATCTTGAGGAATAAAAAAGTCTGAGACAAAGAAACTTTGTGAATACTATCTATCTTGCCTGAAAGAGATTACGAAAACCTCAATAACAGAAAAACAAGATCTGGATTCACGAACTATTAAGGTAAAGATAGTCGAACCTGGCTTCACGAATCCCCAAGAAAAGTCTTTTTGGTCTTAGACCTAAAAGATCAATAGAGGCGACTCTAGAACCAACAAGGACACAAAGTGTCAGGGGATTGATTTTCCCAGTTAACATAGATGCTCTATTTATAGTTTTCAAAGACCATTGTGAGTACAAAAAATCTACTGTGCCACGCGGCACAATATTAAAGGTGGATCAACTTATTTTTTTATAACAACATACACCACATCTCTCCTAAGGATGCTAAGTTATGAAGTTATCTCCATCAATGTGTTGCGCAATGTTAAAGGTGGGAGTAGCAAAGTACGCTACAACGGAGTACACCAAATCACTACCAAGATTGCTTAGTTGTTAAGCAATAAGTTGTAGTATAGGCACGTGGGTGTGTCTGTCTGTCAGAGGTAGCTCAGCAGTCTGCACAGCTTTTAGTACGAAGGCACATTCTTTAACCACGTAGGCTCAGAGTACGTGGCATCCTATGATTGGGAAGGTACAACTTGTACGGAGGATTCACAGTTCACGATAGCACGTGAGGGAGGCTAAGGTGGCATCGTCTGATTGGAGATGGTGGGCGGCCAACGAAGGTACAACTTGTACGGAGGATTCACAGTTCACGATGGCACGTGGGGGAAGCTAAGGTGGCATCGTCTGATTGGAGATGGTGGGAGGCCAACGAAGGTACTAGATTGACCAAGGACCATCAGATCTCGATGGAACATAAGACACCAAAGATATCCATGATGCATGTGGGGCTATAAATACCCATCCTCATCTCAAGAGAAAGGAGGACAATTTGGGTTGGTTAGGAATTAGGGAAAATGTTCTCTCTCTATACTTCTTCTCTTTAAGAGCTCCATACTTTCTTTAATGGAGTTCTTCCACCCAAATGCAACAAGATCAATAATAAACTTACAATCTTTACCATGGACGTAGGTTAGAATTAACCGAACCACGTAATCTCTTGTGTGATTTGATAACTTAGTTGCACTTACATTATCTTCTCATCTAGCTATTTACTTACTGAGTTATCTTTGTTCTCTGAGTTATCTCTGCTTTCTGAGTTATCTCTGTTTACTGAGTTATCTGTTCATCTGAGATATCTCTTTATTTAGCTTATTTGCTTACTCGTCTCTGTTTTACAGACGTACCTTTGTTTTCTTAGCATCTACTCTTACAAAGTATCTTTACATACTTAGTATATGATCTTCCGAGCAGGTCTCATTTCGAACATACCTTTTATTTACTTAGCATTATTAGTTCAACTGAGACATCCATACTCCTTGGTATCAGATTCTCTGAGCTGTATACATTACGTATACTATGGGGAAAATAGTAGTCACAACCATGGTTAGCTTATAATTCAAGCTAAGATAACTTGAGAATCAAGCAAACAAAATAGGTCTTCAAACTACAATATAAGATTATACACATAGGTTCGGTTAGATCGAGTTCAGTAACCGTGTATAATGATTGTTTGGTTTGTAAGTTAGCCAAAGAACTAAAAGCTACTTGATGTTCATTTAAACATCTGAGAAATTAATCATGATTCAAAAACCTAAGTGTTTTAATAAACCAATGAAGTCTTAGAAATGCTAAACATATTAAAATAATAAGTCTTTGACCATCTGCTAAACTTTATCAGGACAGTTGGTATGATGGTTTGTGAACCGCAGGGCTTGTTCACGAGTCAGGGTACAATGGCTAGTGAACCGAGTTCGTCAACCCTACTTGACTCCGGAACTCAGTTGACCATAATTCGTGAACTGGGTTCGCCAACTGCTAGCCAATTAATCCAACTTATAACATGATTCAAGGTTCGCCAACCAGGTTCGTGAACTGTTCCCGACTGAAGTTATGG
The DNA here is from genome assembly GCA_023531105.1 of Papaver atlanticum. Classification (NCBI taxonomy): domain Eukaryota; kingdom Viridiplantae; phylum Streptophyta; class Magnoliopsida; order Ranunculales; family Papaveraceae; genus Papaver; species Papaver atlanticum. Next base: position 1,706,661 of record JAJJMB010005364.1, on the reverse strand, counting down.
TTTGCGAACTAATTTCGCCAACCTTCATGTATTTCTGAATCTCAGATATCTATGGTTTGCAAACTGAGTTCGCCAACCTACCCTGAGTAGAAATTCAGTAAGTTCATATATCTCTCTTTTGATGATTGAAACATTCCCAAGTGATATAATCATTTGCATGAGAAATTTTCAATTTATCCAAAAATTAATTCATATAACTAATATTGTTAAGGACCTTTGAACATCCAATCGCTAAATCATATTTCGAGATTTTTCACAAGACAAGATTGACTCAAAACATCTTCTTTGTTAATCCATTATAAGTCATACGACATAGTCTCAATAGATAAAATAATGGTATAGTGAGTAAAATAGAATGGTTCAGGCTTCACATACCTGATACAGAAGTTCTCAAAAATGTCTTCATCGATCTTCAGTGTTCAAGGGTGATCTCTGATACTCAACTACAATTCTAACATATTTGAAACTTGACTTAGTAGACTAGAAATCAAGATATAGTTTTGATCACCTAACATTGACAACAATCTTAAGATAGCAAAACTTGTAGGTTCAACCGAGCAATGCTCTAACATGTATAACAATTGAGTTTGATTAGGGTCATTTCAATGTATTTTCACACCATTAACAACAAAAGCAGTGCTTTGATTTTGATGGTCTAAGCATTTTAACACTATTAACAGACTCAATCATATTTACTTTTGAAATCTTTGCTTGGATTCAAATCTGTCTTAAAGCCATGTCATTCTCTCATAGAAGAGCCCCTTTTCCATCACAAGCATTGTCTTTAAACCATTATTTTTTTAATCCCTAGAATTCTTTGGATCATTTTTGTAAGGTCGGGTCTGGAAAAGAGAATGGTGGTTCTATACTACTTAAAACCATCACACTTGTTAATGTGTATTTTTCGGTAAAGATTGTGTAATCTTGCGATGGTCTTCTCCTTTGTAGTAGTTTCCGATGTGATAGTAAGAAATGTATTTATACATTTACAATATCTTACTGGAACCGACATTGATAAGACGTGAGTTTACTTATCCAGTCTCATTATACACATTGGGCTACAAGCAGCAATGGGACCAGTACAATGGTATTTTAGTAAATAATTTATTTTTTATTATAAAATTAACTAAGACCTAAGGTTTCGTTTGAAGTTGTTTGGAGAGTAAAACGATAGAGAATGGCAGTTTAGGTGAGTGAGTGAGTGAAGGAGCCGATGTTGATGGAAAAACCAGTTACCGGAGTTCTGTGCCGATTAGAATTTGTCGTTACCAGAATCAGATGGATCAGAGTTTTGGTATGATGCGGGAATCTTTCCACATAGCTTGGAGATCAAAGTCAGAGAACAGAGACACATATCTAAGTTGTAATTTTCATAATGATTTATCTTCTAATAACTAAGTTGTGTCCTAGTAAGATCTCACTGGTGAGTTGAGCACCATCAGAACTCCACCACCGAAGTTACGGATGGATAGATAGGGTGGCCACATGTTTTTTTACTAGATATTCAGCGCCACAAGGTTTATTAAGTTGATTCGTATTAGAAAGATCGGGGACAGTTGGAAATGAAATGGGTGGATCAGTAAAAAAAAAATGATTTTTTTTGGCGCTTGATAGAATCTGATTAGAACAAGCAAAAGTGATTGATGATAATGCTTCTCACTTACTTTTAAAGCATAGCTCGGTCGAACTCACCAAGCGTTGGTATGTCAAGTTTGGTTGTCGTATTTTAGTGTGTCAAAACTCATCTAAAGTCGCTTAGTTAAATACTAGAGTCAACTTCGTTTAGGTTAGAATAGAAAGTCTAGGAATGTTAAGACATACAAGTATTACTGCGAAGACTTGAAGAATGTGAAGAAGTAGCGAACTACAACGACCACATCATCCTTCCACTTGAGGTTAGTAATATTGACTTGAACTGTTTCATTCCTAACGTATCTTTCAAGTCGTTCTATATTGAAAACATAACTGCAAGCTGTATATACTGTACGTATTGTATAATACTCTAGTGATGTGACATGGTCATATTTGTATGATCATAGTATTAGGGAATTAGACTACGAAGTATAACACTTATCTTTTGAACTTCGTAGATATGACATCGACATAATCTTGTATATACAGTTATGATTATGTCAATGGGTTATGGTGAGGATTTCATCATAGGAAACAATGTTTTACATTCGTTTAAAGGAATTACATTCATGAACTTGTTTCGTGAATCGAAAGGGAAATCATTAGGCTTATTGGTTGGGTTATTCATTGCAAATCTTTGGATGACCAATATGTGTGAGATGGTAGAACCGTTCTTAACCCGGATTATGTATCTTGGAATAACTAATCACAATGCCTGACTTAAGATTTGGTATGACTAGTTATTATTAATTGGTGTAACCGATCCTAAGTAATCACCATGTGATGGTATGATCAATTCTTGTAATTGGTGTAACCGATCCTAGTAATTGGTGTGACCGATAAAAAGTGTTGTGTAATCAATCCTTGTAATTGGTAACCGGTCCTGGTAATTGTTGTAACTGGTCCTGGTAATTGGTGTGACATATCACAAGCAATACAATGAGAATATGGAACCGATCCTTGAAACTGGTGTAACCGATCCTAGTGACTGGTGTGACCGATCACAAGTATTTGCATAATAAGGTATAACCGATCCTAGTGATTGGTAAAACCGATTTAACCCATGTATGTGATTTGGTATTTGATCAATCACATTGTAATCTTGGAATACAGGCCAATCAATTCTAAACTTGTTTGGAAGTGTGGTATAACTGATTCCAAGAATGTAAATCCATGTAAATATGAAATAAGGATTTACAGTGAAAAGATGTCAACATACTTTGAACACGTACAGTAACTCTTATCATTTATTGTTTAAAGATATTCCTTAGTAGTCAAGGAGATCCTTTGCCGAAATAAATTAAGAATCTTTTAATTAAGGTTTTTGGTATTATATGCTTTAATTACCAGTAATTAAATGCATATCTCTAGAGAATAAAAATTAGTAATGTGCATTTACTAATTGCAGATTTTCTATTGAGAGATTTTGGAAATATTGGACAAGCATTTATATTGGAATTAGGAAAACCAAATTTTGCCATTCATTGCATATCTTGAGAATATTTTCGGTTTTGGAAATTCCTTGATGTCCAAACATCCTTGGTCTATAAATACCTAAGTTTGCAAATCTAGCAAACCATTCCAAGAGAAAAGAAAACTTCATTTCTTGTTGTTTCTTGTGGAGCCGTCTAATCGGAAAGGAAAGTATCCTTATTAGGTGAAATCTCTTACGACCGCTCGTTTAAAGACTTCTGTGGGATCAAGAAGTTCTACGAGTACCGTTAGTGGGAAACTAGATAATTGTAGTGTTATTAGTTTTCGATTGATTTGATTGACTAACGGTTGTTTAAACTTTGATTGCACCTAGTTTGTTTATTCTTGAGAATCTTCTCTTCTGATATAAGATTCACTCAAACTAAATCGAAGTATCGATGGGATCTTTAGAACTGTCGTTAGATCTAAAGACATCTTGTGATAATCCATTGTTAACATACTCTGTTCTGTGTGTAATTGATCACAAGAGATTCAAGTGGTGTTGTGCAGGTTATTTGAAGATAAAGAAGATTTGAAGACGAAGAAGATTTCTTATTGGTTTTCGTATCTTATTGTGTGCACAAACCTTGATTGGCTGGGATCCAACTAGAATCGTATTTATTCGATTGATTAGTTGCGTGAAATCGTCATCGCTTTATAGTTTTTCTTCGAGATCTATATTGATTGATTGCGAATGTAGACTTGACTATTTCGATAGTTAAAGTTAGATTGATCTAACCATGCAAAGGAGTTTATAAGATTAAACGGAAGAGCCTTTGCGTATGACTTGAGATATCTTTATCTTGAAAAGAATTAATAGAGTTATTACCAAACAGATTTGTTGTTCCTTTACTGTTTGGAATACGATCCAAAAGAATTGTACAAGTGCGTGACTCTTGAAGTCGGAAGCGCAGGGATACTGAGGAAACTAAGTGAACTAGGGGTAGTTGCTTGGTCTCAACTATACGAAATTGGTGTAGATTTTTTATAGTGACTTAATTCTGAGATTATTGAATTCTGGACTAGGTCCCGGGGTTTTTCTGCATATTAACAAAATCTTGCTTTGCCATTTACTTTATCTTTCCACATTATAATTTTTTTATTATAATTAAAGTAAATTGCACTTTACGTTAACTCCGTTATACTTGATAGTGATCATATAGAGTTTGGTTAAGTCCGAACATATTATCAAGTATCACACTTTGTTTGTCGTATTGTCTCGATCTCGTATCCATAGACAATCACACAAAGTGTGAATACCGAAGTTGTTGTACTATCTCGGCTTTGTCCATAGACGATCACACTTGGAAAGAGGACTTATAGGTTGAAACAAAAAGATTGTGGTGTATTTGGGTACCCCTCGTCTTTTTAATTGGCATCAGAGCAGTCAAACACGAAAAGATTTAACAATCTGTGTTTGGTGCGATCCAACCTATAAGGAATGAATTCGAGTTCTAATGAATCGATATCAATTAACGTACCGCCAAGATTTGATGAAACAAACTATCTGTGGTGGAAGTCTGTTATGAAATCTTTTCTTCAATCACGCGACTTTAATAATTGGCTATTAGTTTTTGATGGTTATAATTGTCCAAAAATGGAAGGTTCGGAAACTGAGTTTAAACGCTTAGTGGATTATACAGGCGAAGAAAAGGATTTTTCAAAGCAGAATTCGAATGGTTTGAATGCTATTATACATGTTGTAAGCCGTGATCTACAAAATCATGTATCCACATGCCAAACTTCACAAGAAGCTTGGAATAATCTTCAGATCGTATTCGAAGGAAACACATCAGAAAAGGAAGCTAGACTTCAAACTCTCACATATGATTGGGAAAACTTTCGAATGGATAACAATGATACTTTTGAAGAGTTTCATATTAAACTCTCTGAGATAGTTAATGCTTCTTTCTCTCTTGGAAAGATTATTTCTGAAAAGGATATAGTATGCAAAATTCTCAGGTCGTTGCCATCTAGATACAAGTCTAAGAAACATGCAATCATCGAAGCTAGCGATATTTCTTCCTTATTAAGAAGTTCTCTTGTAGGAAAACTAAAGATGTTTGATCAGGAGTACTTGTCAAAAAGGGAAGACAAAAATTTGGCTTACAAAGCCATTAAAAATCTACCGACTCAGAGTCCGGAAAACTCCAAAGATCATGAAGCTTTAGATGATGAAGATGAGATTGAATTAAATCATCATTTGTCTCTTATTACTCAACGATTCAAGAAATTTTTGAGACATCGAAAGAGAATTCTCCCTGTATCAAGAAGAAATCATATTTCTATCCCAAAGACAGAAGATACATGGGATGACGATGATGTTATTCCTTAATGTTTCAAATGTCAAGGCTTTGGTCATATTTCTCCAGATTGTCCTAGTAAGGATATTCGATGGAAAAGAAATGCATACACTGCTACTCTTGATTATTCACCTGACGAGGACAATCAAGACTGTATGATAGACCATATTGCAACCCTTGCAGAAGTCTATGATTCAAAAATACTTTCAACGTTAGATACTCAAGAAGAGTTCACCTCTAAAAAAATTCAACAAGAAATTCTTTGTGAAGATAAAAGAATTCAGTCTCTTGGATCTGAAATCAAAGGAATAAAATCATCGCTTGATCAAATCAGATTAAGTTATCTGAATGATAAAGGAAAACTTAACAAGCGTCTTGTGAAAAACGAACTCTCTTTATGTTCTGAGAAAGAACAAGTATCTAAACTCATCAATGACATCAACTGTTGTCAAGATGAAATCAGAAAGTTAAAAACAGAGAATTCGAAATTGAGAAATACACTTGTTTGTCCTTGTAAATCAACTCTTGATGTGAATATATCAAAAATTGATGACAAGAAAAAGTTGAATAAACCTATTAAAACTAAGGGTTGTAATCGGAATACGTCTGGACTTAGTTTACGATGCATACAATGGGGGTACTCTAAAAAACAATGCCCTAGTATCTCACAGAGAGACAATCCCTGTCGATCTAAAAAAACAAAGATCTAAGTCCAAATCAAAAATCACCTCAGAAAATCAACCTTAGAAATTGAATGAAGTGATTTTTAAATACCAAGATCTTGTCTCAGATTTGAGAAAAGAACTTAACAGTTCAAAAGTAAAAGACTCTCAAACCTATAAGCAGGTTGAAATTTCTAAGAGAAGAAAATTCAACAATCGAAAATTGATAACCTAACTTGGTTATCATAAACATAAATCTTTATTATTTATCTTCAAAAATAAACAGTAAGGATATGTATGTAAATATTTTAATAAAAATATCTCTAAATAAATTTTCGGTTAATGTAAATAAATGAAATAATATTCTCAAAAATTGTGAGAAAAACTTATCTTATTTATAGGAGGATGGGATTTACATTTCATTTATAGAGATTTGATAGGATGTCTACCTCTAGCTGCAACTCTCACAAAGTTGAAAAAAGTCTGGACTATATTGTTTCCTAATAAGAAACTTCGTCTTGAATCTTTGGATGGTGATTCAGATTCTACTCCAGAACTTAATTAAGATGTTCCTAATGAAGAGATTTCTTCCCTTAATGATAATCTTCTCAAGAATCTTTCACTAAAATTAGATATAGTTTTATGTGAAGTAAGGAACATGGAAAAGGATTTGCGAAAGGAAGTAAAGGAAGTCAATAACAATCTTATGAGTTTTGAATCAAGATTGGTGATCACTGAAGATGATTGGAACCCTGTGAGATCTCCTGATTTGACTCCAAAGCAAAGTGAGAAACTCTAAGAGAGTTGAAGACTCTTAGAAAAATAGACATCAATGTTTTGATTTACTTCAATTATTGTATAAGGTTTATTTTTTAATAAAACTATCATTATTTATGAATAAAGTTATTATTTTATAATTTTTCTTGTGATAGTTACCGATTACATAGCCTGTGAATGAATGTTTATATTTTTGCTATGTGTATTCGGTTTATGAGATGTCTGATTTCGATATTCTTTAACCTTAATATTCGATCTCATATGATGTGACCCTTATGGTTTGTGTGGATTTTTGATTTAGCGGGATTAAGTTGTAGCCCATGTTGGTAGGCTTTATCAAAGGATCATAAGGTGTTCCGATTGAAACTCATATGTGAAAAGTCACAATATGTTGAATCAATTTATGTTTACATGAGTTGTGTTTAACATAACGTATGTGTTTCTGGTTTTCAACTTTTGCTATTGGCACGCATTAGTTAAAACCGTTTCAACCTTTCTCTGGTAAAGGTTGCTTTTGTTGTTGTTCTTTTGTTCTTGCGAGAGGATGACAACACACTGGGGGAGAGTTCTTATTTGAACTTGCGCTTAATGATATATCTTTCCGGGGAGAGGAGGCTGCAGAATTTGAGGTAACGAATTTGTTAGTTAATCGTTTTCCTGTTTAAGAAAAGCCTGTTTATATTGCATATATATTGCTTTTGCTTCGGTACAATTGATATGTTCCATTATTGTATGGATGTTGTGTGTGTGATTCAATTGTTTCCGGTTAAAAAAAATTGTGACAATTTATTTGACTTATTGTTTGGTATCTTATTTATTGTTGGGTATCAAGTGTTTTTGTTTAACGAAATTCGGTGCAATTGCGGTGCTATAATGTCTATGATTGTTTCAATTGCTTCCGGTTAAGAAAATAATTGTGCAAGTCAATTTATTTTGGTTTGTATGTATTGTTTATGGGTTAAAAAAATACGGGATCATTTGTTTAGTCCAAATTGATTCCGGATAAGAGAAACTAAGTTATTTCTGATCTTAGTTAGATTTATCAAATTGGAGGATTCAGTTATTCAAGTATAATCGAATGCCTTGACAAGAAAAACTATTTAACTAACCTAGTGTTTGTCTTGTCTGAAGAGAAAGGTCTAAGTTATTATTTGAATAATTAGAGCATGATGAAGAAATAAAGTTAATTCTGATCTTTATTTTGGTCTTATCGAAATAAGCGATTGCACATACACAATCGGTTTAACAAGGGAATTAAGTTTCTTAGTCGATTTGTTAAACTATTAGGGAAAATTGCTTCGGGAAATTGTTTCCTTAATAACATTTTGAAACTAAATTACTTTGTAGTTTCGGTTTTAATATTGGTTATTTAAAGTGGTATGTGAAACCTTCGTGCTTAGCTCTTATAGGTTGTTTACAAGTCTTTTAGATTTGTAAGATCCTTTCGGTTTGTTCTTTATTTGCTCGAACCTTTGCCATTTTATGACAAAAAGGGGGAGAAATATATGGAGTAAACAAGTGATTTGCAATCACTAAGGAAAGGACAATTGTGCTTAAACGTTTTATCTAACGAAAGAGTAAAGCATTGACTAAGGGGGAGAAACATATCATATTGCTGTTGTAGTATCTTTTACTAAAAAAAGGGGAATAACAAAGATGTTCGGATTGAATATTTACCTAGCTTACCTTTAGGGGGAGTAAAAGCTTTTGTTATTCAAATGTCAACAACGACATTTATTAATTGAATATATGCAGGTTATTGTGCTGTTGAAACTTGGAATCAGGCGTATGTAAAATGAATTCTTTTGTAATTTGTTTATCCATATGTAATAAGAGTTTTGTCACTAAAATTGACAAAGGGGGAGATTGTTAGAGCATAGCTCGGTTGAACTCACCAAGTGTTGGTATGTCAAGTTTGGTTGTCATATTTTAGTGTACAAAACTCATCTTAGTAATATTGACTTGAACTGTTTCATTCCTAACGTATCTTTCAAGTCGTGCTATATTGAAAACATAAGTGCCAGCTGTATATACTGTACATATTGTATAATACTCTAGTGATGTGACATGGTCATATTTGTATGATCATAGTATTAGGGAATTAGGCTACGAAGAATAACACTTATCTTTTGAACTTCGTAGATATGACATCGACATAATCTTGTATATACTGTTATGATTATGTGAATGGGTTATGGTGAAGATTTCATCCTAGGAAACAATGTTTTACATTCGTTTAAAGGAATTACATTCATGAACTTGTTTCGTGAATCGAAAGGGAAATCATTAGGCTTATTGGTTGGGCTATTCATTGCAAATCGTTAGATGACCAATATGTGTGAGATGGTAGAACCGATCTTAACCTTGGTTACGTATCTTGGAATAACTAATCATAATTCCTGACTTATGATTTGGTATGACTAGTTTTTATTAATTGGTGTAACCGATCCTAAGTAATCACCATGTGATGGTATGATCGATCCTTGTAATTGGTATAACCGATCCTAGTAATTGGTATGACCGATCACAAGTGTTGTGTAATCGATCCTTGTAATTGGTAACCGGTCCTGGTAATTGGTGTAACCGGTCCTGGTAACTGGTGTGACCGATCACAAGAAATACCATGAGAATATGGAACTGATCCTTGTAACTGGTGTAATCGATCCTAGTGACTGGTGTGACCGATCACAAGTATTTGCATAATAAGGTATAATCGATCCTAGTGATTGGTTATACCTATTGAACCCATGTATGTGATTTTGTATTTGATCAATCGCATTGTAATCTTGGAATACATGTCAATCAATTCTAAACTTGATTGGAAGTGTGGTATAACCGATTCCAAGAATGTAAATCCATGTAAATATGAAATAAGGATTTACAGTGAAAAGATGTCAACATACTTTGAACACGTAAAGTAACTCTTATCATTTATTGTTTAAAGATATTCCTTATTACTCAAGGAGATCCTGTGCCAAAATAAATTAAGAATATTTTAATTCAGGGTTTTGGTTTTATATGCTTTAATTACCAGCAATTAAATGCATATCTCTAGAGAATAAAAATTAGTAATGTGATTTACTAATTGGAGATTTTCTATTGAGAGATTTCGGAAATATTGGACAAACATTTATTGGAATTAGGAAAACCGAATTTTGCCATTCATTGCATATCTTGAGAATATTTTCGGTTTTGGAAATTCCTTGTTGTCCAAACATCCTTGGTCTATAAATACCTAAGTTTTCATTTCTAGCAAACCATCCTAAGAGCCAGGCAAACTTCATTTCTCGTTGTTTCTTGTGGAGCCGTCCAATTGGATAGGCTAGTATCCTAATTAGGTGAAATCTCTTACGACCGCTCGTTTAAAGACTTCTATGGGATCAAGAAGCTCTATGAGTACCGTTGGTGGGAAACTAGATAATTGCAGTATTATTAGTTTTCGATTGATTTGATTGAATAACGGTTGTTGAACCTTTGATTGCACCTAGTTTGTTTATTCTTGAGAATCTTCTCTTCTGATATAAGATTCACTCAAACTAGGTCGAAGTATCGACGGGATCTTTAAAACTGTTTGTAGATCTAAAGACATCTTGTGATAATCCATTGTTAACAGACTCCGTTTTGTGTGTGTTTGATCATAAGAGATTCAAGTGGTGTTATGCAGGTGTTTATTGGAGATTAAAGAAGATTTGAAGACGAAGAAGATTTCTTATTTAGTTCTCATATCTTTGTGTGTGTGCACACCTTGATCGGCTGGGATCCAACTAGAATCGGATTTATTTGATTGATTAGTTACGTGAGATCGACATTCTCAATATATCTCTTTGAGATTTATTTTGATTGAGTGCGAATCCAAACTTGACATTCTCAATATATCTCTTTGAGATATGATAAACCAATAAGAAATCTTCTTCATCTTCAAATCTTCTATAATCTTCAATTAAAACCTGCACAACACCACTTGAATCTCTTGTGATCAATCACGCACAGACAGAGTCTGTTAACAATGGATTATCACAAGATGTATTTAGATCTACAAACAATTCTAAAGATCTCGCCGGTACTTCGATCTAGTTTGAGTGAATCTTATATCAGAAGAGAAGATTCTCAAGAATAAACAAACTAGGTGCAATCAAAGTTTCAACAACCGTTAGTCAATCAAATCAATTGAAAACTAATAACACTGCAATTATCTAGTTTCCCACCAACGGTACTCGTAGAGCTTCTTGAACCCACAGAAGTCTTTAAACGAGAGGTCGTAAGAGATTTCGCCTAATTAGGGTACTTTCTTCGCCAATTAGACAGCTCCACCAGAAATAACAAAAAGATGAAGTTTTCCTGGATCTTAGGATAGTTTGCTAGAAATGCATACTTAGGTATTTTTATACCAAGGATGTTTGGACACCATGGAATTTCCGAAATCGAAAGTATTCTCAAGATATGCAATAAATGCTCATTCGGTTTTCATAATTCCAGTAAATGGTTTGTCCAATATTCTCTAGAGATATGCATTTAATTGCTGGTAATTAAAGCATATAAAACTAACAACCTTAATTAAAAGATTCTTAATTTATTTCGGAACAGGATCTCCTTGAGTATTAAGGATTATCTTTGAACAATAAAAGATAAGAGTTATTGTACGTGTTCAAAGAATGTTGACATCTCTTCTTTGTAAATTCTCTTTCATATTTACAATCTTGGAATCGATTATACCACACTTGCAAACAAGTTTAGAATTGGTTCATATGTATTCCAAGACAACTATGTGATTGATCAAATATCAAATCACATCCATGGGTTCAATAGGTTCTACCAATCACTGGGATCGGTTATACCCTCATATGGAAGCACTTTTGATCGGTCACACAAGTTACCACGACCGGTTACATCAGTTTCCAGGATTGATTCACACCAATTACCAGGACCGGTTACCATATATACATGATATTGCTTGTGATCGGTCACACCAGTCACTAGGATCGGTTACACCAACTACCAGGATCTGTTACACCAATTACTAGGACCGGTTACACCAATTACAAGGATCGATTACACAACTTCTCTGTGATCGGTCACACCAATTACAAATATCGATCATACCATCTCAGGAGATTACTTAGAATCGGTTACACTAATTAATCAAAACTATTCATACCAAAATCATAAGTCAGGCATTGTGATTAGTTGTACCAAGATACATAACAAAGTTACGATCGGTTCTACCATCTCACACATATTGGTAATCCAAAGATTTGCAATGAATAGCCTTACCAATAAGCCTATCGATTTCCCTTTATTTCATAAAACAAGTTGATGAATGTACTTTCTTTAAACAAATGTAAAACATTGTTTACTAGGATGGAATCTTCACCTTTACCCATACACATAATCATAACAGCATTCATAAGATTATGTCGATGTCATATCTACAAAGTTCAAAAGATAAGCGTTATACTTCGTAGTCTAATTCCCTAATACTATGATCATGTGATCATGTCTCACTACTAGAGTAATATATCCATACACAGCTTCGAAGTTATGTTTTTCATATAGAACAACTTGAAAGATACGTTAGGAATGAAACAATTCAAGTCAATATTACTTACCTCAAGAGGAAGGATGATGTCGTCGTTGTAGTTCGTTACTTCTTCACGTTCTTCAGGTCTTCGAGTAATACTTGTATGTCTCAACATTCCTAGACTTTCTAGTCTAACCTAAACGAAGTTGTCTCTAGTACATAATCAAGCGACTCTTAGGTGAGTTTTGACTCACTAAAATATGACAACCAAACTTGACATACCAACGCTTGGTGGGTTCAACCGAGCTATGCTCTAAAAATCTCCCCATTTGTCAATTTTAGTGACAAAACTCTTAATACTTATGGATAAAAAAATTATAAGAATTCATTATACATACGCTTGATTCCAAGTTTCAACAGCACAATAACCTGCATATATTCAATCAATAAATGCTGTTGTTGACATCTGAATAACAAAGCTTATACTCCCCCTAAAGGTAAGATAGGTAGATATTCAATCCGAACATCTTTGTTATTCCACTTTTGTAGTACAGAATGACTACACAACAATATGATATGTTCCCCCCCCCCCCCCCCACAGGCAATGCTTTACTCTTTCGTTAGATAAAACGTTTAAGCACAATTGTCCTTTCCTTAGTGATTGCAAATCACTTGTTTACTCCATATATTTCTCCTCCTTTTTGTCACAAAATGACAAAGGTTTGAGCAAATACAGGTCAAACCGAAAGGATCTTACAAATCCAAAAGACTTGTAAACAACATATAAGAGTTAAGCACGAAGGTTTCACATACCACTTTTAGACAACCAATATTAAAACCGAAACTACAAGTAATTAAGTTTTAATATGTTGTCAGGACCCTGCTTTGGCCTGCCAAGTTCAGTTAAGGGCCACTTGAGTTATGGGGGTCTAATAACCTGTTTAGTTTATTTAGTAGTTAATTAATTATTATTATTATTAGTTAATAGTTGCTGCTAAGTAGGATTAGTAGAGTGTGTGTGAGTGGCACATGTGCACACCAAACCCTCTCATTTATATCCCCTTCTCTGTTTGTAGAACGGCTCATGAAAATTAATCGGTAAAATTAGTCTTTTCTCTCTAAATCTTCTGTTCTCCCCAGTCTATCTCTATCCTTAGAGATCATGAGTAGCTTCTGTGCTAATTTGTAAGGCAGGTCCTTAAAATTGGTATCAGAGCGTTCGATTCCTGTGTGACCGAGTGACAATGATGATCAACAGGGTTGAGTTTGAAGCTGAAGTGAAAAATTCGATTGCCGAATTGACGGTTGAATTAGAAGCGACGGTGAAGAATTCGTTTGCTGATTTGAAGGTTGTGTTGGAAGCTCTCACTGTTAAGTATAAGGATGTGGTTGATTGTATAAATAAGATGAAACCAGATGAACTTAAACCCTCATCTGATTTTATACATGAAATCGACGTAGATTTGGAAGTAATTCCTATTAAGTCAAAATCAGTGAGTGATTTCACCCTCCATTCTTCAAATTCTATAGATTCAAATCTAGCAGATGGAGAAAATTATAGAACTACAGCCGAAATTCAATTTACTAACGTGGATGAATTTAGTTGTGTAGCTGGAATCCATAAGTACAAGGGTGATTCAACGTTTCTAGCTTATCAGGAGGGTAAACCTTTCAATTATACACTTGATTTTCTTAATGTCTTTGTGGAATCTCAAGGTACAGGAGTTAGGGTTTATCAGCAAAGTAATTACAACACCTTGAATCTGCTTTCCGTTGAAGACTTTCAGCAGATTGATGATTGGAAGTTTATCGCTAATGATAATCTTCATCAAATTTTCAGGTTATACTTCACACTCCTAACTCAAATTACTTCTATATGTGATGTATTACCTAGCTTTGATGTTTTTCGAATGTTATTTGATCGTGGTAAAGAGCTTGAAGTTATTGAAAGGTATTCATATTGTATTGGAAGTAGTTTTAAGCTCTATTTGGATCTGGATACATATTGTTGTTTGATTTCTCTTAATGGGTTGATTCTGGGGAATCAAGACAGTGCAAATTTTGATTGCAAGCTGATTATAAAATTTGGGTATGAATTGGAATTGTTGTTCGCAAACTTGAATGGGTCTTTAAATGCCAGAAATGGGAACAGACGTGAGGCTAGCAAGATGTGTGATGAAATGCTACTGAGAAATATCAACAACCTTATGTTACTTGTGTTGAAGGTGCTAGTTCTCATAGAGTTCAATCTTTTGGTTTCCTTGTCAGAAATTGCTTTCACTTTGTTCATTAGTGACTCTATGAGTGGTATAAGTAATATTTGGATTTTCATTGAGCCATCTAGAGTATTTAAATGTATGCGTTGTGGTAGTGATGATGGATGGATTGTTGGTTGGAAAGAATTTCTGGTAAGTATGGTGGGAATCAAGGGAGTGGTTTGCACGTGTACTCAGCTAGAGGTTGTAGCCTTGAAGTTAACTGTCATGATTAAGTTTTTGAAAACTGATGGGGTTATTTTGGATGGGTTAGTTAGTGAAGGCACAATGTATAACTTGTCTAATCAAATGCATTTGGAAGTTATTGGTTATGTGAACTGGCTATATATACAACTTAAGAGTGGTCTGTTTGTGGAGATGGAAACAAAGAGAGAGCTATATGGTTATGAGGTCTTCTCGCTAGAGTTTGATTGTTTCCCGCAACTGGAACTCATGCTACAGTTTCCCACGGAATATGTGATGGAATCCGTTGTGGCACGTACCCTTAATACTAGAAGAAGGATTGCTCAGTACAAGGGAGTTAGCAAATTGCAGTACAATCTTGGTATTGCAGAAGTGTTAATGACATTTTTCATTCTCTGTTATTATAAGGAAATACTTGCGAAGGCTAACAGTGGTGTAAATGTAAGATGATAGACGCATTTATGTGTCTATTTTCATCTCTATTGTGTATATTGTTAGTACCCATTTTTGTACTTATTTTTGTATTTTATCTCTTTGTAGGTGTTTTTGGAGAAATAAGCTTTTGCGGCGAAATTGGCTCGAAAAGTTGATAAATACAACCCAAGGGACGAGTGTAATGTGGACTCCGGCAACGGATAAGGGGTAACCTTTCCCCTTCACGTTCAAATTCTGAATTTGGGCGGGAAAATATAAACACATTCCTTGCAGTTTTTGTGATCGTGATTTGAAGGAGTTTGAGGTCGACTAAACCTCTGATTTTCATAGGGTAGACTCCTTATGGGTCTAGGAATCTAACATGGGTGTTGAAATCGATTAAACTGGGCTCAATCGACGGATTTTTATCTCAACAGCAAAATATGGAAAGTCACGCGTGTGACCGATTTTAGGAAATTTTAGAGAGATTAAAGTGCTATAAACCTTCCCAAAGATTGGTATCTATCTAAGGAAGAGTTTAGAATCAAAAGGAAAGCTCAGAAATGCGTAGAAATTCTAAAACAAGAAATTGCCGCAACTTTGCCGTGAAGAGAAAGGAAGAGATTTTGGAAGATTTTGGAGAGATTTAATCGCTCTTGTTGATATAAATAGATTGGTTGGGTCATATATAAGGGGTGTGAAAGTTTGGGGACTGGAGGAGGGCTGAGGAGTGAGAAATCAAGACGAACAGCAAGCTTCCTGTTGCTGTTTTCTGCTGGTGCAGGGAAGAAGGAGACGAAGAACATTGACCCACACGGAACAGTCGCAAAGAAGTATCGTTCTTCAACAGCAGAAAACAGTTATCGTTTATAAACAACACTTAATTGTAACGGTGATTTCTGTAACGCCAAAAAAGCGTTGCAGATTCGCTGTATTATTATTTTCCTTCAATAAAAACACCTTTTGAGCCATGTTTCTATCTTTTGAGCATGTTTTCACCATGAGGAGCTAAACCCCAACACTGGGATGACGGAGGAAGCCCTATTTCACGCATGTGGTAATTCTAATAATTTTTTATGACTATTTGCATTGATTTTTAATTGATTTATGATTTTTATTGAATGGGTGTGATATTGTTTGATGATGTATGCTTGGTCAATGTATTTTTTATACATCATGCTTTTGATTTACAGTCATTGTTTTTCAAAAATCTACTTTTGGCAAAGAATAAGAGTCCATATTTTTAATATTGGAGCTATAATTGATTGGAATTATTATTTGAATCACATGAATGGAATTTGGTGGAATCCCGAGTCTCAGTGCTTTTTATAATCTTGACCAAAACATTATTTTGATTTTTCTAGTTTTCTTAATTAAGTTTAAAAATTATTCTTCACAAGTCCGAGTTGAGCGAATCTTATTACCACTTTTTCTACAACAATTAAAAACACATCAATTTTTGGGGCCGCCGAAGCGGACTTGTTTTTAGGTTTTTTTTTTTTTTTTTTTAATTATTATTTTTGTTCTTCTTTACGCGTTTGGTATGTTTCGATTCTTTTTCAGATTTGGAGCGGAGCTAAAAGGAAAGAAAAAAGTGTTATAAGAGGAAAGCATCGCCAAAGAAGGAAAGAAAAGAGGAGTCCAAAGGAGTGAAGAAGAAGATTTTTGTATATAGTTATTTTTTTTAGATTTTATTACTTTTTATTTTTAGAAATTGTAAATAGGGTTTTATTTTATTTTTGGATATTTTTTTATTTTTTTATTTTTTGGACATTTGGACTCTGGGACATTATTATTGTTAAAACCCTAAGGAAGGGTTAAAGGTTAAATATAAACTGTTTGCAGGGAAGGACGACGGTTACGATACTGTCTCGGCCCCTCGGGTTCGCACACTGACATAGGAGTTGGTGGCCCAAGTCGACTTCAGCGGTTCTTCGCCTGTCTGGTACGGGAGGTAAACTTTAAACACTCGCGAATCCCCTGTCAACGGGTTTACTGTCTTCCTTAAGGTGCATATATGTTGAGGCTTTGAATACGGATTTTAATTTCCTAGTAAAGGGAAAGGCCAGGCCATACAAGATAAGGGTTCGGATTTCATCACCGTTCTCTTCTTGCCCGCCTTAGGAAAACAATACCAAACGCGAACCCAAGCTTAAAATTTTGACTAGAACAAGACCGATAAGGTAACGAGCTTATAGGAAAATCGTTCAAAAGGATCGTATTGGGTATTTTGTTAGCCTAACTCAAAGTTCAGGAAGATTACTGGAAGTCGATTAGAGCCGCCTTGTAACCCAGGGAAGCGTTGCCAAAGAGGTGGGGGTATCAAATCTCCTCTAAGATTCTCCTACTTCTCTTCGACTTACTTTATTCGGATCGTCCTAAGAGGTTTGCTAAAATTGTACCCAGTTGCCTCTTGGAAGAGTAGAAGCTGGTCTAGAAACAATCTAAGGGAGCCATCATGCTTGTTGTTTACTAGATTTTATAGGTTTTATTTGGTCAAGTCAGCCTTGTTTGTGATTGTTTAGAATTCCCTTGCAGTTAGAATGTCGAACTGATATTACAATAGCCAATACAATGAATATCCGACTGAGTTTCAAAATGGACATTATTCATATTACGACCATAGTGTAAATAGTGGTTGGGAACACCAACCTTTTGAAGGTTATGGTTCATACCATGGTGAGCCCAATTACTATCCACACACACACCGGTCATACGAGCAAGAAAATAAGGATTATTATAGTGCTAGTACCTCATCTTTGGACAATACAATGAAACTGTTGAAAACTAGTCCTTATTATGATCCTTCTGTTCCTATTTATGATCCTTCCGTATCTTTAGAAGAGTCTCTTAAGCAGTTAACTGAGCAAACAAATAGGTTTGTGTCGGAAATGAATAGATGAACTGCACCATTGAGTGAATTTTCTATAGAGGAATCCCTCAAGCAAATGGCTGAGACGAACGAAAGACTTGCTCGAAATAATCTTGATTTCCAATACAGTGTTTCCAATAGTACCCTTGAAAATGAGGATAGTTATTTGCATAATCAAGATGACGAGGTTAGCATTGGAAACACTAGTTAAGATGAGGTTCGACCATTTTCATGTTATTACAATGATGATTACGACGAGGATAGTGTTGATGAAGAATCTGAAATATGTAGGCATAGTGATCAGGAATTTGTTACTCCAATTGAGCTTTATAATGATAATATTATTTCTAGTTCAAATCCAAATAATTTTAATAATTATTCACCTATTCAAAAGGACGAGGATTTAACTAGAGATACCCCCGTTTTAGACGAAGTAGTATTTCCTTTTTACGAAGCCGATGATGGTTTAGGGGAACGGGTTTATTCTGAGAATACTGTTTTAGAGTCCAAGGATTTAGAAACAATAGACTTAGACAAAGAACATGAACTCGTAGAGATGAGTGAGGATGAACCTGACTTAGAAGAATCAATTGACCATTTTCAGGAATATGATGACCAAGAAATTAAGGAGATTGTGACTAGTCTATCTAGAGACCCTGAAAACTCTAAGTTTGGGGGTGATTATCATTCTCCATGTGCTTTAACTCTTAGAAAGGTCCCTCACTTGGGACTTGACATATGTGCCTCAACCATTTTAAAAGATTATCTTCAAACACGTTTTCCTGAACCTAGTGATGTCCATAAGGAAGTTCAATTGTTAAAAACCCATCCTCTGGTTGATGTGGTTTACCCAGGCTATGATACCCAGATCGATTTTGTTTTCCCACCAAAAACTTTTCTACCAATTGTGGGAACGTATGAGTTTAAAATGTGTCAGTTATTTAGTTTTGAGACTACGCCTAAGTACTTTAGGAGATTAGAATTGACACATTTGATTAAGAATGACCATCACTTTCATTGTGGTCAACTTTGTAAGTCAAATCTGATTGACTTTAGGAATCCTCAATTATTCATATTATTATTGTGTGCTTCTAAGTTTGTAGTTGAGTTTTTCCAGACTCTTAAACCTGAACTTTTGGATCTTAGCTATGAGGAAATCCAACCCATGAAAATATTTTATATAGATCCTTTCATAGAGCCTGAACCCGAACCACAACTAGATGTAGTTGTCTTAAACATGAAACTAGATAAGGGTATGCATTACATGTTCATTTTCTTGGATTGTTGTAGGTTCCTTTTATTTGTGATAACTTTATTTGGTTTTGATAACCCACAATTATTTCGGCTATTGCTATATGATTCGAGGTGACTAATCCTTTCTTAGTCTGGCTGAAGACTTTAAACTTAGCACTTCTTGGGAGGTAACCCATTCTCATGCAACACGGTAATATCTTTCCTTAACTCTTTTGCTTCAAATGGTAACAGTTTCTCCTTGTTCATGCTTTTAATTTTATCTTTAGAACATTGAGGACAATGTTAGATTTAAGTTTGGGGGTATGGGAGAAACTTTTTAGTTGCATTATAAACTCCAGAGCCTAGAAATTTATGCCTATTAAGGATGGCACTAACCAATCTAAGTGGATGGAAGCATTTTGGTTTTAGGAGTTGAGGAACCAATCTGAGTGGATGGAAACATCTATATAGAGTCTATTCATAAAAGCACGGAGCTCAGGTGCTAGAAATAACATGATAGTTTAACCGTATCTCGGAATCATCTTATTACTTCTGTTTTTGTTTTTGCTAATTTTTATGTTGATGTCTGCTGGGCTGAAATAGGGTGATTGAGTTACTAAAAAAAAAAAAAAAGACCAGACCAGACCAATTAGACCAATCAGAATAAATATTAACACTTGGATAGCAATATGTGTGTGTTCTCCCTGTCTCCGTCGCCTAAACAAGCGTGGAACGCAGGATCCATGGGAATTACCATGTAATCTGCTGAAAAGAAATCCACGGGAATTACCATGTAATCTGCTGACAAGAAGCATGCGCTTGGATCCAAAAGATCTAATCATGTCGTTAAAAAAAAATAAAAAAAAATAAAGGTTTATTATAAAGTCGACCACTGATTCCCTTGTATATGCCAGCTGAGTTGATGTAGATTTAGGATTATCGACCACTAGTTCCCTTGTATATGCCAGTTGTGCTGATATTAGATCAGACCAGTATCTCAATCCACTAGGTCATAGGTTCATCTTAGCATTGAAGTCCATTCGCAACCATCTATTTCTATATCCATCTTCTTAATCTATTCATGTGATTTGTTTGATTCCGGATATTGATGTCCATAGTGCGACTATCTGAGTAGAGCTCTGTCACTTATATATGAATTTTAGTATGCTTGAATGCAAACTCGTATACATCAATTGGAATTTCGCATCAGGGTACTTCCTCCCGTAATCAATAAGTATGCCAACCAAGGAGGTTCTTTAGTGCATTCCAAGGTTCTGCGTAGATAGCTAGGGTCTGGAGTAAAGGTTTTGTGGGTATATCTCTAGTAAACCCTCCCGAGACTATAACTCGGCCACTAGGGCCACCTAGGGGTTTAAAGGCTTGTTGCACATGCTAAGTGCAATCGACGATGCCTGCGACAGTGAGTTAGGATTTTATTTTGTAGTTTTGATTTGCTCGGGACTAGCAAATAATAAGTTTGGGGGTATTTGATAGATGCATTTATGTGTCTATTTTCATCTCTATTGTGTATATTGTTAGTACCCATTTTTGTACTTATTTTTGTATTTTATCTCTTTGTAGGTATTTTTGGAGAAATAAGCTTTTGCGGCGAAATTGGCTCGAAAAGTTGATAAATGCAACCCAAGGGACGAGTGTTATGCGGACTCCAGCAACGGATAAGGGGTAACCTTTCCCCTTCACGTTCAAATTCTGAATTTGGGAGGGAAAATATAAACACATTCCTGGCAGTTTTGGTGATCGTGATTTGGAGGAGTTTTAGGTCGACTAAACCTCTGATTTTCATAGGGTAGACTCCTTATGGGTCTAGGAATCTAACATGGGTGTTGAAATCGATTAAACTGGGCTCAATCGACGGATTTTTATCTCAGCAGCAAAATATGGAAAGTCACGTGTGTGACCGATTTTAGGAAATTTTAGAGAGATTAAAGTGCTATAAACCTTCCCAAAGATTGGTATCTATCTAAGGAAGAGTTTAGAATCAAAAGGAAAGCTCGGAAATGCGTAGAAATTCTAAAACAAGAAATTGCCGCAACTTTGCCGTGAAGAGAAAGGAAGAGATTTTGGAAGATTTTGGAGAGATTTAATCGCTCTTTTTGATATAAATAGATTGGTTGGGTCATATAGAAGGGATGTCGAAAGTTTTGGGACTGGAAGAGGGCTGAGGAGTGAGAAATCAAGACGAACAGCAAGCTTCCTGCTGCTGTTTTTTGCTGGTGCAGGGAAGAAGGAGACGAAGAACATTGACCCACACGGAACAGTCGCAAAGAAGTATCGTTCTTCAACAGCAGAAAACAGTTATCGTTTATAAACAACACTTAATTGTAACGGTGATTTCTGTAACGCCGAAAAGCGTTGCAGATTCACTGTATTATTATTTTCCTTCAATAAAAACACCTTTTGAGCCATGTTTCTATCTTTTGAGCATGTTTTCACCATGAGGAGCTAAACCCCAACACTGGGATGACCGAGGAAGCCCTATTTCACGCATGTGGTAATTCTAATAATTCTTTTATGACTATTTGCATTGATTTTTGATTTTTATTGAATGGGTGTGATATAGTTTGATGATGTATGCTTGGTCAATGTATTTTTGATACATCATGCTTTTGATTTACAGTCATTGCTTTTCAAAAATCTACTTTTGGCAAAGAATAAGAGTCCATATTTTTAATATTTGAGCTATAATTGATTGGAATTATTATTTGAATCACATGAATGGAATTTGGTGGAATCCTGAGTCTCAGTGCTTTTTATAATCTTGACCAAAACATTATTTTGATTTTTCTATTTTTCTTAATTAAGTCTAAAAATTATCATTCACAAGTCCGAGTTGAACGAATCTTATTACCACTTTTTCTACAACAATTAAAATCACATCATAAGACATGAGTGGCTGTATGAATTACTTAAAGAAATGCTTAATATTCTTAATCAGTCAGAAGATGCATCTCATAGGTGTTCTTCCATAGCTATTCAAAAATGCAGTCTTATAGAAGATAATGGAGTTGTTTGTGATGCTCTACTTGGCGTAAGCAGATTACAACAGAAGATTGAATTAAAAGAGTTCGTGTATGTTGTTGCAAGAGCTATCTCTTCTATGAGATTTATAAAATCAGTTTACTTCTCTTCAATTATCAATTCGAGTTCGGAATTTGGAACTGATTCTTTGGACAGCAAGATAAATTTCAGATGGGACGTACATATGTTTAATTTAGGGTCATCTATTGCTATTGAAAGCTGGAATTTGTCAACTTTCCTCTCAGGATGCGTAACAAGAAGCAAGACTTGTGATTATTACCTTGAGGAGAAACCTGGATGTTTCATTCGGAATAACCAACAAGTTTTGAAGCAACTGAAGCTCTCCACATCTAATGGCACAGCACCACAGGGGGAAGAAGAGACTGTCGACTTTCCTCTCAGATTACCCCAGGGGCAAGAAGAGACTGTCGACTCCAAACTAACAAATCAATTCCCGAAATTCTCATCTCGCATTGCAACTACAGCTCCTAATTCAGTTAGAATACTCATTACTAAAGCTATTATGCATAAGATCGAGGTCTACAGTGGATGTGCGACTTGCTATATTTTATTTGCACAAGTATTGGACATTACAAACTTGCGAACGGGTCTAGCTGGATATGACATTGTTTTAGCCATTGAAGTGATGAAGGACCACAGATATATGAAAAACGGCCTCAAGCAATTGAGAACTCCATCCATTGTGAAAGATCAAAAGTCCAAGTTGTATGTCATTAATGAAATTTTACTCCCTCTTAGAAGAGATAGGCTTGTTGTTTAGTAATGGAGTTATATTCGCGACTGCAACTCTATATGCGAGTTAATGCTCACTGCCCATGGAGTAATGAAGGAACAGTTGTTGTGCACAAAGGTGCTTCTACAATTATTTGGAACATAAATTTTGAAATTGTTGTCCAGAGCTGCAATGGGACCATAACTAAGACTGTGATTGTTGTAAGTGGTGCTCTTATTAGTATCCTCCAAGCCACGAATGACGAAGCTACTGAGTCTGTTTTCTTTGGGGAACTAAGCACAGTAGATTTAAGTGCATCATTTTTGAAGGAGGAGTACAACAAAGCTTCATGCCTTCAGTTCAGATGAATGGTTCAATCTTTTATATGGATCTTGGTGTTGAAGTTTGTGAAGTTCACACTTATTCGAGATAGAGATGCAAGCCTGCCACCGTTGTACTCTCCAAAGTTCGACATTATTTCATATCCTTGAGGACAAGGATAATTTGAAGGAGTGGGATTTGTCAGTACCCTGCTTTGGCCTGCCAAGTTCAGTTAAGGGCCACCTGAGTTATGGGGATCTAATAACCTATTTAGTTTATTTAGTATATTTAATTAATTATTATTATTAGTTAATAGTTGCTGCTAAGTAGGATTAGTAGAGTGTGTGTGTGAGTGGCACATGTGTATACCAAACCCTCTCATTTATATCCCCTTCTCTGTTTGTAGAACGGCTCATGAAAATTAATCAGTAAAATTAGTCTTTTCTCTCTAAATCTTCTGTTCTCCCCGGTCTATCTCTATCCTTAGAGATCAAGAGTAGCTTATGTGCTAATTTGCAAGGCGGGTCCTTACATATGTTATCAAGGAAAACTATTGCCCGAAGCAATTTTCCCTAATAGGTTAACAAATTGACTAAGAAACTTAGTTCCCTTGTTAAACCGATTGTACACATACAATCGCTTATTTCGATAAGACCAAAATAAAGATCAGAATTAACTTTATTTCTCCCATCAGGTTCTAATTATTCAGAAAATAACTTAGACCTTTCCCTTTAGACAAGACAAGTACTAGGTTAGTTAACTAGTATTTCTTGTCAAGGCATTCGATTAGACTTGAATAACCGAATCCTTCAATTTGATAAGTCTAACTAAGATCAGAATTAATTTAGTTTCTCTTATCCGGAATCGAATTGGACTAAACAAATGATCCCGTATTTTGTTAAGCCATAAACAGTACATATAAACAAAAATAAATTGACTTGCACAATTATTTTCTTAACCGGAAGCAATTGAAACAAACATAGACATTATAGCACCGCAATTGCACCGAAATTCCGTTAAGCAAAAACACTTGATACCCAATAATAAAGAAGATACCAAACAATAAGCCACACAAATTGACATAGTTTTTCTTAACCGGAAACAATTGAATCACACACACACACACATCCATACACATCATAATGGAATATATCAATTTTACCGAAATTTTGTTAAGCAAAAGCAAAATATATGCAATATAAAACAGGCTTTTCTTAAACAGGAAAACGATTAACTAACAAATTCGTTACCTCAGATTCCGCATCCTCTTCTCCTCAGAAAGATATATATCATTAAGCGCAAGTTCACATAAGAACTCTCCCTCAGTATGTTGTTATCCTCTCGCAAAGACAAAAGAACAACAACAAGAGAAACCTTTACCAGAGAAAGGTTGAATCGGTTTTTAACTAATTCGTGCCAATAGCAAAAGTTGAAAACTCGAAACACATATGTTTATGCTAAGCACAACTCATGTAAACACAAATTGATTCAACATATTGTGACTTTTCACATATGAGTTTCAATCGGAACACCTTATGATCCTTTGATGAAGCCTACCAACATGGGCTAGAACTTAATCCCGCTAAATCAAAAAGTCACACAAACCATAAGGGTTCTCATCATATGATATCGAATATTAAGATTATGAAAACCGAAATCAGACATCCCATAAACCGAAAATACATAGCAAAAATATAGACATTCAAGCACAGGCTATGTAATCGGAAACTATCACAAGAAAAATTATAAAATAATAATTTTATTCATAAATAATTGATAGTTTTATTCAATAATAGACCTTATACCGTAATCGAAATAAATCAAAAACTGATGTCTATTTTCTTGAGAAGATCTTTGAACAGTTTTTCTCAAAGATCATCTTCAATATCCTCAAATTTCTCGGGATCTTCATCAGTAGCATCATGACTGACTTCCCGGATTCTGCACACAGTACCTTGATTATGTTCACAGCCTAAAGCATTAACCTTTCGATTAATATTCCGAGCATACTCCCTATTATCGATTCCAAGTTTAATCATATTTCTTTGGTTATGGATAACAGTTCTTAGTAATGCTGCCTGTCTATGATGAGTTTCAATAGTACTGAGGAGGACTTGACGTAGATTGAGAATATCAATCTTAGCATACAAACTGCTTTGGACAAGAAGATTAGTCATATCTTCCTTTTCTTTTCCTTCATCCTCACAGCCCCATTTCTTGACGGAATCATCAAGATTAATAGTTTTATTAGAAGCCATTCCACTCAAAGCTTTCAGAATCTTAGCTTGAGATTTGGTTTGAGGATACATCTTTTAGTATGAGTTCTCCAACAAGATGAGTACATATACCAGAGGATTTTAACACATACCAAACATAGGTATCATCCTTAAATAAATAATTATGACCAGATTCGAAAATATTTTTCGCATCTTATGTGTTATCAAATCATAAAGATTTTTCGAAAAGAATCAATCTTCTAGATCATGTATCTAAAAATACTTTAGACAAGAAAACTCATCCTATTTACACAAGTTGTTGTAAGACAACTTTTATACACATGAAGACTTATTAAGTATCTTCAGGTAGATTGTGTATACTCTCTATGTTGAATAAGAGATATTAACATGATACAAGATGCCCAGATACTTGTGCTTCCTTATATCAAAAGATTGGGCATTGTAAGGATGCACTTTCGAAAACTTTTAAGTGTTAGGGGTGAGAGGAACCTTCCTCACCAAGTACCATTGAAGCAACATCTTCCTTCTTATCTTTAGGGACATGATCTTGTGCCCTTGTGTGGGTTTCAAATTCATCCTCTTTATCAGGAATATTACGTGATGCTATATCCTTGATTACATTTTGAGCCAAGGATGGTATATTCTTTGTATTCGAACCCGAGTGATCTTGATCTTCCATTAAACAGATTGCAGATGTCTTTCGTTCAAGACATTCTATATGTCCCCTTAAGGTATCCATTCCTTCTTGAAAATGTTTTTCTAAACACTTATCAAGGTATACCTTTCGACATGTCTCGGTAAGAAGATCTTCTATGAGGATTTTATTCCTTATTTGTGAATGTTCCAGCGATTGTGTAAGATATTCACACTCTGAAGTTTGCTGATTTACTTCATTACACAAAGCCAATTTTTGTTCCAAATAATCTGCCAGATTATTTTGAAGGCTGAGTGTTTCTTGCTTTCCTTCACAAATTCTTACATTTAGTTGAACAATAAGTTCTAGGACATCTTCCAGGCTATCAATGGATTTTCCTGCTTCTGAATAGGTTTCAACCTAATTGAAAAACCTTTGTAAAATTTTACGAAATTCAGAATTTGGGCAGGATAGTGAATCAAAGTTCTTCTTTCTTTTTGGAATATAAACAAAAGATTTTTCACTAGTGATTGGATTCAGATCCAAAACATGTTCCTTTAGTTTTGGATACATTCTTTTCTGATCATGATCATGATTCTCAATCAAGTTATCAGTCCTAGACTTTGTTATTAATTTCCGAAAAGACTTACGAGACCAATTTCCATTGACCTTCCTTGAGAGCTTATTATCACCATCTTGATGTTCGTTAACTGAGTTCTTAATAAGTTTAGCTTTGCTTTTCTTATTTTGACTCATTTCTTATAGGTTGGATTGCACCAATCACGGATTGTTAGATCATTGCGTGTTTGCCTGCTCTGATACCAATTGAAAAGACGAGGGTACCCAAATATACCACAATCTTTAATTTATCCACCTACAAGTCCTCTACCGAAAGTGATTGTCTATAGACTGAGTCGAGACAATACAACAAATCGGTTCACACTTCGTGTGATTGTCTATGGATACAAGTTCGAGACAATACGAAAACAAGATAACTTGTGTGATTGACTATGGATACAAGATCGAGACAATACAACAAAGAAGTATGATACTTGATAATAGGTTCAGACTTAACCAAACTCTATTGGATCACTATCAAGTATGCACGGAGTTAACGTTTGTGTAATTTATTTTAAATTATAATAACAACAATTGTAATTGAGGAAAAGTAAAGTAAATGACACAACAAGATTTTGTTAATGAGGAAACCGTAAATGCAGAAAAACCCCGAGACCTAGTCCAGAATTAAATACTCTCAGAATTAAGCCATTATACAAAATCTAAACCAACGTCGTATAGTTGAGACCAAGCAACTACCCCTAGTTCACTTAGTTTCTTCAGTATCCCTGCGCTTCCGACTTCGATGAGTGCATGCACTGGAATAATTCCTTTGGATCGTATTCCAAATAATAAAGGAACAACAAATCTGTTTGGTAACAACTCTATTGATTATTTAAGATAAGATATCTCAAGTCATATGCAAAGGCTCTTCCGTTTAAGCTAATAAACTCCTTTGCCTGGTTAGATAATTCCAATCTCTATTACCTAAGTAATAAGATTCGGATTTGTAACAATCAAAATAGATCTTAAGAGAACTATTCGGCGTTACCGATCTCACGCAACTAATCAATCGAATAAATACGATTCTAGTTGGATCCCAGCCGATCAAGGTTTGTGCAACACACAAAGATATGGGAAACAATAAGAAATATTCTTCGTCTTCAAATCTTATTTAATCTTCAATTAAAACATGCAGAACACCACTTGACTCTCTTATGATCAATCACGCACAGAACGGAGTCTGTTAACAATGGATTATCACAAGATGTCTTTAGATCTACAAACAGTTCTAAAGATCCCGTCGATACTTCGATCTAGTTTGAGTGAATCTTATATCAGAAGAGAAGATCCTCAAGAATAAACAAACTAGGTGCAATCAAAGTTTCAAGAGCGACCTTACTTTCACAGGAAAATAAGGATTTCTTTGGACAACAACAAATCATATAAGAATATGAATTTGTATCCAAAATACTCAATTGAATTAACCATAAGAGAACCCATGACTAATTCAACCGGAATACTTAACTAAACTAACCACAAGAGAACCCATGATTAATCTAATTGGAAAATGCTCAACATAAGAAAACTTACGGAGCCGCACAGTATATACATAAAAAATATGGATCGGGGAAGATCAATACTGTGGAATAAACAAAGATTCATTCTATCTTTCATCACTATTTGCACAATGACATATAATAAACTTAATCTTTGTAAACAAAATCTCATCCTTTCTTCCATCAATATTTGCATAATGACATAAAAGGCTTATCTTTTGTTTTTGTCAAAATTTCATTCATTCTTTTATCAATACTTGCATATCGACGTACGAAAGACTTAACTTTTGACAACGTATGGGACAATCATAGTTCACGGACGCAAACACACATATCCCATAACAAATTGCAATATGTAAAACCATAAAGATTAATACTGCAAAATCATCTTCCAAACAAACTTTAGAATTTAAACAAATAAATCTAAAAACATTGAAGATGAAAATCGTTGGACATAGCTATGTGTAATCACAATAATGGCTATTCCAAACTCTAGTTGTTCTTCTTAAAACACAAGAATAAAATTCTCATAAGAAGCTTCCTAGGTAAAATACACAACTCTTAGAGAACATGATTTGAAAAACATTAAACACGGTCAGCAACCAGAGATTGAACATAGACCAGCTCATCAGTTGCTTTCTTCAGTTCATTTTACAGAAAATCAAGATTCCTTGTTGGAATTCCAAGTTGTTCACGTACGAATTCAAAATCTCGAAGAAGATTTCCTACCAGTTGTGATGACATCTGAACGGGTAGTTTGTTTTCATGATCAACAGCATGATAGCAGGTTATGAAAATAGGATTCTCGTGAAACTCAACAGTTTTGTCCTTCTCAACATTGTCTTCCTTGTTACATCCATCCATTGTGCACACAGAAATCAGGTGAACCCTTTTTTTGACGTTACGGAACGTATATGTATCAAATAGGAGCATGATACATACATATATATGAGTGTTTTAGGGAAAACCCTAGGGTTACTCGTATATGTTCCGTGGGTCAGGTGTACGTGCACTTATGGTAACCACCTTGGTACGTGACCAAGAGAACAATGGAGTCAAATTTAGAGGAAGTCTTGAAGACTCAAGAAGCATTCTAAACACAAGATGACATTCTTAGTTCAAAAGAACATAAGAGAATTGTTGAAAAACAAGACAATCACCCAAGGAATTATTCTCAAGAGTTATCAATCAAAAACATTACATCATGAAAAGTACTGGAGCAAGGCTCAACATTTTTATGATCATCATTTTTGTAAAGGCAAATAAAATATAACAACAACTACTTTCTCAAGTCACCAAGGCTTCTTGAGAATTATGAGCATCCTTCCATATTACATGAAGGATGCTGCATTGAGTAGTCATGTTGTATTTTGATGAGCATTTTGCTCATCAAGAATATTGACTTCTTCTCTCTTCCCTTCATGAATATTTTCATAAAAATCACAAGGATTAGTTGAAAGAGATTTAACCAGAGGGGAACAAGGAATACCTATACCTGTTGTTTTCCTTGCCTTTTTGATGCTCCGTTTGAGTCTGTTTATGTTAATCTTGAGCTCTGAGACTCGATTATTGATATGAATAAATTATGGAGCAGACACCTTGGATTCACAGTCCTTTTCAGAGAGAGAAGGGGAGTTTGACTTTTCTTTCTTCCTCCTATGATTTTTTCTCTTTTCAGAGTAATTTAAAGAGTCAGTTGCCCACCTGACATTCTTCCTTCTACAATTGTAGGAATTTTTTGTCTTAAAATCATAATCTAGAAATGACTCATCACAGCATTTCTCTTGATTGCAGACATTGCCTTTTACTCCAGCAATATGAGAAATAGGTTTCATTACTTCTTTGGACATCCATGCAAGGATGTTGTGAAGTTTCTCATTCCTTAGTCGAAAACGACATCTTCGTTCAAGATGCCCTTTATTTCCGCAATAATAGCAGTTAAAGGAATTGTTCTTGACTGTTCTCATGCGAGTAAAATTTGAAGGAGTACAATCCTTGTTCATAAGATCGTTGACTGCTGGAGAAGTTTTTTCACATGAAGAGTTGTCAACAGCATGAACAAAATTGATTTTACCAGTACTTGGTGTGTCTATTCACTTATAGCCCAGACCACGTGTATCACGGTGTTCTTTACATGCTCCAAGCATAGAAGATAATTTTGTATAGATAAAATTGAATCTTTTCAGATTATCTTCCAGTGAATTTACCTTATTAAGGGCATCAGCGATATCATTCTCCAAGGATTTTTCTCTGGCAAGGAGACTGAGTTCTCTGTCGTTAAAACATTTTTGTTGAGAGTCATATCTTGCTTCACATTCCGCAAGTCTTTCTTTCAACACAAAAAGATTTCGAAGGAAATTATCACATTCGAACCTTTTTGAGCGTAAATCTTCTTCTCGATCTTTGACGGTAGATTGTAAAAGTCTATATCCATAATCATAACCCTTAAAGAGTTTTCTCATCTTTCTGTTTTCTTGACAGAAAGGTCCCAAATATTTCCTCAAGTAAGTTGTTGACTTCTTTTCTTTCAAAGCTTGGTCAAAGAGCTTGATATATTGAGAGACTTCCTCATCAACAGTTTGTCCTTCTTCCGAATCACTCTCATCTGAAAGGTCATCAACCTGTTCATCTAGATGCTTTTCCCAGTTGAAGGAAGATTCAGACACAGAAGCAGGAACATGCAGTTTTTTAGATATTTCAGGGTATTGAAGCATCTCAGTGGAATTCTGGTTTAGCGTTGCGTTATCAGAGAGATTACTTTCCATAGAGTCAGATCGCTACAAACACAGACTTATAAGGTCTTTAAACATGTTTGCCTGCTCTGATACCAATTGAAAAAATAGGGGTACAACAACCTCACCCAATAATTCGCTTAGCAATCTGTATGGACTAACTCCAATATACTTTAAAGAGAATCAACTAGACAGTCAGACTCAATCTTAATAAAAAGTATATCAAAGAGTTATATCTCAATTTCTCGATTCAATCCTTACTCAAGCAAATAGAAATCTGCGAGTCTAATTGAATACAAGAGAAATTAACTTGAACGGTACCAAAGACCAATGTTCAAGTATCAATCATTTTCAATCGACAACAAAAGGTCGGATTTCCCAATTGATTGATTCAACGCACAACCTGTGATATTTCAATTATATAACAAAATATAATGCGGAAAATAAATAACACAGACACCATAAGTTTTGTTAACGAGGAAACCACAAATGCAGAAAACCCCAGGGACCTAGTCCAGATTGAACACACATTGTATTAAGCTGCTACATACACTATCCTACTACAAACTAACTTCGGTCTGGACTGTAGTTGAACCCCAATCAATCTCACACTGATCCAAGGTACAGTTGCGCTAATTACGTCTCTAATCCCAACAGGATACTACACACTTGATTCCCTTAGCTGATCTCACCCACAACCAAGAGTTGCTACGACCCAAAGTCGAAGACTTTAATAAACAAATCTGTATCACACAGAAAAGTCTACAAGAATAGATAAATATGTCTCCCACAGAAATACCTACAAGTTTTGTTCCGTCTTTTGATAAATCAAGGTGAACAAGAACCAATCGATAACCCGGACTTATATTCCCGACGAACAGCCTAGAATTATCAATCACCTCACAATAATCTTCATCGACTAGCGAAACAAGATATTGTGGAATCACAAACGATGAGACGAATATGTTTGTGATTACTTTTCTATCTTGCCTATCGTAAAAATTAATCTCGAGCCAATTTTATAATTGTACTCAATACGATAGAAACAACAAGATCAGATCACGCAACTATAAAGAAAATAGTTGGGTCTGGCTTCACAATCCCAATGAAATCTTCAAGTCGTTAACCTACAGGGTCTCGGTAGAAACCTAAGGTTAAAGGAGAATCGACTCTAGCTTATACAACTAGTATCACACATGAGGTATGGGGATTAACTTTCCCAGTTGCTAGAGTTCTCCTTTATATAGTCTACAAATCAGGGTTTGCAATCTAAGTTACCTTGGTAACAAAGCATTCAATATTCACCGTTAGATGAAAACCTGATTAGATTCAAGCTAATATCTTTCAACCGTTAGATCAAACTTAGCTTGTTATACACAAATGAAATATACGTCATTTAGGTTTGAGTAACCATACCTAAACGTGTACACCTAGTTGGTTCAACAATAGTTAACCAATGGTTAGCCATATGAGCACTTTCATATCAACCTTATTCATCTTCACCATAACTAGTTCAAATGACTTAAAAGAACTAGTTCAAGAGTTGTTCAATTGCTTAGATCTTATAGAAGTATACAATACACAATCGAAGCAAAATCGGTTTTGATTCACTCGAATCGATTCATGAACTTTATAGCCATGGTTTGAAAATATGCATTCCTTAGTTTATATATATTTAAGTTCACAAATAAACCAATTTTAGAAAGTAACACACTTAAGTATGCGTACGGGTATGCATACTTAAGTAACCGAATTTGAGTTTGTTTTGGTTTCCAAACTCATCATAAATTTACGGACATGAACTTTCCGCCAGTATGCGTACTTAGGTAATCGGATTGAGTTGGTTTTGATTTCCAAACTCAGCAGAAATTCACGGACGTGAACTTCCGCCAGTATGCATATAGGTACGCATACTTACCCATTCTCCATCAACCATTTAGTACATACACAAGTATGCATACATTTGGTTCCCGGTTTTGGACTTATACACTAATGCGCGAACACATTATATGCTTGTATCCAATGATGGTTACATATTCTAAACTCTTTATTTCAATCATTGAAACATTCTTAGAGGATGTTAAATAGAGGTTATTCACACACTATTTTTCATCAAAGCAATTTTCAAGATATTGAAATAATCAACATGACTTTCGTCACTTGTAAAGATGAACTTGGCCAAAGCAAAAGCTTACCAACACATATTTCGAGAAAAAGATAAGTGAGATAAACTCAGCTCGAAATAGCAAATGTGTATAATCGAAGTCTATATAGCAATACGACTTTTGTCTCAAGATAGGAGATAGAGTAGATATACTTTTTGAGTAATAGATAAGTTCAAGTCTCCACATACCTTTTAGTCGATGAAGTTCCATCAGTTCCTTGAGTAGTTCTTCGTCTTTGTATGTTGAACGCCGTGGAGTCTAGAGCTCAACTACACTTTTTATCTTAGTCCGAGACTTGGCTATAAGTAGACTAGAAATCAAGACTTATAGTTTTGGCAACTAAACTTGATAACAAGCTTGAGATAGCAACGCTTGCGAGTTCGACCGAGCAGTGCTCTAACACTACCAATCACTGGGATCGGTTATACCCTCATTTGGAAGCACTTGTGATCGGTCAAGTTACCAGGACCGGTTACATCAGTTACCAGGATCAGTTACATCAATTACCATGACCGGTTACCATATACATATGGTATTGCTTGTGATCGGTCACACCAGTCACTAGGATCGGTTACACCAATTACCAGGATCGGTTACACCAATTATTAGGACCGGTTACACCAATTACAAGGATCGATTACACAACTTCTCTGTGATCGGTCACACCAATTACTAGGATCGGTCACACCAATTACAAATATTGATCATACCATCTCAGGTGATTACTTAGTCTTGGTTACATTAATTAATCAAAACTAGTCATACCAAAATCATAAGTCAGGCATTGTGATTAGTTGTACCAAGATACATAACAAAGTTACGGTCGGTTCTACCATCTCACACATATTGGTAATCCAAAGATTTGCTATGAATAGCCGTACCAATAAGCGTAGCGATTTCCCTTTCGATTCATAAAACAAGTTCATGAATATACTTCCTTTAAACAAATGTAAAACATTGTTTCCTAGGATGAAATCTTTACCTTTACCCATACTCATAATCATAAAAGCATTCATAAGATTATGTCGATGTCATATCTATGAAGTTTAAAAGATAAGCGCTATACTTCGTGGTCTAATTCCCTAATACTATGATCATTAGATCATGTCTCACTACTAGAGTAATATATCCATACACAGCTTCTCAGTTATGTTTTCAATATAGCACGACCTTAAAGATACGTTAGGAATGAAACAGTTCTGTTTGTACCCAGAAATATTTCCAGACACAGAACACGATGATTTTGGTGATGATGGTGAAATCTAGGGTTTTACACAAAACAATTATAAAGATAATAGACAAGAATTTACGTGGTTCGGCATGGTTTGCCTACATCCACGGATGAATCCCCGAAGGGAGAAATATTTCATTGATGTGATTGCTACAATTGGTTTTGATCCCTTTTAGGGTTTGTTGGTGTATTTTCCTCTATCCGGGCCTCCTCTTTAGGGTTGTGATTCTCCTCTATTTATACAGTTGAATACATGGGTTAAACCCTAATTTCGAGATAAACTTCCTCTGCAAGTAACTTGGTCAACAAGTCATCCATAATCTTCTCCCAGGGTTTTTGCACTGGACCGTTGAATACAGGCCAAATTGACATGGGCTGGCAGGTTTGACCAGTGACCTTGACTTTAACTGGCATAGTTGACCTTTGCCATTGATTACGTCTATCGATCTTTGACTTGCAGACTGCCTTGACTGGAGACATGGCTTGAGACTGGATGGAGGCTGGATGACATCATAACTGGGAACATGGATGGAGGCTGGCTGGCAGCCGGCTGAGCACTTGGCTGTAAAATAGTTGGCAGCGCGACTGTCAACTTCATTGGACGCTAGTTGGTAGCACCGCTGGCAACATGACTGGTAACTGGTTGGAAGTACCGCTGGCAACTTGACTGGAAACTAGTTGGCAACACTGGTGGCAACATGACTGGAAACTGGTTGGAAGCACCGCTGGAAACTTGGTTGGAAACTGGTTTGGAGCGCGACTGGCAATATAACTTCGACAGTTGACCGACGGTCGACTTTGACTGTTGACCGTTCGTTGACTTTGACCATTGATCGGTTGTTGACTTTGATCATTGACCGGTTGTTGACTTTGGCCATTGACCGGGCATTGACTTCATGGAGCACTGCACTAGCTGGTAGCTACGTCGGTTGGCTAGACGGCAGGCTTGGATGAGGGACAAATGGTGATTCAAGTAAAATTTGGTCCATTATGTGGCATTTTTACTCATGGTACAAACATCGCCCCCTCTTAACCTCCAACTTGTTATGGGGTTAAGAAAATTTCGTTTCTCTTGGTCAATGACAGAATTCGCCCCCAAGTGTGGATTATTGTTATTGAAGTGAATAGCAACCTTCCCTCGTCATTTGCGGAAATCAAGACTCCCGAAAGAGTAAATTACTGTTGTTGAAGCGTAAAGCAAGTTGCCTTCATTGATTGTGGAAATCATAACCAAGTCGCCCCCAAGTGAGACTATTGTGATTGGAAGATCGACGGGCAACAGTTGAGCACGAACCATTGTTGCAGACAAAAACTGGACTAAAGGCCGAACTTGTCTGCAATGGAAGCGTGTTAATGGAGTGGAGTAGCTGCATAAAACTTGAGTGAAATGATTGCGGACGAGAGATGACCCGAACAGTTACTGGTGAAACTGGATTGCAGTAATTGGTGGGAAACAATTGTCTTGTTGAAAATGAGCTGCAGTTGTTGATGCAAAACTGGGATGCAAATATTGAATCTAAACTGGGCTACAGTGGTTGATGTGAAACTGAACTGCAGCCGTTGCGTAGAACTTAGACTGGTAACATTTGTTAGAAAAGATGAGCTATCTTTGAAGTCACTGAGATGGAATTTGTGTCGGCTATTGTTACAAGCGAAACTTGAATTTACAGGCTGACAGTAATTTCTGACCAAACTTGGTAGCAGTAGCTGTTAATACTAAATTACTATCATTTTCAGGGTGAGATGCGGCAGTTTTGAGCGAAAAAGGCGACAGCCATTGGCGAGACCCTTCAATCGTTGGGATGGTAAAAGACTTTGTGTGTCGCTGGACCTCCTAGCGATCTTGGATTTGCTACTGGATCTGACAGGGATCTTCATATGTCATCAATAGTTATATGAATCAGGATAACAACAGTGATGTAAAACTAGACCGCCACAGTTGCAGTGGAACTGGAATGCAATGACCGCTGTAAACTGGCCTGCGATAGCCATATATAACTGCTCTGCAGCAGTAATGAGCAAAACTGGATTGCAACAGCTTCGAGTAAAGTTGGACTGCAGCAACCGCATTCAGCTGGACTGCAAGAGATGCGAGTGAAACTGCACTGCAGCCGCTGTGATCAGCTGGTCTGTAAGAGCGACGAACAAAGCTGCACTGCAGCATCTGCGATCAGCTGCACTGTAGGAGCTGCGAACAAAGCTGAACTGCAGCAGCAATGAACATAGCTGCACTGCAGTAGCTGCGATCAGCTGGACTGCAGGAGTTGCGAACAAAGCTGAACTGTAACAGCTTCGACCAGCTGGACTGCAGCAGCAATGAACATAGCTACACTGCAGCAGCTGCGATCAGCTGGGCTGTAGGAGCTGCGAACAAAGATGAACTGCAGCAGCTTCGACCAGCTGGACTACAACAGCAACGAGCAAAGCTTCACTGCAGGAGCTGCGATCAGCTGGACTGCAGGAGCTGCGAACAAAGCTAAACTGTATCAGCTTCGATCAGCTGGAACTGCA
Organism: Papaver atlanticum; assembly: GCA_023531105.1. Taxonomy (NCBI): domain Eukaryota; kingdom Viridiplantae; phylum Streptophyta; class Magnoliopsida; order Ranunculales; family Papaveraceae; genus Papaver; species Papaver atlanticum. The sequence goes on along the minus strand of JAJJMB010005364.1, from coordinate 1,669,598 downwards.
GCAGCAACAAGCAAAGCTTCACAGCAGTAGCTGCGAACAAAGATGCACTACAGCAGCTTTAATCAGCTGGAACTACAGTAACAACAAGCAAAGCTTCACTGCAGCAGCTGCGATCAGCTGGACTGCAGGAGCTACGAACAAAGCTGAACTGTAGCAGCTTCGATCAGCTGGACTGCAGCAGCAACGAGCAAAGCTGTTTTCAACATTGCAGTTTACGATAATGCCATAAAAATATTAGGGTGTATACTCTCCCCTATTCATCCTGTAACTCGTTATAGGATTAAGAAGTTCGGTTTTCCCTTTGTTGTAATTTCTAACAGCCGAATTGCATTTACGTGTTACATAACTCGCCCCCAAGCGTGTGGAGTGTTACGCAACTAGCTCCAAAAGAATTGCGTTATATATCGAGGTGTTACATATCTCTCCCCCATGCGATCGTTATCGCGGTTGAAGAGATATGCAACTCACCCCCATAAGACATCGACAGTCATGCTGCTTAATGCTCGCACAAGGGTGCACTTCCTTGCAGCATCTCGCTCGCGCATGAAATGAGGCTAAAAGTTTTTATGCTATCCAGAATTCGTGCAGAGGGCAATCCCACTATTCCAGATGCACACAGAGTTGAGATGTGTGCATCTCCACATGCCTTGGCATGCGAAAATGCTCGCCATATTGTAGGTGTCCCATTGAACAAAAGTATGCATGATTTTATGAAATGATGCGAAAATATTTAAATTGTATTTGTACCTTATGAGAGGTACTATTGCGACTTTGTTTATATAGTGATTAGGATGTCCAATGGCTATGTTGATGTTTTCCAGTAGTGATGACTGTCAGACAGTGTGTTGCGAAAAATTCCAGGCAACAACACCTGCTAACTGTAAAATCAATCAAGATGCTCGAGATCGATCTCGCTGCCTATGAACTTTCGAGGCCAATATCTTGATGAACTATAATTTCAAACACGTTGTAGACAGAAATCAACACAACAGTTTCCACCAACTTTGGATATGACTAAGTTGCGGACCATAGTCGACACAACAATTCGCACGAACTTTGGAAACAGATCATGTCGTGGTCTCGGAGATGATATGGAGTTTTCACATGACGATGGTTGATGACCATTTTTGATGTAGCCGCACCATACCTCAAATTAAATTTTTCGAAACGCATAAATTTTGCCTCCATATTGTCGGAATTGAAAGACGAATGTGAGGAACCAAAAATCGGCGAGTCAATCGATTTGACCGTTAATGTGACGCTGATGACTGGATAAGGTGCTGATGTGACATCTTATTTTCCACCGATTTTTGTTGATAGTGTGCTAATTGGACTAGTCGGATTGGTTTGGTCCAAATCCTGAATCGTTTGTTGAACCATATCCAATTGGTTAGGCTGAGTGGAATTATCCGTAGGTAAAATTGAATGGATCGGAAATGTCCAATCTATTCTGGCCTAGCTCACACTTCGGCTTGGGCCGAAATTCTGCAGAAATTGTGTAGTTTGGTGGAAACATCCAAAAGATGATGGTTCTGTTCAGGCGGCTCTGTCGTGGAAGTTCGTCTTAGGTGCTTGCGGCTCGGTTGAAAGAACGACGTGTTTTTCGGCGTTGACTTGATGTAACGGTTTGGCTTATCTTAATGACTTTTGGATGGCTGTTGGCAAAGTCTGTCGGCCTTGGTGACCGTCGACGCCGAAGATGACTTGGAAGTCACACTGATGTTACGATGTTGTGTGAGATACGATACCATGCGGTGAGTGGGAGGTGGCATCATGTTGATACTATTATGGTGAATATGGGGTAACTTTATGACGACGACACGCTGTAGAAGATGACTCGAACTCCTTTGCTCTGTAGCAGCGGCTATGCCTGGTACATTTGGCTTAGCGTCTCGGCTTGTTGATGACGGCTTATGGTTTGCGTCATAGCTTGACTTAGAAACTTGATTTGTTTGCGGGATTGGGGTGCACCAGTTGAATCAAAACTGGATTGCACCAGTTGTATTCTACCGGACAGTGGACAGTTGCCATGGAACTAGACTGCAGTAGCTGCGATCAGCCAAACTGTAACAGTTCTGAGTAAAACTGGATTGCAGCAGTTGCGATCAACTGGACTGTAGTAGTTATGCGGAAAAGGATTGCAGCAGTTTCATCAACTGGACTGCAGCATTGCTGAGGAACTGGACTACAGCAGTTCGATCAACTGGACTGTAGCAGTTATGCGAAAAAGCAGTGCTGCAGTTCGCTCAACTGGACTGCAGCATTTATATGGAAAAGGATTGCAGCAGTTTCACCAACTGGACTGCAGCATTGCTGAGGAACTGGACTACAGCAGTTCGATCAACTGGACTATAGCAGTTATGCGGGCCACCGAACGTGAGCGTCTTGAGGATGCATATCGACACAATAGCTCAAAAACTCTGAGGATTGCTTCATTTGGTGATTAAATGCGTCCTTTTTCGATATGGCCACTCCAAACTTAAAATTAACTTTTGTGCAAACTTTGAAACTCTACCTCCATGATGTTGGAAACTGACATACGATCTCAACTGGCCAAAAATCACTAAATTCGGATGCACGGCGAAGAAGTTATCGAAGAAACAAAATTTCATGAGGAGTAAGCCACCAAATAGATTGCTGACGGGGAAGGAGTGGCGAAACTTCTACTTACTTGGCACCTTGTTGACGATGTGGCATTAACATGTTGATGACGTGATCCATTTTGTAATGGCTTTGCTCGGTGAGCACCATACTCCAAAAATGTTGATGATGTGATTGCTCCAAAAATATTCTTCCCCAAATATAGAAATTTTACCTTCATGATGTAGGACATTGAAATACGATCGCAATGAGCCAAAAATCATCCAATTCGGACGTCATATGAAGGAGATATTAAAGAAACAAGATCCATCACCAAGCCCAAGAAATGGTGTAGTTGGCTAAGCCCACAAAGTGGGGTGGAAATATCCTCAATCCAAAGCAAACAGGGCTGAATTATCCACCATGGTTGGCTAAGCTCAACTGGCGAGTTGGCTCGGCTGAGTTGGCTCGGCTTGGCTCGGCTGGGGAGGAAACATCCTACAGTGCAATTGAGTGGGGCGTACAAATCTGAGGGCTATAGCAGTATACCAAACCACGACTCGTTGAATCACCACCAATTAGCCGGCCGGATAAAGATGCCGCCGGGTATGGTCGCCGGACTATACCGCCGGGCAACTGCTGCTGTTACCGTGCCGGGGAAGATAAACTGAGACGGGGAAGATGATAGGTGACGTCATGTTGACATCATGATCACCTAAGGCCGCTAACGTCACGATGATGCGTTGCCTGCTGACTGTACCATATTACTGACGTGGCACTGCTGACTGGACCACCTTGCTGACGTGAAACTGCTGATTGAACCTCCTTGCTGACATGGCACTGCTGACTGGACCACCTTGCTGACGTGGCAACACTGACTGGCCCACATTGTTGACGTGGCAGTGCTGACTGGATGGACTCAACTGACGTGGCGGTGTGGCAGCTTCGAGGAGTTGAGTCCGTTAATTGGTTAACTTCTGCTATGTTTATTATGTTGTATATTCTTTTTTTAAACCATATGATTATTGTATATGTATCACTGAGAGGAATTCTTGTATATATATATATTTCAGAGCGAGGCTAGTTTTTGGGTTAAGTTTTGAAGCAGATTTCTTAGTTGAATATTTTAAGTAAATGATTTAGATTCTTGGTGCCTTTTTATTTAGTTAATCTCTTGGATTAGTCAGCTACTAGCTTTGGGGGCGCTACAATGTTGGTATCAGAGCTCACTATTAGATCTTACATGGGAAAATATAGAAATAGCCAGTGCCAGTTAGTGAAATAGATTAGTTTAGAACTGGGTTGGGTTTGTGAGATAAATGTTAATCACTAAAAGTTATTAATAATCAAAAGATTTATTTGATTGATTTGTTTGTTTGGTTGTTAGTATATGTAATGAAGTAAAAGTTGTAGGGTGCACCAATAACTTTAGTTAATAAAGATTAAAGATTAGTCTAACAAAAATAATGTGAACACATAGACAATTCAATACTAAAAATATAGTGAGATTAGTATTATTGATAGATCTTGAAAATCACACAGAAATTTATTGAACACTTTGACTTATACGTAGAGTCAACAATTTATAATCACGTAAATGTTAATAATTTTGTTGGAATTTAATAATATTTGTAAGAGTAGTTAGAATAATACTTCAACCATTAATGTTAATAATAACAATATTATAATAGTAATTATTAAAAAAAAAAAAAACGGGTACCTAGCTCAGCTGGTCATCCCGTTCCCCAAAGTTTCATGCGTTCCAGGAGGTCCCAGGTTCGAGCCCCCAATGGCGTAATATTGTAGAAATTAACATGGAAGGTAGAGTTAGCTTCCCCCCCTTGTGACACAATCTCATCCCCCCATCCGCTTCGGCTTCCTTGGCTAGGTTACCCATGAGGCTCGCTGGTAGGCTAGCACAACAACCTGTTCAATTAGCTTGTTAGGCTTCCAACTAGTTAATATAATACTCTTTATCCAATAAATGAAAATAATAGTAATAATAATAATTTTAATAAAGTAATGATAGCATTTATCAATTAGTACCATACTAAACTTAACTGAAATTTCAATAAAGATATATAACGATAAAAATAATAATTATGATTAAATAGTTATGGAAAATTAATAACGCTTATCTATGGTTAAGTTCTGTAAATTAAACTAATGAAAAATTAGGAATAGATGTTTTCCGTCTTAACTAGTTAGTTAGTATAATACTTATTAGGTGTTAGACTTAAGAAAGCGAGGATATAATATATAAATTAAAAAGATTTACCTTGTTAGTAATCTTGTACCGAAATTATCTTTAGTCTAACAAATGATCCAATAAATCTCTAAAATGAAACAAATATACATGAAGTAGTAATAATAGTATTCAAATGCTTAGTATAATATTAGAATTAAAAGAAGATAATTTTGTATATTAATAGGATCCTTCTTCGTAAATAGATTTAATCATCTTTTGAAATGGAAAATTAGTATGACGAACTTAAACTGTTAGAATTTAAATTAGTGTTATATTGAGAATAACTTAAATTAAAATCTCATTAACAAATATATAACGATAAAATAATGATTAGGATTAAATAACTTTGGAAAATTATTAGTGTTTATCTACGGTTAAGTTTTGCAAAGTTAACTAATACAAAAAAATTAGAATTATATGTTTTGCGTTTAAACCAGATAGTTAATATAAGACTTATTCAGTAGGATTAAAATATATACTAAACTTGTTAACAATCTTATACCCAAATTATCTTCAGTCCAATAAATGATTCACTAAATCACTAAATTATACACATGAAGTGATATTTATATTACCTGAATTCTTAGTACAAAGTTAGACTTAAAGGAGAATAATTTTGCCTATGAATAAGATACTTATTATTAATACCAAAATCTAAAGACTATCAAAACATATTAAAATTTTATGCAGACTAAAAATTTAAATCATATTTATCAATGCCAATATTTAACAAGATATACTATACAGATTCAATATGAATAAATAAAACCTATTATAACAATCTTCACGTGAATGTAGAATTATATTTAAAATATGAAGGCTTAGTGTACCAACTGGACTATTAAATTAAGAATAATGAAAATGATAATATAATTAAGACAATAATTTTTGATAAGATAAGCAAATAATAATACTATATAATGCTAATTACTATAAAATTTAGAGTTATTGTAAATATCTTTTGGATAATAATTATTGGATAGTAATAACAAAATTGTTGTAGGGCTTTAGCCCACGGATGTGCAGCCCAATATAGTAGCTAGGGTTCTATTCCTATTGTATATAAAGGACTATCTATGTAACACACTAAAGCTAATGAATGAAAATCTATTTCTCTGTTCCTCTTTATCTTTCCCTATTATCTACTGCAAAACGTTATCAACACGAAGCTCAACCATGCGAAATTTTTTTTCCACCAATCAACGGATAGTGAATACTAACTTGGGAAGATCCATCGCAGCCGGTACTGTTTTTATTCTATTTTTTGTCTCTCAAACGTACACAAAAATGAAAAGGTATACCTAAATCCCCTTCAAAAAAAATTTCCTCTTTCTGCTATGTTTTCGTCATATATGCTATGCTTTGGTCATAACTATGTCATGATATGAGTAATATATATTTGATGTTGTATAAAGCTAATAAAATTATGAGTGATCTATATTATTATTCTTCTTTTGATTGGTCACCATCTCATGTTTCCTGTATTTTTTTTAAGAAGATTTGTTTGAATTGAATCCTCCTTTTGATTGTGACATAAGTTTAATCAAATAATCAGTGTAACTTTATTTAGTTTTTAAGTTTTTGATCGATGATTATACTACACCTGTACTGTTTTCATCATACGTTATATTGTTTGATTATTGCTTATACGTTATATTTTTGTTTTGTGCGTCTGTTGGAAATCTCCGAGAACCTGTTCGTCTGTGGGAGAAGACGGGAAGAAGAAAACATCCCGGACCCGCCAGTCCAAACCAAGACCCACCAGCTGTCCAAATCCAGATCCTCCAACCCAAACCAGGAACCGCCAACCCAAACCCGGACCCGTCAGCTGGCAAAACCTGGCTCCAGCCTGTCCTGGCCTGTCCGTTTTGTTTTTTTGGTTCGGGACGTGCATGGTCAAGGCCGTTCCGGTTTTGTACATGTACAGGGGGAACCAAACCTTGGTTTTGTATATGTACTGCACTGTACGGTGGGAAGTGAAGCTCGTCTTGAGGTATGTACCTAGTGTTAAATGTGGGTTTTAATATTAAATACTTGTTGGGCTTATTTATTTATTTTTAGAAAATGCCTAGTTCTGTTTTATTTCCCCCCTTAAAGTAAGTCCACATCATATAAACGGTCAATTTAGATTATAACTGTTGATCTCGTTTGTTAAGAATTTTGGTTAATGTTATTTAGTTCTCTTGAATATGATATTGGTTATAGTTGAATGGTGTCTTTTGTTCAATTGGTTGTACCAACTCGATTCCAATGTATTTATTTGGGGTTTTGAAGTACTTGGACAATTATTGCGTACTTGATATTGTCTCCCCAAATTTGAAACGTTCCGTGGGATGTAATCCACTGGATCGACTATTAAAGAGTCGATATTTTCAAAAGATATGTTGCAAATAAAATCATATGTATTCCAATTTTTATGGAAGAACTCACAAAAGGCGATATGAGTCTGAAAATTTCCATTTCTCTACTTCAGCCATGATACTAACGAACCAGTATATATTGAAGTATGACAACAAGAGAATTAACTTTAGTAATCTATTCAACCTAAAGTACGTGGTTGACATGTGTAGTGAGATTCTCTTGGCCTGTTGAGATAAAGAAATTTCTCAAATTAAGCTAAATGCATCAAAATTGAAAATGGAAAGAACCCTGAAGTAATGAGGGTTAGACGTACCGACTCATATAAAGCATGTGAAAATGACATATGTATCATGAGACAAAGATGTATTTCTCCCCCCCATCAGTAATGACACCAAAGTACAGGTATCAATTGAACATGGGATGAAGCTAAGATGTAATTCTAGCTCTCAGCAAAGAGTTGGGAATGAATCTTCTTACCGGTATTGTACAAGCAATGTAATGCGGGTACCATAATAGCAACCAATTTCCATAGGAAGATCATACTTTAGATATCAACTTTAATGACAAAAAGAACTTTTCCCGGCCAATTGATTATTTAATTGAACTAAATCCAATGTTTGTGCTTATGGAATGAACAGTACATCATTCCCACGAGACATAAATTCTCTAAAGCACTTGAGATATAACTCAATGAAAAATATATCATCCCCCCTGAGACGTAACATGTATTCGCTCTAAAGTATTTGAGTTGAATCCCAATTTTGTTACGTAATAAGGCCACACCACTTATTAAATCTCTCATGACTCAATGTGTAGCTGATAGTGGTTTTTCTCCCACTAATTTAAGGAATATACACTAGTTGTTCAATTAGTTCCTTATAATGTGACTAAGATGATTGGATCATCGAGCGAAGCAGTGATCAAATTTTGTTTCCAAGAAGGAACAAAGATTAAAAGTCACGAAAGCTCTATATGTACCGAGAGCTAATCACCTTGTTAAATTCCAAAGAAACCCATGCAAATGGATATCATGTGGAACCTCACAATGATGAGAATGTAATTGATTGCATCTTTTATAGTCTCTAATATATTTGGAAGGAAATATATTTTTAGAGAAACTAATGAGTCAAATCAATCTAGTGAAATGTAAATCACTATAATATTTGGATTATTGAATCCATATGACTTCGACGATGAAATGTTGGAAATTGACTCATACAGGCTTTGGACATAACCATAAAGCAACTTTGGTTGCGACATGATGATCGTTTTAAAAGGACTCATACGAACTTCACTTTATTTGAGTGAACAAAAACGGGAGAAAGATTGACAGAATGCGAAATGACAGCATATCTCTCAATAAGTGTTCTCTAAAGAACTAGATACACCATCCCCTAGCTTCCATTATGCTTTTAAGGTAAGGAAGCATATCACTCATTTTACAAAGTCTATTGTAAAAAGGATTGAGACCATCCGAAGATGCAAATGGTAAACAACCTATATTACAAAGAAAATAAGGTGATCTAGAAATATATCCACACAGAATGCGGACCATTAAAGTGACTTATGGCTCTGGTGGATGTTTTCACACTTTGGACTAGTTACAGTTCCCGAGAAATGTTGCGTTTGGAAAACTACTAGCACATATTATACATGTAAGGGCATACCACCCCTTTTAAATGCTAGAGATTATACATCAAAAGGACTTGATGGTTATTGCATGTTTAATAGGATCAATGTAGAGCATCCTATAACCCATGGTCTCGCAAAAGCTATCATCAAAGGTTACAGATGGTTTCTAAGGAATACGTTATGCGTACCAACCTACCCTTTTATTGCTTTGGGGATATGCAATATTACGCGCATCTTTACTTAATTCGTTTTTAGACCCCAATATTAGTCAACCTTTTTTTGCGTACCAGTTGGTAACTGGATTTAAGCCTGACATTCGTGTTCTTACGCATTTTTAGTTGCACTATACATGTGCCATTACGACTCCACATCGTACTATGATGGGTCTTCAAAACTGTTAAGTCGTTATGTTGGAAATGAGTTCCCAACAATTATCCGCATTTTTAAAACCTTTGGCGGGAGATCTCTTACCGCTAGATTTGCGGGTTGCCATTTTAATGAGACAGTCTTCCCGTCGTTAGGGGGAGATAAGAAACGTATTTTCTGAGGGAATGACAGGAACTATCGTGGTGTGTTCCCACTGTATCTCATATTGTTTCTTGTACTCCACAAATGTAAATGTGAAGTGACAAAGAATAATCGGTTTTCAGAATGAACACTGATGTCGCTAAAGTGATGAGATCACACATACCAGCTGCAAACCTACCTGCAAGGTTTCGAATCCTTAAGAATGGATATACACCATAGACTAAGGTGTTTTAAGTACACTTAGTGGAAGTGTGGTTAAGGTCGTGGCTCCATAAAGGAAGATGGAGAGACCACCAGGTTCGATCAATGCTCACCTAGAAAGGAAGTAGATGAGTAAGGCACAACCTATAATTTCTATCATTAATGAAATCATCTCATTTGATTATCTCTGACTATGTCCGTGAATCAAAACTGGAGGACGCTCCGAAGTTTAATGATTCCAGATAATAATGAAATCCTAAAGGATTATGAGAAGACACACGAGTCAATGGAAAGATCGTGCGAGTATATTAATGATTAGTTTTATATATAGTTGCTCAAGGAAATAGAGCAGTTGAGATCAAACCATGCTTTTTATTATTTAATGTCAACAAAGAGCACATTTGGCCTACACAATCCAGGTAGAACTTGGTTCTTTGGCATATATATAGGTATTTGGTGTGGTAGTGCTAACCAACCAAGTGTAAAGCCTATGGGACATACATGATTATTTGTCATAAAGCACAATGGGAAGAATAAAGTCTCAAAGTATCAAGACTCACCTTGTGGCGCGAGGTTATTCACAAATCCCTGGAATTGTCCTCTAGTAATGAACGTTATAACATTCCGCTACTTAGTTAGCTTGGTAATTTCAAAAGGACTTGAAATGTAGCATATGTATGTGGTTGTTATATATCTATGAAAGAATCAATAGATAGTAGATATTTACAAAAGTACTTGATAGCCTTTTGTTTCCCAAATCAAGTGACTCTAAACCACAAAGTGTGTTTACAGTTAGATAGAACGCTCACTTATAGATTAAAGCAATCAGGCGGATGTGGTATACGCATCTAAGTGGCTATTAGATTTGGAAGGGATAAACAGGTAAGTTATTTTTTCTTGTGTATTCACAAGAAAGTTCTTGATTTGGAATTGTAGCTATCTATGTCGATGGTACAGACATGATGGGTACTCTTGTTGTAATAAGAGACCTTAAGTGCTATTTGAAATCCGAATTTGAGATGAAAAATCTGGGGAAAGCTCGACCGAATACTGAGATTGTGGTATATTATTCCACCACTTTGCATATGTCTAAAGTTGTCAGGCAATTTAACAAAGACATGCATCCTGATAGCACTCCCATGATTAATTGAAGTACAAAATAAGTAAATGACCATTTCGTCTAAAGAAAGATGAAGAAGATGTGTTGGGATATGAAATTCCGCTATCTAAGTACAATAGACGCATTGTTGTACTTAGCATAATGTACTCGACCAAATGTTACATCCTCAGTGAACTTGTTATCTAGATATAGCTCAGCGCCAACGCAACGTCATTGGAATGGTATAATGAACGTAATCATATACTTAAAAGTAACCATTGACATGAGTTTGTTTTATCCCTATAAAGACATAAAAAAAGGAATGCTAAAGGAACTGCAATCCAAAGGTTGTTGATTATGAAGGAAAAATAATATCTTCTCCAACGAAAGTAATCAGGGGGAGATATTGTAGACTATTTTCTAAATCATTACTGATATTCATTTTCGAAAAGTACATGACTAAAGGAACTGTCTGGAACAACTCTGAAAGTAATCAGGGGGAGATGTCGACATCAGGGGGAGGATTCAAGGTTATGATGTCGACATATTTTACTTCGAAATTGAAGATGTGTTGTACTCTTTTTCCCTTCGATCGAGAATAGTTTGTCCTAAAGGGTTTTGTTACTCGACAAGGTTTTTAGCGAGACAATACTAAAAACATCAAGTATGTTGAACGTAGAAGACATAAAGATCGCGTTGATATTATTGAAAATATCTGAAATCAAAGAAATGAAATGCGATAGTCTGTTAAGCAACGTAACTTCCAGAATCAACAACAGGGTCTTATAAACATTCAAGTCACCAAAGTACAGTGTGATAAACTCCTTTTGACTGCATTAGGCTAATGAAAATTATCTGACATCAGGGGGAGCATATAATGGTGTGTTGAACTATTTTCCTTCACCGGGGTTACTTTTTCCCATAGGGTTTTTTTACTCGGCAAGGTTTATAATGAGACAACAACAAACACCGGGATGTAATTTCCCATCTAAGACTATTGTCTTTCCTACAAGGATTTTCTTCCGTAGGAGTTGTCAAGCAACTAGTCAACTTCAACGGAGCAAAGTGATCATTTGCAACGGATCACCTTTACTTGCATCTGTCAGGTTGTACTCTTTTCCCTTCGTCAAGGTTTTATCCCACTGGGTTTTCCTTGTCAAGGTTTTAATGAGACAACGTATACGCATCCAACTATGTTCTAAGTTTACTTAATGCTGTACTCGTTTTCTTTAGTTCAGGTATTGTCCCTCTGGGTTAACCTGAAGTTTCAACGAGACAACTAACTTAGACTCGACGATCTTTGAAGATCGTATTACATGTGAAGAACTACATGTAAAATACGAGGCAACATGTGAAGAGTTGTACCAAGGTTTTGTCCCACTGGGTTTTTCCTTGTCAAAGTTTTAATGGAGCAATTGTCTTAGACACAATAGTCATCAAGGAGAGAACTACATTTGAAGACCTACATCCGAAGCACTGTATGTGAAGTACTGCATATGGAATTGTATTGGACCGCACAAGGGGGAGTGTTGTAGGGCTTTAGCCCACGGATATGTAGCCCAATATAGTAGCTAGGGTTCTATTCCTATTGTATATAAAGGACTATCTATGTAACACACTAAAGCTAATGAATGAAAATATATTTCTCTGTTCCTCTTTATCTTTCCCTATTATCTACTGCAAAAAAAATGTAATTTTTATTAATAGTACAACTAAAGGATTATTTAACAATAATATAAATTAAGGAAATAAAGTTAGATCAAATCAAATCTAGTATTAATAACAAAATTTAAACTTGGCATTACGATTAATTATGATTAACTTTTATCGGTCTAAGAAATAAGAAATAAATGTAATAATAATAATAAAATATTAATACCAAATAATTATGAAAAATTGTTAGCGGTTATTTACTTATATCAAGTCACATAATGAAATAAACAAATAGATATAACTTTAAATTTGGATAATGGTTATAACATTGAGTTATTCTTAAATAGTACATGAATTTAAAAATTATTTAGTCATAATAATATAGTTTAATTTTAAATTAAAATTCGATTCCATTAAAATAAATAAATAATAATAGTGATAAATAAAAATAAAATAAAATAAATTATGATGATTAAATTTTTTAAAATGATGTGAACTGTTTATGAAGTAAAATTTTAAATTACACCGGTTAAGATAGAAGTTAAAGTCTAATTAATCTTAAAAATAATTACTTAGTTAATCCAGCACTGGGGAATAGTGAGGTTGGTAATTCTGATGTGTTCGGGTGATACTTGTTACGTAGGTAGGCATTGTCAGGCGTCGCGATAGGGCAACTGCATTCTTGTATCACTAGGCATAGAAGGGAGACTTGCTTCTATTAGTGGACTGATAGATCCCAAATTTTACTTTATTATAGAGTATCTTATCTCGTAATTAGAACCAGTGACTTATTGGAATAGAAACTAGTCTTTTGAACCTAGAGCTACAAATTTTAAATCTTAGTTGTAGAAAACCATATAGGTTTGTGCTTTGTTTTTATGTTGTTTTGCACTTAGACTAGAGATAGCGTTTCTCTATAAGGTGGGGAGTTTTGAAGACTTTAAGGACGATGCGATTTTCGAGGACGAAAATGATAAAAGGTAGGGAGAATGTAAAGACCCTCAAGCTCGTCAACGTCATTAGACCAGTCAAGAGACGTCTTAGCCGCTAATGACTCGATTAGTTTGACACGAACGTTAATTAATATAAATTAATCTAACAACGACGTAGATACGAAACTAGTACCGTTGGATATATCTCGAAAAGTTAGGTAGAATGGACTTCTCGAATGTGTCATTCGGATACCGGACGAAGAAGAAATTTTCTGATTAGCATGAAGGGCAAAATAGTCTTTTTGAAGCTCAACCGACCTGGCTGCCCGTATCAATTTTCTGGGTGCCTTTGTAAGTTTTGGTCGGCCCTATCTTCTTTTTCTTTCTTCTTTTTCTTTCTTCTTATTTATTCTTGTCATCTGTTCGAAATTTAGTGACAAAAATTGAGTTTTGAGATCATGAAGTTCAGGGAAAGATCAAGGCGTGACTGTTGTAGTGTTGTGGATGTCGATTTGTTGTGAAAAGGAGAAGAAGTGATATTCAGAGAGAATCAGGAAGTTAGGGTTTGAATTTGAGTTTTAGCCATGGAAGAATTGAGTATTTGAAGATGGATTTGAGTGGTTCTTGATGAAGAACACAAGGGTTGAGATTTAATTAAAGTTCTGAAGTCGTTTTGGAGATGATCTGAGAATTAGGGTTTCTGAAGTTGAGTTCGAATTCGATTGAGGATGAAAAAGAAGAAGTTAGAAGATGGGTTTGATTGAATTGATAAAGAATCAAAGGATTTAGGGGTTTTGAGGAAAAATGTTCAGAGAAGTTTTTGAAAGAGAAATCGATGGAGGTTCTGAGCAATAAAGGATGGGTTCTCCTCTGTGAAGTCTATAGAGAAGAAATAGTTATGAATCCATGAACTTCGGTGAAGATTTGAGGAGATTAGGATTTATGTTCTTCCCCAAAACTGAAATTAGGGTTTCTCTGTAAATCAAAGATGGTGATGAAGATTGATAGTTGCTGAAGTGAATTCAATTGCTCGAGTTGAACTAATATGAGGTAATGGTTTCCTGAGTTGTTCGGTTAGAGTTATTAGTTTTGAGTTTTAATCATTATTAATGGAACTGTGATTATAGTTTAAGGTTGTAATGTGTTGTAAGATAAATTGGTAGTTCTTGTGTTGCAGATATTTGTAGTGTTGAACTAGTTACAAATAATAATGGATAAGACAGTGTGGATGTGAAGATAATGACTGTGGTTAGAATGAGTGTATGCATTGATGAAGAATTGATTAAGATAGAGCTGAACAGCTTGGAGATGAATGTGTTGTATGAAGTATAGGCTGGGTAGATGTTGTGTAAAGGTGCAGGTGGACTGAGATGGAGATGTGTAGCTGTGTCAGAAGATGTAACTGGTGGTGAATGAGAAGAATTGTGATACAATTTCTGGTGCAGGCAGTTTGTGCTAGTTATGGAACTGAATAGTTGCAGTTGGATTAAGTTGCAGTCGTGATTAGTTGAACTAATGGAGTTGGTGTATGAATTGCAGCTTATGGGATTATAAGTAATGTTGATAATGAAATTGTTGGAGTTATGAACTGTTAATGATCCACCGTGAGAAGTTATGTGACTAAAGTTGGTGATTTCAGTGTAGGCTGGCTTAGAACTGCAATTGCAGGTAAAGCTTAGATTACAATTGTATATCGAATTGTATAATTGTGTTTGAATGAATTATTTGTGAAGTGATCAAATAAATATAATCAGGTTGTGTTCTTGTAGCTGCAATAGAATTAGGCTGTTAGTCAGCCCAGTCAGCTTGGCTGACTCAGTGAATCTGTTTGAGCTGAATCGGATTGACTCAGATTCGGCTCAGTGAGCCAAGACCAGACCTGACCAGACTTGACTCATTGGACCTTGACCGAGTTAACCCTTTGACCTGACCTTGACCTTTGACTAGACTTAGACGTTGTCTGTTAGTTGACCTGTGACCGACAGTTTGACCGTTAGTGACGTTAGTTGACTTAGATGGACCAGGCCTTTGATTAATGGGCATGTTTAGAGAAATTGGGTTTAGAATCAGTTTTCCAATTGAGCATGATTTGGACCTTGTGGTCCGAATTAGCCTTTAGTTCTTTCTACAAAGTTGTAGATATTTATAAGATTTAGCTAATGGACTATAAGACCAATCTAATTGAGTTAGTAAACCTTAGATATGCTAAAGATAGAGAATGAAAAGGTGCAAAGTCATAAATGGGCTTAGAACCATTAGATAAACTTGTATGATTCTTGTGTGAGCCATTTTGGCTAGATTCTTAGAGTTCTTGTGTGATTAACAGTTAGTCTATATTAACAACGATCGATTCAAAGGATGAACCAGTGGATCGTGGATCTCGAAGTAGGCGTGGCTTGTCATCAAAAGAGGTGGGAATTTACATTTAACTCTTTTGTGATTATTGTTGTTTTCTTCTACAAAAGTATATGTTTAACAAACTCATGCATTGTCTGATTGTGTATTCCATGCATTGTTTAGTTCTAAATTCCGAAAGTTTGTTAGTTCTTTTAATCTTTTCATTGCTTGGAAAGGAATTGTAATGCGTTGTTTGTCTTTGTGAATGTTTGGGAAATAAGAATTTCCATTTGAATGTTTGGGAAATAAGAATTCCCATCTGTGGTATATAGGATACTGCTCCTTCATTTATACCTACTTACTTTCAGCTTTTATGCACTATGGCCAGGGCAATACACCGCAATATTACCTAATGAGTGTGGTTCGCACAAATATTATACATTGTTTGACGAAGGAGTTGGTTCCATATACATGATTGATTATTTCCGTGACTTGGTTGTCTTTTAATGTTTAGGAAAAGCATGTATGGTTTTTCAAATCATTTAAGTGATTACTTGAAAGTTAACTGTTATTTCTATTGGGCACCCCTTTTAGGGATGATGTGCTCACCCATTCCCACTTTCAGTTTCAGAGATAGATCAGAGTTGCGCAGTGGAAGCTTCGAGGAGTTAAGTCCGTTAATTGGTTAACTTCTGCTATGTTTATTATGTTGTATATTCTTTTTTTAAACCATATGATTATTGTATATGTATCATTTGAGAGGAATTCTTGTATATATATATTTCAGAGCGAGGCTAGTTTTTGGGTTAAGTTTTGAAGCAGATTTCTTAGTTGAATATTTAAGTAAATGATTTAGATTCTTAGTGCCTCTTTATTTAGTTAATCTCTTGGATTAGTCAGCTACTAGCTTTGGGGGCGCTACAACTTGTATGTCTCAACATTCCTAGACTTTCTAGTCTAACCTAAACGAAGTTGTCTCTAGTACATAATCAAGCGACTCTTAGATGAGTTTTGACTCACTAAAATATGACATCCAAACTTGACATACCAACGCTTGGTGGGTTCAACCAAGCTATGCTCTAACAATTATCTTGATATGCATGACTGTTAAAGATTGTGGTTTTTAGTAAAAAGGTCGTAAAGATGAATCTCATTGAGCACAATATCAAAAAAAAAAATAGAGCCATGTGAAAACAATTTGTTTCCAAAAATCTCTCCAGAAGTTACGCATAAAAGACTAGTTTTTCCGCCAAAATTTCTTTAAAAAGATGGAGTGCTCCTAAAAATGGGGATTCCTTTACTAACTGGAGCGCCCTTATCCAAAATGGGGATGCCTTTAACAATTCTTGTTGGGTGCCTTTAATTCTTTTCGAGCCAATTTTTTCACCAAAGTTTATTTCTCTAAAATACCTACAAACACATGAAATAACACAATAAGTGCAGAATCGAGCACAATACAGAAAATTGAGAACAATGCAGACACAAAAATGTGTCTATCAGTAACTAATCTCAATTGAAGTAAAAATACTCAACAATTATGGAGATAACGAGGTTTGTCTTTTTATCTTAAGTGTTGGAACTTGTTAACGCACTAACCACGTAATGATACTTCTCATGACAGTATTAGGTAAATGTGAACATTAAAATATGCGAGTTACATACATGTTCAATATCTCCTGGCATATGAACCTGCCTATTCATCTTGCACTTATTTCGAAATCTAAAAGATCAAGAATGAAACAAAGAGATTTCAAAAATACGCAAGCTTGGGACCGGTCCTGAATGGTATCGGTCTTGAGATTGGTCTTGAATCCTTATTTGAGTTGGAACTTGATTCGAGTTCAAACTAGCTTTAAATCATGTTCTTAAAATGTATTCTAACCTAAATTCAAACCATGAATTCACAACTAGATAAACATATCTAGTTTCCTGAAAGTCCAACACTAGAAAGTATCTTATTAGTGTTATGTCAAAACACGAATGCGTAAAGAACTATTCTCCGTAACTCCAAATATCAAAGTTGTAGAAACAACTAATTTATATCCTTCTTTTTGATACTTTAATCATAGATAATGATCCATTCGTCTAATCAATTAAAACCATGTTAAGGATCCTCATATATTGTGTTTTCCATGAATAAAACTTTTAAAAACTTGATAAAAATGGAACAAGTAAGATCAATAGCCAATAGCCTCAATCTGAAGGATGACATCTTCTTTTGCTCTTATATCGTCTTCAGGTATTGAATGAGTAATCGGAGACTGTATCAAAATTTATGTCTAACCTAACAAAGTCGATGTTACTAAGAAAGTCAAGCAGTGAGTTCTGGAACTAAACTTGACAACCAAACTTGACATACCAACACTTAGTGGGTTCAATCGAGTGGTGCTCTAAAACTAATAACCATTATGAAGCTGATGTTTTAGTTACAACAAGAGTTCACCTTTGTTAGAGCACTGCTCGGTCAAACTCGCAAGCGTTGCTATCTCAAGATTGTTGTCAAGTTTAGTTTCCAAAACTATAAGACTTGATTTCTAGTCTACTTATAGCTAAGTCTCGGATTAGGATTGAAAGTGTAGTTGAGCATTAGACTTCACGGCGTTCATCGAATGAAGACGAAGAACTACTAAGGGGAGCTTGTGGAACTTCATCAACAAAAGGTATGTGAATACTTGAACTCATCTATCACTCAAAAGTCTATCTACTCTATCTCCTATTTGATACAAAAGTCGTATAACTATATAGACTTCGATTATACACATTTGATATTTCGAGCTGAGTTTAACTCGCTTACATATTTCTCGAAATATGTGTTGGTAAGCTTTCGCTTCAACCAAGTTCATCTTATATTCTTGATGAAAGTCAAAAGATGATCATGTGAAAATCGCCTGGTAACATCTTACATGATTTGTGTGAGACAGTCATTTGATGTAGACTCGGAATGTTTCGTATTGATCATTCGATCACTTGAAAATTGCTTTGAAGCTAATAGTTTGTGTGAGACAGTTATTGTCGTCTTCCGAGAATGTTTCGATGATTGAAATGGGAGTTTAGAACAAATAACCATGATTGGATATAACACAGTATGCGTACTTGTATGCTAACTGTTGCAAGTTATTCCAAGTCCGGGAACCATGGTATGCATACCCGTATGCGTACTGGTTGGTTTAATGGAAGTCCGGGAACTTAGTATGCATACCGGTATGCGTACTGGCGTGAGTTTCAAGTTTCGGGACTTAACTGAGTTTGGAAGGTATGCGTACCCGTTCGCGTACTGGCGAACCCAAACTTAGTCCGTCCACTTAGGTATGCGTACCCGTTTGCATACTTGAGTGGGTTATGTTCTAAAATCGGTTTGTTCATGAACTAATACATTTAAATAATAAGGAATGCAATCTTTTGCAAACCGTGGCTATATGTTCATGAATTGATTCGAGTGAATCAAAATCGATTTTGCTTCAATTGTGTCTTGTGTACTTCTATGAGAATATAAACAATTGAACAACTCTAGAACTAGTTTCAGTTGAGTCATTTGAACTAGTTATGGTTAAGATGAATAAGGTTGATATGAAAGTGTTCATATTGCTAACTTCGGTTAACTATTGTTGAGCCAACAAGGTGTACATGTGTAGGTATGGTTACTCATATCTAAATGAAGTTACTTTTCATTTGTGTGTAACAAGCTAAGTTTGATCTAACGGTTGAAAGATATTAGCTTGAGCCTAATCAGGTTTTCATATAACGGTGAATATTGAATGCTTTGTTACCAAGGTAACATTGATTGCAAACCCTGATTTGAAGACTATATAAGGGAGAACTCTAGCAACTGGGAAACCTAATCCCCACACCTCCTGTGTGATAGTAGTTGCGACTAGAGTCGATTCTCCCTTAACCTTAGGTTTTTTCCAAAACCATGTAGGTTAACGACTTGAAGACTTCATTTGGATTGTGAAGCCAGGCCAAACTATTTTCTCTGTAGTTGCGTGTTCTGATCTTCCTATTTTCTATCGTGATTGAGTACTATCTTCTCTAAGATTTGCTCGAGATTTAATCTCTGATAGGCAAGATAAAAAGTAGTCACAAACATTTTCGTCTCATCGTTTGTGATTCCACAATATCTTTTTTCGCTACCATACGATTAAGATTATTGTGAGGTGATTGATATTACTAGGCTGTTCTTCGGGAATATAAGTCTGGTGTATCAATTGGTTCCTGTTTACCTTGATTTATCAAAATACGGAGAAAAAAAAACTCATAGGTATTTCTGTGGGAGACAGATTTATCTATTTAATAGAATTTTCTATGTGAGAGGTTTATCAAGTCTTCGACTTTGGGTCGTAGCAACTCTTAGTTTTGGGTGAGATCAGCTAAGGGAATCAAGTGCGCAGAGTCCTGCTGGGATTCAGAGGCGTAAGGAACGCGACTGTACCTTGATCAGTATGAGATTGGTTAGGGCTCAACTACATTTCAGTCCGAAGTTAACTTGGAGTAGGCTAGTCTCTGTAGCGGCTTAATACAGTGTGGTGATCAAATCTGGACTAGGTCCCGGGGTTTTTCTGCATTTGCGGTTTCCTCGTTAACAAAATTTCTGGTGTCTGTGTTATTTATTTTCAGCATTATATTTGTTTATATAATTGAAATATCACTGGTTTCAATCAATTAGATAATCCAACCTTTGGTTGTTGATATAAATTGATTGACACTAGAACATTGGTTTTTGGTACCGTTCAAGTTGTTTCTCATAATAATCAGGCTCACGGATTCTATCTGTTTGATTTGCTGATTACATTGAGAAACAGAGATATAACTCCTGGATATATTTCCATTGATTGAGTCTGGCTGTCTAGTTGATTCTCTTGGAATTATATTGGAGTTTTTCCATACAGATTGCTTAAGAGAAATATTGGGTGTGGTTGTTAGACCCCCGCCTTTTCAATTGGTATCAGAGCAGGCAAACACGTTTAAGACCTCATAAGTATGTGTTTATGGCAATCTGATTTGTGTGGATAGATGTTTATCTCAAACTCGCACACATAGAAATGAGTTCCAAAAGTTTTGATTATGCTAAATGTCTTGGGATTACCTCCAAGGATAATTCCTTTGCTGATTCTTCTGAATCCCGAGGTAAAAATTGTTCGCTGTCAGATTCTGATAACATTCCCTCTGATGTGACATTTAATACTATGTCTGAAGCTGAAATGGAACTCACCAGAACTCTAAAAAAAATCTGCTGAAATTATTGATTCTCAAGGAGCTAAGATAAAGTCTTTTTAAGAAAAACATGATCAGCTTATTGATGAGCTTGAGAAGTCTCTTGGTCGAGAACGGGAACTCTATAGCATCATTGAGTCCTTCTCTAACAATATTGAAAAACTTGTTCAAGAAACTACTCAACAGCGTGAAAATATTAGTGCTCTTGAAGATATTGTTAAAGAAGATTCAATTAGACAAAAACGTTTGATCGAGACTCACTCATCAGATCTAAACAACCTTCGTGTTGAGAAAGAGAAACTAGATGCATCTCTTCTTCTAGCCCAGGAGCAGTGCGAATCCTTGAAAAAGGAAAACTCTGTTTTAATGAGAAATTTTTCTGTGCCAATCACTAATTCTCAAGTGGAATTATCGTTCATGAAGAAAAGTACTCCAAAAGAAGTTCCTGCTAAGAAATGTTTACATTACTTGCAGTCTTCTATTAGGGCTATGAACTTAAAACAGGTTTCTTTCGATGTCTCTCTTCCACGAACCTGTTCTTTCTATGGGAAAAAGAATCACCATGTTCTACATTGTTTTGCTAGAAAGAAACAGTTTATTGATCTTTAAAATCTACTTCTTTTTACAGTTGACAAAGTAAATTGTCTGACGACATCTACAATGGATTTCATTCCTGCAGAAAATCAGAACTCTCATAAAAAGGATTTCAGTGGTCACTCATCTCGAAATCTTTTCTCGAATCGTGTTCCTACTCATGGTGCAAATTATTACACCACAAATATACACATTCCCAGTAGTTATGAGAATAAAACTGGTAAGTCTAAGTCCAGGAGGTGGAGATTTCACAATTCTGATCATCTGGAACCAATCTCCAAGGGACCTAGACTTAATCCTCAGAAAAATCTCTCTGATGGATCTGTTAAAAGTCTTATGACTATTTCCTCTGGAAAAAGAAATAACCAAATGAAGGCAAGGAATACAAGGATCAAACCTTCATATGGTATTTACAATTCTCTCAATTTTCATGGTGGGATTCCATCTCACTCTGCCACCTAACTCTAGGTAACTTCATCCTTGTATCTAACTTGAGAGTTGCAAGGATGATTTTTGACAGTTGCTCAAGTCTACTGTAGGTTACTATTTGTCTTGTGTTTGCCTTAACTGTTTTCCTCTCTTGTGAAGGTTGAGTTATTTCTTGACTCCTTGTAACTAGTATATCTCATCCTTATGACCTGATTAAATCTTTTAATTATTGAGCCATGAGGGTAAGAGATATCTGAAAACAGGGGATATTTCCTTGGATCTTTTCTGATCCATTTGCATGTCACAACTAGTCCTTGAATGTCCGTGTCTCTCTTGGGAGTTTTAGGTTGTCCTTCTCTTGTTCGTAAACATATATATATATATATATATACTTTATATTGTTTTCTCCTTCCCTATCAAAATAAATAAATGGAGAACTCCTCAAGACCTCAATAAGTGGTGAATCTTGAAATGCAAGAAGACTTTAAAGGATGTGATTCGGTTCAAGAACTTGTCTTGAAAAAGATGATTGAAAGGAAAGAGTACAATTCCTGGATTGGAGAATATGTCAAGGATTTAATTCTTTTTCAGAATGACTCTAAGGTCGAATTTGCAAATCTTCAACTGCAAATAAATCAGCTTATTGATGGTCAGACCAAAATCCTTGAAAATCAAAAGATCTTGATCAGGAATTAAAAAGAAACTCATCATGGACTGTGTCAAAGCTAGGCATCTTGCTCGCATTATTGATCAGAAAGTTAATGTTCTAACTCATGAACATGGAGTCTCTACAGTCAAAAGAATCAAGGATATTAGTGATACCTTTTATGATGGACCCTTTCAAAGGTATGATGTTATCAAAGAAACTTGATTTTTATTTATTTCTAGGAAACTTCTTATGAGAATTTATTCTTTTGTTTTAAGAAGGATAACTAGGGTTTGGAATAGAAATTATTGTGAGTACACATAGCTATTGCCAACGATTTTCACCTTGCAATGTTTTTAGATTTATTTATTTAAATTCTAAAGTTTATTTGGAAGATGATTTTGCAGTATTAATCTTTATTGGTTTCATATATTGCAAAAATTGTTATGGGATATGAGTGTTTGCGTCCGTGAACTATGATTGTCCCATATATGTCAAAAGTTAAACCTATTATGTCATTATGCAAATATTGATGGAAGATAGGATGGGCTTTATATTGCAAAGATTAAGTCTATTATATGTCTTTATGCAAATATTGATGAAAAATAGAATGAATCTTTGGATATTCCGCAGTATTGATCTTTCTTTGATCCACTTCTTTGTGAAAGTACTATGCTACTCCGTAAGTTCTCTTATGTTGAGCATTTCCGAGTAAATTAATCATGAGTTCTCTTGTGGTTAATTTAATTGAGTTTTCTGGATACAAATTCATGTTTCATGTAATTTGTTAATGTCCAAAGAAATCCTTCTTTTCTTATAAAAATAAGGTCGTTCTTGTTGTTCTTTCGGGAATGACATTTTATGGGGGAGAGTTCTTAATTGAACTTGTGCTTAATTGCCAAATCTTTGTGGGGAGTGCGACTGTGGAATATTGTAGGAGTTTTCTTGTATCTTTATAAACTCCTTGATGAATACACTAAGTTTCGACTATGTGAAATCATCGAAACAAAGTTGATATGTTCTCTTTTAGTCATGAAGTATCAATATGAGAATTTCATTATGATCCCACTAGTTTTCGTACCTTTGTCAATTTATATTGACAAAAAGGGGGAGATTTAATGTGTAGTTCACACTACAAATACATATGGTTTACGGATCATTATGTAAGGGGGAGTGGTTTTCATGTGAGATGAAGTATTAACTAAGGGAGAGTGATACATATCACCATAGTATTGTTGTCAAAGTTGTGATACAATTGAACTTTGATGCTGTGTAATAATACAATGACATTGTATAACAATGATTGAGAGCTACCGTTTTCTCATTGTTATAGCTACGGATCTTCAACAACTATGATGCTGAGTTGAACATGTTCAGAATCACTGGAGTACATGGAAGTGACGAAGATTTTAAGTAATGTTGAAGAACCAAGGAGATCAAGCATTTGGATGAGAAACTACAAAGTTTATTTATTTTGTAATCCATATGTATTGATAGTTTTGTCACTAAATTTGACAAAGGGGGAGATTGTTAGAGCACTGCTCGGTCGAACTCGCAAGCGTTTCTATCTCAAGCTTGTTGTCAAGTTTAGTTTCCAAAACTATAAGTCTTGATTTCTAGTCTACTTATAGTTAAGTCTCGGATTAGGATTGAATGTGTAGTTGAGCATTAGACTTCACGGCGTTCATCGAATGAAGACGAAGAACTACTAAGGGGAGCTTGTGGAACTTCATCAACAAAAGGTATGTGAAGACTTGAATTCATCTATCACTCAAAAGTCTATCTACTCTATCTCCTATTTGATACAAAAGTCGTATGGCTATATAGACTTCGATTATACACATTTGATATTTTGAGCTGAGTTTAACTCGCTTACATATTTCTCGAAATATGTGTTGGTAAGCTTTCGCTTCAACCAAGCTCATCTTATATTCTTGACGAAAGTCAAAAGATGATCATGTGAAAATCGCCTGGTAACATCTTACATAATTTGTGTGAGACAGTCATTTGATGTAGACTCGGAATGTTTCGTATTATCATTCGATTACTTGAAAATAGCTTTGAAGCTAATAGTTTGTATGAGACAGTTATTGTCGTCTTCCGAGAATGTTTCAATGATTTAAATGGGAGTTTAGAACAAATAACCATGATTGGATATAACACAGTATGCGTACTTGTATGCTAACTGTTGCAAGTTATTCCAAGTCCGGGAACCATGGTATGTATACCCATATGCGTACTGGTTGATTTAATGGAAGTACGGGAACTTAGTATGCATACCGGTATAATAAGGAATGCAATCTTTTGCAAACCGTGGCTATAATGTTCATGAATTGATTCGAGTGAATCAAAATCGATTTGCTTCAATTGTGTCTTGTATACTTCTATGAGAATATAAACAATTGAACAACTCTAGAACTAGTTTCATTTGAACTAGTTATGGTTAAGATGAATAAGGTTGATAAATCAAGGTGAACATGAACCAATTGATAAATCGGTCTTATATTCCCGAAGAACATCCTAGTATTATCAATCACCTCACAATAATCTTAATCGATTAACAAAACAAGATATTGTGGAATTACAAACGATGAGACGAAGGTATTTGTGACTACTTTTCTATCTTGCCTATCGGAGATATTAATCTCGAGCCAATTCTTACAATTTTACTCAACACGATGGAAACAGCAAGATCAGATCACGCAACTACAGAGAAAATAGTTGGGTTTGGCTTCACAATCCCAATGAAGTCTTTAAGTCGTTAACCTACAGGGTCTCGTGTGAAACCTAAGGTTAAAGGAGAATCGACTCTAGCTATGCAACTAGTAACACACAAAAGTGTGGGGATTAGGTTTCCCAGTTGCTAGAATTCTCCTTTATATAGTTTTCAAATCAGGGTTTGCAATCTAAGTTACCTTGGTAACAAAGCATTCAATATTCACCGTTATATGAAAAACCTGATTCAACCAAGCTAATATCTTTCAACCGTTAGATCGAACTTAGCTTGTTTACACACAAATGAAATGTACCCTCATTTAGGTTTATGTAACCGTACCTAAACATGTACACCATGTTGACTCAACAATAGTTAACCGAGGTTAGCCATAGGATAACTCTCATATCAACCTTATTCATCTTAACCATAACTAGTTCAAATGACTCAAATGAAACTAGTTAAAGAGTTGTTCAATTGCTATATTCTCATAGAAGTATACAAGAACACAATTGAAGCAAAATGGGTTTGATTCACTCGAATAAATTCATGAACATTATAGCCACGGTTTGCAAAGATTGCATTCCTTATTATATAAATGTTTAAGTTCATGTACATAACCGATTTTAGAACTTCAACCTTCAAGTATGCAAACGGGTACGCATACTTGAAATACCCAGACCAAGATTAGGTTTCGCCAGTACACAATCGGGTACGCGTACTTCCAATCCCAGCAGAAATATTCGGACATGAACCTTACGCCAGTACGCTAACGGGTGCGCATACTTAAGTTCCCGGATTTCTTAAGCCAACACGTACGCGTACGGGTACGCATACTATGGTTCCCGGACATGGATTACATATGTGCAAGAGTACAAGATATGTCATATCCAATAATGGTTAAGTGTTCTAAACTCTTATTTCAATCATTGAAACTTTCTTAGAGGATGACAATAGCCGTTTTCACATACTATTAGCATCAAAGTAATTTTCAAGTTATTGAAATAATCATAACGAAACATTCCAAGTCTACACCAAATGATTGTATCACACAAACCATGTAAGATGTTACTCGGCAATTTTCACATGATCAAATTTTTACTTGCGTCAAGAATATAAGATGAACTTGGTCGAAGCGAAAGCATGCCAACACATATTCCGAGAAATATGTAAGCGAGTTAAACTCAGCTCGAAATCTAAAATGTGTATAATAGAAAACTATATCGTAACACGACTTATGTCTCAATATAGGAGATAGAGTAGAAATAGACTTTCCAAGTGATAGATGAGTTTCAGTCTCCACATACCTTTTGTTGATGAAGTTCCACATGCTCTCCTTAGTAGTTCTTCGTCTTCAAATGATGAACGCCGTGAATTCTAAGGCTCAACTACACAATATATGTCCTAGTCCGAGACATCTATAAGTAGACCAGAAATCAAGAATTATAGTTTTGATCACTAACATTGACAAACATGCTTGAGATAGCAACGCATGCGAGTTCGACTGAGCAGTGCTCTAACACTATTAGTTCTTATTCACCTTGATTTATCAAAAGATGGAACAAAACTCATAGGTATTTCTGTGGGAGACAGATTTATCTATTCAATAGACTTTTCTGTGTGAGACGGATTTGTTTATCAAGTCTTCAACTTTGGGACGTAGCAACTCTTAGTTGTGGGTGAGATCAGCTAAGGGAATCAAGTGCGCAAAGTCCTGTTGGGATTCAGAGGCGTAAGGAACGCAACTGTACCTTGATCAGTGTGAGATTGGTTAGGGATCAACTACATTCCAGTTCGAAGTTAACTTGGAGTAGGTTAGTGTCTGTAGCGGCTTAATACAGTGTGGTGTTCAAATCTGGACTGTCCCGAGGTTTTTCTGCATTTGCGGTTTCCTCGTTAACAAAATTTCTGGTGTCTGTGTTATTTCTTTTCCGCATTATATTTGTTTATATAATTGAAGTATCACAGGTTGTGCGTAGTTCAATCAATTAGATAATCCAACCTTTGGTTGTTGATATAAATTGATTGACACTTGAACATTGGTCTTTGGTACCGTTCAAGTTGTTTCTCATAATAATCAGGCTCACGGATTCTATCTGTTTGATTTACTGATTACATTAAGAAACATAGATACAACTCTTAGATATATTTCCATTAATTGAGTCTGACTGTCAAGTTGATTCTCTTGGAATTATATTGGAGTTTGTCCATAAAGATTGCCTAAGCGAAATATTGGGTGTGTGATGATTATTTTTATAGTTGTAGTAATAGGTTCGTTGAGACTTGTGAAGATTTTCGATTTCAGACTTAAATAAAACTAAAAATAAGAAGAACTCAATTTAAAGTTGTTATCAAGATTGTAAGAACACTGAGACTTAAGATTCCACTATTTTCCAATTTTATGTGATTCAATTAATAATAATCATGAAACTTATACATTCGAGTGATTCTAATATATTGCAATAATTAGATTTATAGAAATAACAATTGTTTATCAAAAGCATAGAACATCAAAACCCTAGGCAAGCATGCTTCTATCAAAAGAAATCACAATTGTTTAACCAAAATCAATAAATCAATTTTCTCATCAAGGAAAATAATCGTAAAAAGAATTGCAATAATTAATTAAATAAAAATTACC